>CM049372.1:20392071-20787856 GCA_026937815.1 Etheostoma perlongum | reverse complement strand
AACCCCTCCAGGTCTCAGCACTAGCTCGGTGCACACCCACATGCTGCCGCACAGCTGCTGTGGGTCTGATGTGTCAACCCGCCTCTCTGCCTCAAGAACCGTGCTGCCTCACTGTCGAGGCGGGCAGATGTGGGTGACATAATGGACAGGCTGGGGTAAAGAGTTGGGAGGCAGTGGGCTGGGAGAGGTCCGCCTGAGCTCAGATGGGTCCCCCGGGCGGAGGCGGGCTGGCCAGACATAGATCCTGGTAGTTGGTACATCCGCCTCCACTGCTGACTCTGAGCTGGGGCCGCCTCTGCCCCCCTCGCAACTGCCTGATCTGAATACAGAGAAGGAGGTTTTACTTAGTTGGCCCTAGTTTTGTCTATACATCATTGATCCCGAGAAAAGTTATTCAACAATGTCTTAGTTACCCTGTCTGTGGCATTTTAACCATTCATTCCTACTGAAGATGTAAATGTTTCAAAATTAAAAAGGTGTGCCTTTTAAACATGAACATGCCCGATTCCAAAAAAGTTGGGACACTGTACAAATTGTGAGTAAAAAAGAAATGGAATAATTTAGAAATCTCATAAACATATATTTTATTCACAATAGAATATAAATGACATATCAAATGTTGAAAGTGAGACATTTTGAATTGCAATGCCAAATATTGGCTCCTTTTGGATTTCATGAGAGCTACAAATTCCAAAAAAGTTGGGACAGGTAGCAATAAGAGGCCAGAAAAGTTAAATGTACAAATAAGGAACAGCTGGAGGACCAATTTGCAACTTATTGGGTCAATTGGCAACATGATTGGGTATAAAAAGAGCCTCTCAGAGTGGCAGTGTCTCTCAGAAGTCAAGATGGGCAGAGGATCACCAATTCCCCCAATGCTGCGACAAAAAATAGTGGAGCAATATCAAAAAGGAGTTTCTCAGAGAAAAATTGCCAAGAGTTTGAAGTTATCATCATCTACAGTGCATAATATCATCCAAAGATTCAGAGAATCTGGAACAATCTCTGTGCGTAAGGGTCAAGGCCGGAAAACCATACTGAATGCCCGTGATCTTCGGGCCCTTAGACGGCATTGCATCACACACAGGAATGCTACTGGAATGGAAATCACAACATGGGCTCAAGAATATTTCCAGAAGACATTGTCAGTGAACACAATCCACCGTGCCATTCGCCGTTGCCGGCTAAAAACTCTATAGGTCAAAAAGAAGCCATATCTAAACAGGAACCAGAAGCGCAGGCGTTTCTCTGGGCCAAGGCTCATTTAAAGTGGACTGTAGCAAAGTGGAAAACTGTTCTGTGGTCAGACGAATCAAAATTTGAAGTTCTTTTTGGAAAACTGGGACGCCATGTCATCCGGACTAAAGAGGACAAGGACAACCCAAGTTTTTATCAGCGCTCAGTTCAGAAGCCTGCATCTCTGATGGTATGGGGTTGCATGAGTGTGTGTGGCATGGGCAGCTTGCACATCTGGAAAGGCACCATCAATGCTGAAAGGTATATCCAAGTTCTAGAACAACATATGCTCCCATCCAGACGTCGGCTCTTTCAGGGAAGACCTTGCATTTTCCAACAAGACAATGCCAAACCACATACTGCATCAATTACAACATCATGGCTGCGTAGAAGAAGGATCCGGGTACTGAAATGGCCAGCCTGCAGTCCAGATCTTTCACCCATAGAAAACATTTGGCGCATCATAAAGAGGAAGATGCAACAAAGAAGACCTAAGACAGTTGAGCAGCTGGAAGCCTGTATCAGACAAGAATGGGACAACATTCCTATTCCTAAACTTGAGCAACTTGTCTCCTCAGTCCCCAGACGTTTGCAGACTGTTATTAAAAGAAGAGGGGATGCCACACAGTGGTAAAAATGGCCTTGTCCCAACGTTTTTGAGATGTGTTGATGCCATGAAATTTAAAATCAACTTATTTTTCGCTTAAAATTATGCATTTTCTCAGTTTAAACATTTGATATGTCATCTATGTTGTATTCTAAATAAAATATTGAAATTTGAAACTTCGACATCATTGCATTCTGTTTTTATTCACAATTTGTACAGTGTCCCAACTTTTTGGAGTCGGGTTTGATACATACATATATATACATATATATATATATACATATATATACATACATATATATACATATATATATATATATATATATACATACATATATACATATATATATACACATACATATATACATGTATATATATATATACACATATATACATATATATATACACATACATATATACATATATATATACACATACATATATACATATATATATACACATACATACATATATATATACATACATATACATACATATATACATATACATACATATATACATATATACATATATATATATATATATATACATATATACATATATATATATATACATATATATATACATACATATACATATATACATACATATATACATATACAGTGGGTACGGAAAGTATTCAGACCCCTTTAAATTTTTTCACTCTTTGTTTCATTGCAGCCTTTTTCCAAAAATCAAAAAAAGTTCATTTTATTTCTCAGTAATGTACACTCAGCAACCCATCTTGACAGAAAAAAACAGAAATTTAGAAATTTTTGCATATTTATTAAAAAACAAAAACTGAAATATCACATGGTCATAAGTATTCAGACCCTTTGCCGTGACCCTCATATGTAACTCAGGTGCTGTCTATTTCTTCTGATCATCCTTGAGATGGTTCTACACCTTCATTGGAGTCCAGCTGTGTTTGATTATACTGATTGGACTTGATTAGGAAAGCCACACACCTGTCTATATAAGACCTTACAGCTCACAGTGCATGTCAGAGCAAATGACAATCATGAGGTCAAAGGAACTGCCTGAAGAGCTCAGAGACAGAATTGTGGCAAGGCACAGATCTGGTCAAGGTTACAAAAAAATTTCTGCTGCACTTAAGGTTCCTAAGAGCACAGTGGCCTCCATAATCCTCAAATGGAAGACGTTTGGGACGACCAGAACCCTTCCTAGAGCTGGCCGTCCGGCCAAACTGAGCTATCGGGGAGAAGAGCCTTGGTGAGAGAGGCAAAGAAGAACCCAATGGTCACTGTGGCTAAGCTCCAGAGATGCAGTCGGAGATGGGAGAAAGTTGTAGTAAGTCAACCATCACTGCAGCAATCCACCAGTCGGGGCTTTATGGCAGAGTGGCCCGAAGGGAAGCCTCTCCTCAGTGCAAGACACATGAAAGCCCGCATGGAGTTTGCTAAAAAAACACCTGAAGGACTCCAAGATGGTGATAAAAATAAAATCCTCTGGTCTGATGAGACCAAGATAGAACTTTTTGGCCTTAATTCTAAGCGGTATGTGTGGAGAAAACCAGGCACTGCTCATCACCTTTCCAATACAGTCTCAACAGTGAAGCATGGTGGTGGCAGCATCATGCTGTGGGGGTGTTTTTCAGCTGCAGGGACAGGACGACTGGTTGCAATCGAGGGAAAGATGAATGCGGCCAAGTACAGGGATATCCTGGACGAAAACCTTTTTCCAGAGTGCTCTGGACCTCAGACTGGGCCGAAGGTTTACCTTCCAACAAGACAATGACCAAGCACACCGCTAAAATAACGAAGGAGTGGCTTCACAACAACTCTGTGGCTGTTCTTGAATGGCCCAGCCAGAGCCCTGACTTAAACCCAATTGAGCATCTGGAGAGACCTGAAAATGACTGTCCACCAACGTTTACCATCCAACCTGACAGAACTGGGAGAGGATCTGCAAGGAGGAATGGCAGAGGATACCCAAATCAGATGTGAGAAACTTGTTGCATCTTTCCCAAAACGACTCATGGCTGTATTAGATCAAAAGGGTGCTTCTACTAAATACTGAACAAAGGGTCTGAATACTTATGACCATGTGATATTTCAGTTTTTGTTTTTTAATAAATATGCAAAAATTTCTAAATTTCTGTTTTTTTCTGTCAAGATGGGTTGCTGAGTGTACATTACTGAGAAATAAAATGAACTTTTTTGATTTTTGGAAAAAGGCTGCAATGAAACAAAGAGTGAAAAATTTAAAGGGGTCTGAATACTTTCCGTACCCACTGTATATACACATATATATATACATACATATATACATATATATATATACATACATACATATATATACATATATATATACATATATATATACATACATACACACATATATATATATATATATATAGATAGATAGATAGATAGATATATAGAGAGAGAGTTTAATAAGTCTATACATTTTGTTTAATTTAGGTGAGCCTTTGCAAAAGCATAAAATGGTGGTGGGAGTTGTTTTGAACAGGTTGTTGGGTGTGAAAAAAAAATGCCCACTGATCTGAATCTTGCTTACCATTTGAGGTTATGCAAATAGAGCAGTCGGGTCTTTACAGCTAAATCTGAGCACAAGAGATCTCTCACCTGTCATGTGGTGAGAACTAGATGAAAAAGTAAAAAATAAATAAATAAAAAAGGATGCATCTTTTCACTCCATCACTGCTGTCCAGCTTTCAGATTACAGTGGTTGTTCTGCCTTGCAGAGGAGCTACCGCCACAGTTTATCTACACATGCATGCCGTTTGCGTGATAACCTTGCATGTGCCACAGTGACTCATGACAAATCTCAGAGGTTTTTGTTTCCCCCTATCATACACTCAAGCAGGCTATAGGGCTGGGGGGGGGGACCAGTGGTTAACCAATGGAAATATTTTGACGGTGTCTGACTACTCTTCAAGCTACAGCAAAATCAAGAACATAAGTCATCTTCTATCAGTATGCCTCTGCAATACAAACAGGTTAAATAATATCAAAATGTGCTGCCTTTGTAAAAACGGCTAAATTCACGTCAAGCTGAATCATCCTGAATAACATGTATAAATGTGTGTAAAATCATTTGAACCTATCATCATGTATCATTCATGTATCACTGTTAATATGACTCAATCATAAGATGATCGCTTTGAGGACTGAGATTTTTTCTAAATGGTTCACTGCTTCCACATCTGTACTCACGCAAGTTTCGGTCTCATTTATAAAACCACTGCTTTGATAAAAAAAGGTGGGGGAGTAAAAGACAAGAGAGGAGCAGTAAAGGGCAGGGCAGTCTCAGCACACCCCCTCATTTCAAAGTTTAAACACTTCCCTCCTAGTCACGCACTGAGACTCTCTGAATGAACAAACCCAGAGTGAATGTCAGGTGAAAACGCTGAGTCTCCAAGAACCGTGGTTTTAAACCGACAGCGACAGAGTGACTGAACAACTGTGTACAAAAAGTTGCACAGCTGTGAAAAAAAACAATAACTTTCTGAATATCACACACTTATTCTATTGAAACAAATTAATCTTTAGGAATTCATGTTTACAGTGAACCCAATTATGAGAATGCAGTTGTTGGGGACAGAGCAGTGGTCTCCTTTAACAAGTAAGACATGAACGCAACTGAGTGAGTGTGCGTGGGTGGAAGTGTCTGTTGTGAGGCTGTGTGTCTTATATCTGCACGCCATTGTAAAGCAGAAGTCCCTAGTCAACAAAATCAAATAGTGAACATTATAATTATTTACTATGTGTTAGTTAGCTGTATTGCTGTAACCCTAAAAAAATTATATACATATATATTATAATTACTTTTTAAATCATCTGTCACTGAGTCAGATTTCCCAAGAATCTGCAAATGCTTTGTGGCCCAAACCTAGTTCCAGACCTTTGAATCTCTGCAAGCTGAAATATAGAAGATGGGATTTTACAGGTCTGGTGTTGTGCCTTTTAACGGTCGGCCAATTAAAGGTAGGTGGGATTAAGAATGGGGATGTCATATTCCTACATAGCTAGCTAGCTACCTAGCCACAGTGACAGATTGACACTGATGTGGAAGTTGTTCATCAATTAACAGATACATCATCCCTAACAACATCAACATCTTTCTTAGATCAATGTGCTGCGACAGCTTCCATGTTGAGTGCATAAAAGGCATAACAAAACAACCACCCTTCCCAACAAGAAAACAGCTGGCTGCTACGAAGGATTAATTATTTTCTTGATTAAACATTTGGCCTAAAAAATATCAGAAAATTGTGAAAAACTGCCATCACAGGTTCCCAGAGCCCTATGTGATATCTTCAAATTGCTTGTTTTGTGTTCAATTTTAAATTTACGAACATACAAACATACCAAACAAAGTTAAGCAGCAAATACTCACATTTGAGGAGCTGGAATTGGGGAATATAGACATTTTTTAGGGCTTTTCCCTTTATTTAGAACAGCTAAAGGGAGACAGGAAATGGGGGAGAGGGAGGGAGGCCGCTGGCAATGACTGAGCCAACATGGGGCGCGCACTCTACCAGGTGAGCTAGAGGGCTCCCTGGAATATAGCATTTTAAAATAATTGATTATAAAAATTGTTGTTGCGACATATTAATATTATTTCAACTTATTATTTTAACTCTAGGAGGAACAGTGAGAGGCTGATGGAAAACACAATGCTGCACAATAATTTCAGAAAGGTGTCATGACAAGTGTGTTGCAGCAGTAAAGATGGTGCTAAAAAGTGTTACAGTGGTATTTTTTAATACGAGTATCAGAGTTCATGTGGACGTAATATTTATCTTTCAATGCTACATGGAACAGGTTTATTGTGTTATGTCTTATGAAATAAAATCCACTAAACAGTGCTGTGTGTGTGTGTGTGTGTGTGTGTCCAACCTCGTTCTTGAGCTCAGTGATTTGATCCCGCAGCTCGTTAATGTACTGTCTGGAGTCCGAGTGATTCAACTGGCCCTGGATCAGACCTTCCTCCTTCTGAAAAACACAATTTACACACTGAAGGTTAAAGTCACAGCTTCTTTATTGTTACAGTAACACACACACACACACACACACACACACACACACACACACACACACACACACACACACACACACACACACACACACACACACACACACACACACACACACACACACACACACACACACACACACACACACACACACACACACACACACACACACACACACACACCTGTATCTCGAGATCAGCGATCTTCTGCCTGAGTTCAGCCATGGCTGCCATGCTGTCTGCTTCCCTCAGTCTCACCGCCATCACCTCTTCTTTACTCTACATGTATGAGGGGAGAGAGAAGATTTCTTACTTAAGCTTGGGGATGGGGATGACAAGGATTTACTAGATTACAGTGATGGATATTGACGATGCATGATGTCTCACTCCCTCCATCTACGTCCTGCTCTGTCCTCCATCTAAGACTAACTTCTCATTCATCTTTCCGGAAACCTTTTCTATTTCTGTTCTACAAAATCTAATTGGTCCTCACTTTTTATTTCCCCTCTCTATTGTTTCCTGCCTCTTAATATGCTTTTCATCTCTGTTTTGTCATCATACATGTTTGTTTTTTTTGCCATCCAGTTATTAGCGTCTCACTACTCTTACTCTACTCTCATATCTTTTATGTTTCATTAAGCTGGACCAGGAAAATGTTGCTCTCCCCATCAATAGGCCTTTCTCCCTGTTATTTCTCTCCTCCTGCTAACTCCTTTTCCATTTCTCTCCATCCAGACCTTGCAGTCGGACTCGGCCTGCTTCCTTTTCATCTCGTTGAGCTGGGCCTGGAGAGCTTTGTTCTGATTAGCCAGCATTTGGAGCCGGTCCTGCAGGGCGGAGCGTTCCTGATCGTTGCGACCAATCAGCTTGCTGTGGATCTGGTTCTAGAGCGGAAGGAAGTCAAATGGGAGAGGGTGAGGAGAGCTCTAACAAATTATTATTTCCATCAATGTTGGTTTTGTTCCTGATTTATCAATGAATCATTTAGTCTGTGAAATGTAAGAAAATAGTAGAAAAATCCCCTGTAAAGTATTCAAATTACAGAGATACAGTAAAGCTGGAACCAGCAAATGCTGTTAAAAGACTTACAATCAACTTGTTATCAAACTTGATGTTTATTACTTTCATGATTTTATCATCGCTGTTCCTACAAAATGCTTGAAACAACGGGGTGTATATATGCAGGTATAACAAGTGCACAGTTACACTCAGGAACCTTGCCATTAGCCCTTGAGAGCGGCAGGTTTAATCACTCCAGATGAGGACAGACTTTGTTTATTATGTGAGCTAGTTGTACTGTTTATAAGGACATAAGGGATGTACTTTACTAAAATGACCTCCATTTATGATGACTTTTTTTTTTTTTTTTTAATAAAAGATATTTTTGGGGCATTTTAAGCCTTTAATTCCACAGGACAGATGAAGACACGAAAGGGGAGAGAGAAGGGGAATGACATGCAGCGAAGGGCCACAGGCTGGAGTCGACCGCTGCAACGAAGAGTAAACCTCTATATGTGTGCGCCTACTCTACCAGGTGAGCTAACCTGGCCACCATTCATGATAATGTTTACTGGCTGGTTGATTATGAAAAATATATGAGTTGTGCTTCAAGAAAGGAACTTTTTTTGTAGCAGATTTTATTTGCCAAGCTTTGGAGAGAGGTAAAATTACCTATAATTCTGTGGAATGTAATAAAATATTGGAAAACTGCAACTGAAATTTTAGTGTCTTAGAAACTCATGAGGGCTGGGCACTTTGTGTGCATGACACAAAATAATGGAGAAATAATCAATCATATATACCCCATCTATGACTGACTGACAGGACAGTACGTCTAACCTGGCTCTCCAGCTGCAGGGCTTTGAGTTTGACCTCTCGGAGCTCAGCCTGAGCCTGGGCCTCCCTCAGTCTGACCGTCATCAGTTTGTCCTGCAGCTCGTTCATGGCATTCTTCTTTGGGGACTCTTTCCAGTGGCCTCCCCCACCACCTGTGCTGCTGCCACGGGACATATGATGCTGCAGGAACACAGAGTAACGCAGGTGTTACTGAAGGGCACATGAACATACACACACAAGTAGTTTCTAGAGAAACAGCAGCAGTTTGTGTGCGTTACCTGCCAGCGCTGGTTGAGCTCAGTGACAGTGTCCTGCATCTCTCTGAATGAGCGCAGCGTCTCCAGCTCCCTCAGCTTCATCTGCTTCACCTCCTCCTGCAGAGCTGCCATGTTGTTCTCATCAGGCAGGCAAGTGCTTCTCTGGATAATAAACATGTACATTTTACAGTTTAAAATAGACTAACTAGTCTACAGCCATGCTAACTGTGCTATGTTTGATCATCTTAAGGTAGCGTGTTAGCATGCTAATATTACTAATTAGCACTAAATACAAAGATTGGCATTTACTTCACAGTATTTGGTCATAAACAAAATTAAACATTTTAACTGGTGATGTCAAGATGAAATGTTAAGGGGTCAACAAATTCATTACAATTCATCCTGAGTGAGACATCAATGTCTTGAACAAATTTCATGGCAATCCATCAAATAGTCCAAAAGACATTTCACTCAAAACCTACGAATGTCAACTGGTTGATGGCACTACAGGTAAATCACCAAAGTCAGTAGGCTTTCTTCTGTGGGAACAGTTAATTTCTGAATAGACATTAGTTGTTGAGAATTTAAGTTTGCACCAAGGTGGTGTACTGACCAACTGACAAACCAACAGACAAACATTGACACCCATAGAGTCGCTGGTTTGAAACTGGAAAATTTTAAAAGCAAACACTGCCACAGGAATATTTGCTTTTTCTAGCTTCTATTTTTATGTTACAGTAAAATCATCATCAAGAGGAAGCGGTGTTGTGTCTTAACACCTTATGAAGTAAAACTGAAAGCTTGAAATGTCAAATAGGCCATGGCTTTTTTTGGAATAACTTCAACACTTTACCAGCTTAGTTCACAGTGAGGCAATCTTTACCACATGCACAGTTGCACACGCCTGCTGTCCCTGCTCATCTTTCACACTCAGTTCTCTCTCACACAGTACAATGTGGGTCTGTTAGCTCACCTTCTCCAGGTCCAGGACCTTGTCTTGCATTTCTTTCAGCGCTCCTAGCAGTTCGGCCTCGCGCAGCCTCGACTCCTCTAGCTGGGTCTGCAGATTGCTCACAAACTGCTCTGTGTACTGAAACAAACATTCCTGGCGTTACACAGGAATATCATATAACAAGGCAGTGTGGCTTCATGCCAACTTTGATCATATATTAATCAGCCATCTTGAGATTGTTTTGCTATAAAGATATTTACTCACTACTGGGAATATTATCTGAACAGAGTCAACTAACCTTGGTTGGGCCTCATACTAAATAAAAATCCTTCAAGAGTTTTTGCGTTATTGTCATGTGATGGAGTAAGTCATGACTAGGAGTTTAGCTTTTTACCACAGTGTGTTAACGGATGTGAATTATACCACAAGCTGCTGCTATATCTCGTTCTGTTTCTTTTGACTATTCCGCTGATAAATCTAACAGCAAATGGAGTATTCACACACTGTCTTGCACTCCTGAATCCTTGCATGCTCTTTGCCATTTCTCTCTGTAGGATAACATTGGAAAAAGGTGTTCTACATTTGAGGACGATGGCAGGAAATCTGCAGCAATACATTTGATTCCTTGGCTGAAGCCACAAAGAGTTAATACAATACAATAATGACATGCCACTTTAACCCCTGATCGGGATCATCTGCAGCTTGTCTGCATGCAGAAACTAAATAGAAAATGTTCAAAATGTTTTTAACAATGTCAACAGATTTATTTCTGTTCTGTGATAGGTGTTTACTTGATAAATGTCTGTATTGTAACCAAATTTAAAAATAGCTGATCAACAAAATGAAGTTGGTATTAAGCAGCACCAGTGCCCCACTGACTCAGACTGATGTCAGAAAATAGAAAGAAAGCTACTATACATTTTCAAGTCACCACATCAGAGTGAAACTACAAATGTAGAGGTGTAATAGCAAAAGGAAAACAGAGAGGGCTCAGTGGAAAAATATTTCCATACGAGTCAAATTACAAAAGCTTGAAATTGGGCAAGTACATAGCGTGCGTAAAAGAGTCTTGATTTGTCATTTTGTGGCTTTCAGTGTTGGTTATCAAAGAGGACAGTGAGTATCTGGAGGTGTGTGAAATAAAATCACCCGTCATAGTGACATCACATAGACTGCTCAAGATCCCATTTTTGAAAACCTAAATAATAAATCAATGACTCGTAAAGTAAGATTTGCTTGATTCATGTTTAGCTTGCTCCTCCTTCTGTGTGAATGTGCGTATTATTGAAAAGAGAAAAGTATGATGTATTATTTTTGTCACGCATGATATTTTCACAGAAGAGTTGCTGACGTGAGTGTGTGAGTTTGAACTGGAAATTATTTGTAAAGGCCGCTGGTCCAAACCAGAAGGGTTTGTTTTTGTCTAGGTTAGCAAAGTGGTAGTTGAACAAATGGGACAGCCATTTTGAAACTCTTTTGTATTCCTAACATGTTCATTACAAACAGCTGCTAGTGTACTTATAAAAATAATGTGCTCTTCACACATTAAAGAAGATGTGGTCTTATATTTCCAGTTAATTTGTCTTCCAACAGCACCATATACAGGCAGAGAAGATTGCTCAGTCTCCTGGGAATATAAACATGTTTCATAATCCAGTGATGGAGAGAGTTTTCAGAACAGTAACAATACTACAATGTAAAAATTATCTATTTAAATAATATTTGCTAAATGTACTTGGAGTATTCAATGCATAGAAATTGAGTGTGATACTATTTAATATTAACATATTAGATCAGGAGTGATTAACTATAGTAGTAGTAGTATATATATAGTAGTATATAATATATAGAAGTTTTACTTATATAAGAAATGTATAAAATATGATGTGTTTTGAATGCAAGATCTTAGTATGTAAAGCAAATTAATAACCCTAGCTGTCAAAATGAAGTGGAGTAAGAAGTGCAATATTTCCCTGTGAAATGCTTATACTCAATGTCAGGAGGGTCAAGAAGCAACAAGCTTTGACGCAATCTGTATACTAGTACCATACTAGTAGGGGTGTGACAAGACACCCAGCTTCCGAGACGAGATACGAGATTGGGTTCACGAGATCGAGATGAGATTTTAACACTATTTTTCAGAAAACACGATTGTGGGTTGGTGGTTACCTTCTGTTGCTTCAGCTCTTTGATGGTGTCCTGTGCTTTCTCGAGGCTCTCGCTGGCTGTGCTGCACTGCTGCCTCACCACCGCCAGCTCCCGTTTAATTACATAGTTCTCCTCTGCTTCCTGCGCCCTTGTCACCTGACCCTGGAACAACAGGCCAAAGGGTCAAGTTCAGCTTTGAAGAGAACTTTAAACTTTAAAATGCAGGCTGTAAACCAATGTAGGGAAAATGGTTATTCTGGCATCTAGTATATGAAACATTCTTATGCTTAAGGGAAACTTTGCTGCATGGTAGATAGCATTTTTTTTTTTGTTTTAGCATTAAACTAATAGTTGGAAATTTTGGGAAATACACCTATTTGCTTTATTGTAGAAGGCTTGCTGAGAAGATAGATACCACTCTCACGTCTGTCCTTATAATACAAAAAAGGTACAGCCAGCAACGGGTTAGCTTAGATTAGCATAGACTGGAAACAGCTAGCTTGGCTCTGTTAGAAGGTAAAAAAAAGGAAGAGTCTACCAAATTATTTATTAGCAGCTCTAAAGCTTTCATTCATTCAAACCTTTATTTAACCAGGATATAAAAAAAACTCAAAACTTAAAATCTCTTTTACAAGAGTGTCCTGGCAAGTGGCTGCAGCACGGTTTCAAATAGACAGAAATACTTACAGGGAAATACATAAACACTTTCACTCATATTCAAACAACAATGTCATCATAAAAAGCCTGGGTCCTAATTCAATTTACAAACAGTGACATACAGACTGCCTTTCTGCAAGGTCCTTTAAAAGAATAAAATGAGACCAACTCCTTCAACCGGAGTTCATTCTGAAGCTGATTCCATGCAGATGGGGCTGCAAAATTAAAAACCTTTTTGCCAAAGTCAGTGCGGGCTTTAGGGACTGTCAATAAAAACAGATCCTGTGAGGGCAGGTGATATGTCCCTGCAGACCTCAAGAGGATGTAAGTGTTCAGATAAGGAGCAAGAAGTCCTAATACTGCCTTATAAAGAAAAAGATGCCAATGCTTCCAACGCCGAATGGAGAGGGAAAACCACCCAACCCCGAGAATACAGCAAACAGTGATGAGTGAGAGATTTTAAGTTTGTGATGAATCTCAAGGCTCCATGAAACACAGTGTCCGAAGCATGAAGACACTGGGAGGTTGAATACATGTATAAAATATCCCCATAGTCCAAGACAGACAGGAATGTTGCATTTACAAGTTGTTTTTTTGCTTCAAATGATAAACAGGACTTGATTCTAAAAAAAAAAACCTAACTTCAATTTCAGTTTTTTAACCAAATCTTGGCTTACTAATAAACATGTTACATCTCTTTTGGTTAACCCCCTGTAAAACCACAATTTGTCATTTTTACATTTTTGATTGATTTGTACAAATCAAACAAACACAATCTAATGTGTTAATTTATGAGCTTCAGAGGTGCTGGTATGTGGATTTTGTTACCTTTGGACAAAGTCAGGCTAGCCGTGTCTCCTTGTATCCAGTCTTTATGCTAAGCTAAACTAATCATCTCCTAGTGATTTTTTTAGGCATTTTAGGCCTTTGTTGATAGGACAGCTTAGACATGAAAGGGAGGAGAGAGGGTGAATGGCATGCAGCAAAGGGCCACAGGTTGGAATTAAACCAAGGGCAAGGACTGAGCCTCTGTACCTGGGACGCACGCTCTACCAGGGGAGCTATCAAGGAGCGGTAGCTTCATATTTAGCATACAGACATGAGAGTCTTCTTTTCTAACTCTCAAGAAAGCAAATAAGCACATTACCCAGAATGTCTATTAACATTCTCAGAATTAACATTTTGGTAAGGTGTATTTATATAGAAAATAGTAATGGCAGTTATAACTATAAACTTGTACATGCCACATGCAGGGACTGTACAACCTTATTAAAGTAAATCAGATTGTCAATCATGAATAAACTGTACATGCATTCAGGATTACAGGACGGTCTTATGGACTGAACAGATATTCAACAATATTCTGTCATGCACTTTTGGCTGGATATTGTTGAGAGGGAGCGAAGCAGTGCAGGAGAAGGGGGAGGAAGAGGGCTGAGAACAGCGAGGTCAGTGGGAAAGTGGTTCACAGTACTGTACCTGTATCAGTCTGTCTGCCAGAGCGGCACTCTCCTACAATGCAGCAAAGGAGAGGAACAAGTGCGTGAAAAAAAAGAGATGAAGAAAAGTGAAAGACAGTGGGACACCAGGGAGGAAAAACCACAATAGAACCCAAAAGGAAATCCAATAAAGAAACGGGATCACAGGTTGAGGAATCAATCTTTAAGGAGTGTGCGAAGAAAACAGACGCAGGAGTGAGATCACTCAGAAAAAAAGTGTTTAAAGAAAGTAGAAAAGATTAAAAACCAGAGAGTGCTGGAGCAGAGGGAGAAAAAACTAAAGGCTCACAAATCTAAACCAAAAGTGAAATCTCGTTACAGTGTTTAAAGGTGACCTACTATAGCATTTTCAGGTTCAAACTTGTGTTTTGTCTTTGTACTAGAACACACTTTAATGTTCAATAAACACTTTCTGATACTGCCTATGGATACTGTTACTGCAGTCGGAGACGCTCTGTTGGAGTGCCTGGAAAAAGCCCAGTCTGCTCCGATAGGGCAGCGTGTTTCTGCATCTCCGAGTCTCCTAGAATCTCCGCTGTGTTGTTTCACTTGTTGCAGCTGGAGACGGACTGCAACGAAGTATGTATCAGGACTTTGTACCGTGAAGAATCAGCAATAAAGGGTTCTAGACCAAATGCTACACAGCTGGACATGCCCTAGCAGTAATGTAAACCGAAATTGGGGAGAAATGACCAACATTGGCCACCAAGATTATAGCTAATAATTAATAGTTAATATTAATAATTAGCAGCAGGCTGAGGTTGGATTATAATAGAATGGAGCAGCACTTTCTGCTACCAGAAATTGCAGATAAAGGCTTCTGAATCAAATACTACCCGATTGGACATGTTTCTTCAGTAATGTAACCCGAAATTTGGGGAGAATTTAAAAACATTGGCAGTCAAAATTACAGTTTCCCTTGGCGTTAGCATGTAGCTACATGCGACAATGTTAACACTACAGTAGCTTACAAAACAAAACATTACAGTAGTTCCTGCATGGAGCAGATGACCAATCATAGAAGGCCAGCTAACTGTTACGTGATGCCTAGCCGAGTAGAAAAAAACTGTTGAAACTGGAGCGTTTAAAAACAGTTGGAAATCACAACGTTTTAGCTCACGGGGATTTCTCTGAAATACGTTTACCTCATTATTTGGCCACGTTTAACATGGAAATCCAACATTATAGATATGACAGAAAATAGGGAAAAGCATAATATGTCACCTTTAATTAGATCTGATCAAAACGTAAAAAGTCTTGCGCTGAGCTATCAGGCTGTCTTTTGTCAATAATGCTGCATAAACCTTTTTAGGCATTAAGATAAGTTGGAATCAAACCCATTTCTTACCTTCTCCAGCGTCTCAATTCTCTGCTTCAGCAGCCTGTTTTCTGTGCGTAACCTCTATACAAAGAGAAAGGCGGTTGAGGTACAAAAGTTACATTGCCCATTTATTTCTTAAACATAGTAAAAGTGTTAATTGGAATATCTACATCATGCATAAATACATAAAATACAAACACAGCTGCGCAGACACACCTTGATCTCAATTTGTTCCTCCATTTCTTTGTTCTTGATTGCGGTATATTCTTTCTCAAGTCTGATAAAAAAATAAAACAAAAACAACAGGATTATGCATGTTATCTCACATTTAAACGTTTTTTTAAAGAATGATGGTGGCTTTGGTTTGTTGATTGGTGGTCCATTTCAATAATAAAATCGCTTAACAATCAAAAAGCAAAAGAAGATAGAACAGGAAAGTGTGTCTTCCCCAGTTAACACCTACTAACAAAAGCACACATGAAACACAGGATGTGAGTATGCTTCAAAGTAACAACCTCAGAAATACAAATCCTACTGTCCGTCCAGTCTTACTAGTTGTTAGGTGAGCAAAGAGCACTCTTACTTCTTCATCCTCTTGGGATTGTATTTGACCTGGTAGGCCCTGAGGATCAGCTTGTCTGGGCAGCTGTCAAACTGGTGGGGGATCACTTTCTGGAAATGCTGGCAGAGCCGGAGGGAATCAGACATAAGATTAGAGCTTAAGACAGACAATGATGCTCATTCATATTTAATGCAGAGGCAAGCAGACCCATTTTAGAGCAGTGAAGAAGAGCGGCTGAGGCCCTGCATTTTTGGAACTACGATGGTTAAGATATACTGAGATTCACAGACAATAAGGTTTATATATAAATAGATTTGAGTCATTTTTCAATCAAAATTTGCTGCCTGTCTTTGATACATATGACAATAAAGTGTCTATCGAGCTTTGACTTGTTTGGTGGGTTTTTATAAAAGGAGCAACAAACACATTTTGATTTTCAACACAGTAAGCCAGTGTTTCATCTCACATAAAACACTGATATACAAGTATGTTATACCATAATCCAATGTGTCCTGCTTTCTGTTTTAAATTAGTGTATTAGAGCACATGTTACATGTACATGTTCCTGTAGTTCAGGAAGCTTGTGTGCAAAAGGGGAAAGTGGAATGTGGAGCCTTTGACTTGCAGCTAAATCTGTACACGAAACTCATTTATGCAGCAGGTGGCATAAAGCTGGAGCTGCTTACCTGCGACATGCCCTCCATGTCTAGCTGAATGAGGTCAGTCTGGTTGTACTGCAGGATGGCCAGGCCCACACGGAAGATAATCTCTAGGCCCTACAGACAGATTTGGTTATGTGTGCTCTGTAAGCTGAAAGAACCGATTAGGAAACCGAATATACGCGGTCCAAACAAAGCAAATACATCTTCAGAAACAACTTTTTCCTACCTCATACATGAAAATATCAAAGATGCGTGTGGCGACAGGCAAAGGGAGGAAGGTGAGGAAAAGAGTGAGGAACCAGGATGAGGCATACATGGATGTGTGGAAACTCTGGGATCGAAAATGGACGTTGAGCTCTGGAAGTTGTTCCTGAAGTCAAAAAAGAGCATTACTAAGTCTCAAAGGACATATTAAAAAAGAAAGTGATGACCTGTAGATAAATGTATAATTTGCTGCCCCTTTGTGGATGAGTGTTATACTGCAAGCCCCATGTTTGTTAAAGGTGCCCTGACACACAAAATCGTTTTTTTTCTTGCATTTTATTTTTAAATTTTTCTTTGTGTTATGTCATGAATGTAAAAATGAACTGCTACCTACTTTATGTTGCCTGAGCTCATTACTTTAATATAATGAGCTCGCCCAGTTGCGCTGGGTAAAGGATGCTGATAGCCAGGTTCTCACTGGCTAGCTTAGCTCATTGAATATTAATGACAACTGTCACAAATCGAGCTGGGTCTTTCTGCAGGCTTTCTATACCACGCTAGAATGGCTTGAAACAAGGTAACCAAGGCATTTTTCCCACAAAAAATGTTTCAGATTCCATGGTAGAACTTCAGACATTACCACAAAGTAATGAAATATGTGTGGCAGGGTACCTATAATAGACGTGCTTCCTCTTTACCTGTAGCAGATACTCAAACTGGTAAATGCATAGGCCCAGCTCGGCCATGCTGGGCTTGAACAGCTCCCTCAGACGGTACTCCTGCATCAGACGCACAAAAACACAAAACGCCTCTTCCTCTGGCATCTGGGAGAAGGAGAGAAGGGTAAGTAAAATCCTGCTACATAATTGACTGTTTTGTAGTAGTCAGAGAAATCTCTAGGACTGATTACAATAACCCTCAGACATACTACACTGAGCCTTCAGGCAAAATATATTATATATAAATATTCTCATTTTGGATAATTTGATCATTACCTGCATAAGCAGCAGACCAACGATGAATGCACTGCCTTGGCAGTAGCCCACTTCTCGATCCACCAGAGAGTAAGCCTACACACACGCGCACACACACACACACACACACACACACACACACACACACACACACACACACACACACACACACACACACACACAATGTGCTGTATTTATGGCAAGCAGCACAGATGACATCTGTAATCCAGACCAAACATTCAGACTGTGAGCAACTGGATCAAAAAGTCACCAGAGGTTCCTTCATTTCCTGCATAGCTGAGCTACCAGGAAACTTGACTGATGTGTAGTCAACAAGCTTGTTTCCATGACTGCTAACAAGAAATCTCCATATTGTAATGTTTCCCTACAGTGTTTGTCTCACGAACAAAATTACACTAGAAAGGCAACATTCAGCCTGGCAAGTGAAAATGGGGAAGTAATTTACAGTCATTTAAATCCTTCCAGTTCAATGCATCTTTTTCCAAATCACTGCAGGAAGAAATGTCACTCTGATTTGATTTGATAGTAATTGTTTTCATTAATAATACAACACTTGCCTGTCATGCTGAAACAAATAATAACATATAATACATAAATTTATACATATATGTATTACATAAATCTGGTTTGGCATTGTCACTAACTCTCCTGTCATTTCAGATCTTGCCTCCTCGTCAGGCCTGACTAGCAGCTCATGACCCTCACCTGCAGCCCATTCCCTCATTAGTCCAGCAGCATTTATACCAATATTCAGCGTTACTAATTTTATATTTGCCTGATCTGCCAATTCAGACCCCATTTGCCTGTTTTTAGTACATTGGGTTCTGCCTTACCATCTTCGGATTTGTAAGCCTGTGACTGATCTCCTGATTTTGACCCTGCCTGAACTTTCCTTACAAACTCTGACTGATTGTGATTTCTGGTTCTGCCAATACCAGTGAACATTACAAATGTAAAGATTTGCTGCTTTTCTCTTTTTTTATCAGTGTAAATTCAACCTATTTAAGTTTTTTGACTGTTTATCTGACAAACAAAGCATCACCTTGGGCTTTAGAAACTTAACAGGCATTTTTACCAAATAATTGAAGAAATAATCAACATGTCAGTGGAGTTTAGCACTATGGATAAATGTATTTATGAGTCCCACTTTGTACTGTGCAGCCGTGTTAAAATGTGGGCAGAGCAATACACATTATTTACCTTGACGCACAGAGAAAAAAAAAGACAGTAAGAAAAAAGACAAGTTGGCAAACAAGGATGAAACTATTGCACTATTTCAGCTTTACAAATATTTTAAAGCATGTTTTTCAGGCCTCAAGGATACACACAATGCATTTAGGTAACACTGAAAGTAAACAACACTCTAGGCTACAGGGCACCTTTTATTAAAAGGGAAAATTTTCAAAGATGCTATCAGGACTGCTGCAGTGCTCACCTTCATGACATTGAAGAGGACTTCCTGCCCCAGGCTGTCCTGGCCTTTGAAGAACTCATGCTCGGGGTAGGTGCGGGCAATGTCTCTGCGGATGAGTTTCTCGCAGGGGGACGACATCTTTAGCAGCTCAGAGTACTGGTTCTTCACCGGCATGTCAGTAGCGTTGCCTAGTAGCTGCCAGACAATGGCCCGGAAATGATGAGGGATGCCTTTCCTGATCAACTCCTGGAGGAGAGTAGTGAGAGAGAGAGAGAGAGGATTAATACTTTGCTGCTTTATGTGGTGAAGGATGCAATTTTAAGCATCTCGGAGCATCTCTTAAGGAGCAAAGAGCAGAGAAGAGGAATCAATGATGTGATAATGAATAGACATATTTACAAGGGTAATTTATTATCATGTTGTAATTACAGCCGCTTGTTACATTATGATGTATTACTCTTCACAATAATTCTTCACCTACTTGTGTTTTTCCAAACCCAATCATAAAGCTACACTGTTTCTTGGTGACAGAACCTGAAATTAGAGACGACTTTGTCAGTGAGTGTACCTACCAGTGTAATAATAGTTTTGTTTTTTTGGTACTATTTTATTGCTAACATCAGCTATCGGGTTACAATACATATGCAAGCTAATGTTTGTAAAGTACCAGTGCTATCATTATTCTGTATATTGTGGGAGATTAATAGTGTAAGGCAATGTTTACAGCGTAGGAGAGAAGCAACGGAAGTTTGTGTTTTTAATATATTTCTCTGAGCAGTATGAGCAATGTCACTGAAACCAAAATGATCTCTTATTATCTCCATCGTTTACACGCAGCCGTTCTAACTGTAGATAGTCAGTGTTACATGCCCTGAGTCTGCCAGGGAAATTACGACACATATGATTACGTTTATGTTACAAGGTAGACAGTCCTTTTCATCATTGCGCAAGGAAAATTATCCTAAACGTCGTTCTAGCATTGTGCACAACCATGCTATAGTTAGCCAAACAAGTAGCAACTATAAAACTTCTATTTTACACAAATAGGCAGAACTACCTGTCGAGAAGAAAACAGGCAACTTCAGCGGCCCTTTTAAAAAAAAAAATTCTCTTTCCATCTTGGAAAAGTCACTCCAATATTATACTTTGGTCTGTGTCATGTTGTTGTTTTAATTCTCTTTTTAACTCAGTTACATGTCCTTGAGAATAGGCACAACAGGCTTTCAAATCTGTCGGCAGTAAAATAATCTTCTCCCCTCCCTCCCTCTATTACATTATAAAGTATTATAAGAACACAAGCAATCATGAAGGTTTTCATCCTAAACTCTGTTCAGTTGTAGGAGAAGATCAGCAAAAATAAAATCCAGGCTCTCAGACAACTGTTGTTCTCACACACATATGCACATGTCTAAAGGCACAGTGTGACCTTATAAAAAAGAAACAGACAGATATAAATGGCCAACCAGCCTCTGAATAAAAGGTGCAATGAGTCAGGGATTTACAGGGATGCTTTTCTGTTTTTGGTTCCGTTAAACTTCCTGTAAAACCTGACCAGCAAGATGTAAAAATAAAGTGAGGAGGCTGCTAATCTTCTTATTGATGTTCTCATTTTTAATTATATTCAATGACTCATATTTTAGAAAATGCTGCCTGTGACAACATAATCTTTAATTTCCCATCTCCGGTGCCTGATCCCCACCTTCAGGAGTTTGTCCTTTTTGCGTCTCCACTCTTCCCACTCATTGACGATGCGGCCCCACAGGATCCAGGTATCCTCCTCCAGGTGTGACAGGTTGGACGAGGCCGAGGAGCTGGACACCAGTGAGGAGCCGCTGTTGCGCCGTGAACCGCTCATCGACCGCATGGACTTGGAATCAGCCTCCAGCAACCTGCATGAAGAGACGGTTTATGAAAACACGAGGTCACATGACTATACACAGCGGGTTTGTCTTGCACAAGCCGGTCGAGAAACTGGAGAGAGAAGCTGAGATGAGCATTAGGAGTCACGCCAGACCGATACAACAGTGAGGCAGACTGTAACATTACGAGGATCAGTACAGCTTGTGCACAACCTTGTAGAGGCACCAGAAGCCTCACGGCTTGTTACCTTTAACTACAGAATCAGGGGCTGAGTCATGAGGATATTAAATACACAGCTGAGTGGCTATTAAAATTAAAAAAAAAATGAAAGCAACAAAACACCTTTGTAAACAGGGTCAGACTAATGTGAGGTTTTTTAGGGGGTGTGGGGAGGGGACACACAGTTGGCCTTTAACTGCGCTTCCAGTGAGTCACAACAATTAGATCACCACTCTCTTTGTACCTTTCAACCTATCAAACTTTTAAATTAACATGATGCCTTTATCGGCATAGAAGTCCTAGAGTTGAATGTTGAGGAAGCCTAAACAATTTAAACAAAAAGGTACTGTAAATACAAGGATAGTCTGCCTTTTTTGACATCCCAGTTGAGAAGTTAATTTAAAATAATGTAGAAAATAGTCTATATCTCATGTGCAGTAATACTTCTACATTCAGTACAATAAGTCCATATTGTAAACAAGAATGCTGCAGTGTCTGTGGGTCACCCTGAGATTGGGCCACATGTTCAACACTCACAACAGTTTGTCACTGCCTACATTAGCATGTAAATTGTCAGTTTGTATATTATAAGAAACATATTCAGACACTGCTGCTCCTTACAATCAAAGTCAAATCAGCTAATTAGCCGAGGAGTTTTTCGACTCTCAGGTCAAGCCAAGTCAGAAAGTCCCCATGAAGCCGCAGCCAGCAGAAAGTCACTGCTCCCGGGCAAGAAATAGTCTAGCACATTGCCCCTTCTAAAATCACAACTTGTTTTTTATACCTGGGTTTTTGTACGGATTAAACAAACCCGATAAAACAAGTTAATTACTAAGCTTCAGAGGTGCTGGTAGGCAGAATTTGTTTCCTTAGGACAGAGCCCCCCTGTTTCCAGTCTTTAAGATGAGCTAACCGGCAGCTGGCGGTAGCTTCATATGTCACGTACAGACAGAGCGGTATTGATCTGCTCATCTAACTCTCAGCAAGAAAGCACAAAAGTATATTTCTCAAAATGTAATTTCCTTTAAATGTTTTGTATTTCTTTATCCTTGTGTTCCTTGGAGAGATGACATCATGAAAGAGACCAGTCTTTACCCAGATAATAAATAAAAACATAACAATAACAAATAAATAGTTAAAAAAATCATACATTGTGATTTCTGAATTAATTTTTTTTAGATTATGTCTCTCACATTGAAGATGGGTCGAGGCTGGGTCTTCCAACATGACAATGACCCAAAGCACACAGCCAGGATAACTAAGGAGTGGCTCTGTAAGAAGCATATCAAGGTTCTGGCGTGGCCTAGCCAGTCTCCCCAGACCTAAACCCAATAGAGAATCTTTGGAGGGAGCTCAAACTCCGTG
The DNA here is from genome assembly GCA_026937815.1 of Etheostoma perlongum. NCBI lineage: Eukaryota > Metazoa > Chordata > Actinopteri > Perciformes > Percidae > Etheostoma > Etheostoma perlongum. The sequence goes on along the minus strand of CM049372.1, from coordinate 20,765,040 downwards.
TTTCTCAGCAACAGCCCAGAAACCTGACTGATCTAGAGAAGATCTGTGTGGAGAGTGGGCCAAAATCCCTTCTGCAGTGTGTGCAAACCTGGTGAAAAACTACAGGAAACGTTTGACCTCTATAATTGCAAACAAAGGCTACTGTACCAACATATTAACATTGATTTTCTCAGGTGTTCAAATACTTATTTGCAGCTGTATCATACAAATAAATAGTTAAAAAATCATACATTGTGATTTCTGGATTTCTTTTTTAGATTATGTCTCTCACAGTGGACATGCACCTACGATGACAATTTCAGACCCCTCCATGATTTCTAAGTGGGAGAACTTGCAAAATAGCAGGGTGTTCAAATACTTATTTTCCTCACTGTACATACCAAAAGGCCAGCGGAAATACACCAAGTTACTAGTTGTAGTAGTTATCATCATTGACTGTCTTCCATCCTATGTTGAAGTGCTTGAAAAAAAAGCCTTTTCAGTTGCTCATCACCCCGGCCGATTTAGTATTTATTTGATACTGAAGCAACTGTCTAATTTCAAAGCGCCGAGCAGCAAAGAAACAGCCATTCCTCAGACTTTGCTCTTACTCGACCGTGCAAACCTGAGTAGCTATTCAAAGCTTGACGGGCCTGCTTTGCCTAGCTTGGGTTGCTAAGCTACTAATGGAGAAAAGGGAAAGTTTAGTGAACAGTCAATTATTAGGAAGTCTAAACTGCATACACCAACTCCTTCAGTTTGAATTTGTCCAACATGCTACTGTAAAACTATAATGACTGTCTTCTCTCCAATAGTTAACCCTGAGGAGGACATCTTCTGATCTCACCTGTTCTGCTCCTCCAGCTTGGCCAGTAGCTCCAATTCTTCAGGGCTCAGGTTCTCCGAGTCTGCCGGGGAGGCTGCTGGTGCTGACAGCAGTGTATCATGGGAAGATGAGTCTGGGCTGAGCACTGGGCTGCCTGTTGATGGGGGGTCAGGGTCCATGCCAGGGGGAGAAGAAGGGCACTCTAGCTCAGGGGTAGCCCCACTAGAGCCCTCTCTTTCTGGGCTGCCACTGGGTAAAGACATGGCAGTGACGATGGAGTGAGATGGGTGAAGCAGTGTGGGTGTGGTAAGAGGGTCTTCCAGTCTCACTGTTGGTCTCCCTCCTCAGTGAGCCTGGCTGTCGCCTGATTGGCCACCTGGCTGGCCGTGGACCCAATATGATCAGAGGTCTTCAAACCTGTCATGGATGCAGAAAAAGCTAAATGAAAATGGCTGACAACAGATAATTAAAGAAAAGACATCAAAGCAGTGGTTAACATGTCACTAAAAATACCATTCCAAATATGTCAAAAACTGTCGCTACACAGCATGATATGCCCGGCTTTGTTAAGTTGTATCTTTAAAATAACAATAACAATTTTCCTCATTGATTATTCAGTCGATTTACTTTTATATAATCGTTGAATCTTTTTTGCACTCAAAAATGTGTGATGTCATGTTAGACTTAATAGACTGAACACAAGTCCTAGCCCATACTGGCCCAATCCACATTAGAGGGTAAATACTGTTTTTTTTAACCTGGAGCCTATTTTCATATGTTGTGTGTGTTTAAGTGATGGGAACAACATAATTGAAATTAGTCCAGTATTAAGCAAGATCGCTGCATTCAACAACAGCAAAGCAAGCTACAATGTAAGTTAATAGTTAATTGTCAAGCTTGTATTTAACTTATCAGAAGTGCTTGTTTTGCCAGTGACAGGCTCATATTAATATTTTAAGTATCTGACAACATTATGGAAAGGATTTCTAAGGAGGTCAACCTTTCTGTTAAAGAGTAAGCTCCTTTTTTTAAAAATTAAAAACATCAGCAAAATTGCATTCGCTAAACCAGGCTCCACGTAGATAAACAGTCATTTTAGCATCGTACATTTCGAGCCGTTTCTGGTTAAACAGAAAGGTCTCAAAGGAGGTTTTAAAAGGTCTCTCTGAAGGAATCCTTTCCATAATGTTGTTAGACACTTTTAGACAATATTAATCTGAGCCTGTCAGTGGCAAAACAAGCACATTTGTGAACATAAACACAAGCTGGACAATTGCCCTATTAATTAACATTATAGCTTGTTTCATTGCTGCCGATTGCAGCAATCTCGCTTAATACTGGACCAGTTTCAAAAACTGTTATTCCCATCAGTCATTCAGACACAAAAACATTGGTTCTACATAGGTTGAAAAACATGGTAGTTACCCTTTAAGATGCCAATAACACCCTCCACACCCTAGCTCAAGTAATTGCTATAAAGGTGTGGCCCTTAGTCACTGTAATGACATCATCCTGACTGAGAAGATAATGGTCTGTCGTTGCAGACAGACTCAGCTATCAGAGAGCTGCTTTTCTTTACACTAAGACAGACAGTTGCCCAGTGATACCTAACACGGAAACACGGTTGTTGTTGACATGTAAATGAGCTGTTGCAATCTATAGAGAGCCTCATAACATCTGTGTTTCACCATTGTAAAAGAGAGTGAAAGAACAAACATGCAAGCAGTGTTACACACAAAGACTTCATACATTTTTTCTTAATTAATATCAGACCGCATGGCTTTCAGAAGGACTGAGTAATGGTCACATGTTATGGCCGATTGATTAGGAAACTGATGTGCATTAAGAGACAATAAATCAATCAGATCATAAATAAATCAGAAGAATAACAAAGATGAGTATAATGACTTCAGACAGATAAGTTAAGTGTCACAGATCGTATAAAGAGCTGAAGCCATTGACAATAAACAGCTTTACATTCTTTTCCCTTCTAATGTAAACCTAGCCGTAATTTCACCAAGGATAAAAGCTTTTTACAGCCACTGAAAAATGTATGCAAACATACTGTTCAGGTTGATTGCTTTGTAAAAAAAAAATTGTCTTGGTTGGTGATTAAGGGTATACAAGGGAAAGGCATATGTGTTTTGAGAGCAACATTTGATAATGTTAGACAGCACATCTACACCCTGTACTCAGCTAACAACAACTCTGGAATAATTCATATATTAACACAGAAAATACACAACATACACAAACCCATTAGTCTGCATACTCAAAAACAACAAAAACAATATACAGTTAATTGACCAACATAAACCATATCGAACTGTCCATGTGATAGCAAAGTCACAAACAATGCAATGAAGAATTGACTTTGGCCGTGTAATCAACCATGAAGGTTGAGAGAAACATACAGATGCAGGCAAGAAGAGCAGAAAAATAGCCTGAAGGAGAGGAGAGGAGCATGATAACGGTCTGAACAGGGACACCACTACATGGGGAAGAGACAAAGACCACATTCATGCATAGAAACCAGCCTAATCAAAAGATCCATTAACAAGTCAATGAGAGCAATCACTTTTGTAAAATGGCTAGGTCAAAAGACAAATCAGAAATAACATCCTTATCATATTAAAGCCATTCCACCCATAAGCCAATTGTAAAACAACTTTTATTGGATAAAGTAGTTATTTACTCAAGTTAATCTGGTAGAGCTAAACTACCCCTCTGTGGATGAATTTACTGCAACAGTTGCCGATGTGACAACATCAGTTTGCCTTTTCTTCTAAAATGAAAACCATTTGGCAGATTTGTGATCCTCAGGCACAGGCAATCAAATATTTACCTTGATACTAGCAATGAGACTGAAAATGCATAACTGTTCAGGAAACTTGTGAATGTTTTCACCTTTTGATCTCAATACTCAGAGACTCTTCAATGGGTGGACAGTAAATCAGGCTCACATTCACCATGCTGGCCAGTCGGTGATCAAAGGCACAGGAGAGAGAAACAATAAGATGTTGATGAGGCCGGCTCTCTCAGGACAAAGTTCAAATGATTGCTGAGGGTATTCTTTACTGGATCCACATTGGGATTAAGGCTAAGAGTAAGCATTTTTTACACAGCTGCCAAAGCCATCTTCTTTTATTAAGAAAGATGTAATTCTCAGGTATAAAGAGCTACAGCCATAATCCATTACGATTATGGCCAAAATGATAATCACGATTAATTATCACGATTATTTGTTGATTTTAACCAAAACAAATTTTATTCACATAGGCTATTTAACTGCGTTCACATGCATATTGTGCTACAATCCTTATGTGGAAGTTGTATGCTGTATGGACGTTATCTACCGGATGAAATATCAACGTGGATTTTGGTACCTCATTAAGGTGCCAATGAAATGTCTGCGCTGCTATCTGATGCTCCAAAACAGACGTTAGAGGCAACAGAAACATCGCTGCATGTCATGCTAGTAAACACTAATAACACGTTACACAGCAGGTAACGTTAACGCTCAATCGCGCAAATTTGATCGTGGGAAGCCAAAATTGTGATCGTGATTAAAATTAAATTAATTGTGCAGCCCTAGTCCAGATCAAAATCTAATCAAACCTCTTCTCAGGCAACTGCCAAGCTCCTAAAAAAATGTTTTGAGTTATGGCTCAAAGTTTTCCTTTGTCTACTTGCAGGCTTGCTACCTGACACACACTGACTACCATAGGAATTCCCATCAAGTGCTTGGATCCATATTACCAATCCGTATGGTTTGAACACTACCATAAATTATTACAAAATAGCCAAAAAACAACAACCCACATTAATATTAAAACTTTATAAAAATCCAGTAAGCTTTTTGCTGCAAAAAAGCAACACAACTGAGATTCTGTTGGGAGAGCAAAATGGACCTTTTAATAATCACGTCATTAGATTAAACTGATATCTGGTTGATGAATTGCATTTAAAAAACAAAAAGTGCCATGAAAACAGCTTCAACATCAGCCTATAAACCACGGCAGTACAAAAGAAGAGATGCTTTAGAGATGTGTCAGCACCACAGAGTGCTATTCAGCTGTGTCACTGTGGTCAGGCCACACTGTAAACGGGTAAGAGTCATGCACGTGGACTACAGCAGAGTGGACACACACACACGCGCTCTCTCTCTCTCTCTCTCTAATGGAAGGACATTGTGAAGGGCTTTGACAAAGCATAACAAGCCAGATTTTTCTGAGCTTGGCTGTTGCTCTGTATATGAACAGCAGGCTCCCTCTAATGTCATTGTGTACTTAGGAAAAACCGCAGAGGACTGTGAGATGAAGGGGGGTCAGGGGGCTTTCATTGTAATCCATTTACATTTGCGTTTCCAAGCATGTTTAGTGTGTGTGTGCGCGTGTGTGTGCTACATGAAAGATTACTGTTTAGCATGTGCACTGACATGTCTCAATGCTTGGTGTGTCCGTGTTTATATTCCTTAGTTCCACCTCAGTAGAAAGTAGTTGTGGGTGTGTGTTGCCATGCATGGGTGTGTATGAGTCCTGCAGATGTTTGCCCTATTTTGAGTGTTTATGTTTGGTCTCTCCTTGACTGATAACACCATGCACAAGTATGGTATTGTGTAAAGTCTACGCCTGAACGCATCCTCCACCGAGCTCTCTGTCTACAGAAACAGACAGCGCTTTTGTCCCCCCACCCACACACCACCTCCAGTTATCCAACATGAACCCACGTCCCCTTTGCCCCTCCATGTATTGAATGTTGTATCCGTGGTTTGCATGCAAACCCTCGAGCAGGATGTGTCTTGATTTACAAAATACTTTTAATTGGTGTAAAGAAGCTTTTCACTGTCTCCATCTGTGCTTGGCGACATTGAGCTAGCCTTGGGCAATTAAAATAAGACGGGTGCAAAAAAGAAAGTACCCACATTGATCTCTTCACAACACCCACAAACAACAGTTCCATCCATATTTTCCCATCTGCAAAATAGGCAAAGCTATACAGTAATATTTTATTCTGAGGTGTAAACTATTTCCCCAGAGGCCGAAAAAATCTCTTGGAAAACCTGACCAGTATTTTTTGAAAGAAAAACTGAAAAATCAGCTATTTTTCATTGGGATCCCAACCTGCGTAACCTCGTGTATATGTTCTGCCCCCGGGGCCTTCCAGCCCTGACATTAAGGGTGACCTCTTTGTTAATCCGTAGCTGCAAACCTCGCTGTTGTTCCAGCTCATGATCGGTTACCCACACGTGGACTGTTCATTTCTACGCTATTTATCTACTGAACCCACTCACTGTCTTTGTGACTGCTGCTGTCAGTACATAGACACTATAAACAGAAATAATATAGACAGGTTGAGACAATACTGCAATGAAGAGTGCAAAGTTGCAGGAGTAAATTTTAATAGACATAATAGATAGTTATTATTTTAATTATGGAGCATAGTGCAAAGGATGCTGGAATAAATAGTATTATGTTATTATATGTATATGTATTATATTAGAATATAAACAGTATGAACAGCTCTGAAATAGAGAATGATGAATAAATAATAAGTGGAACCAATAAACAGATTGATTAGAGACAGTGTTGCTGGGTTGTTGCACAGGAATTGAACCTGGCACTGTTAGTCAAAAGTCACATTAATCAGACCCAACACTATATGAGTATGGTAGAATTAAAATTAGCCTCACCTTGACCAGCTACAACATTAAAGTTTCAGTTAAATAATGCATATACGATCCAACAAATATGCCAGTTCTGCAAAATGGTTATTTGTTCATAATCATTTTGTATTTTTACTTTGAAGATGACATAACATTGCAGTCCTATAACATGTCACAATGGAAAATAACAAATAAAAGGATAAAAATCGGTCCAGCACAACCAGATTGCCTTTCTTATTCCACAGTTTTCTTTTTTGTCAAAAGCTGTTCAGTTGGAGAATCAGGTGTGTAGCCTCAAGCAGAGATGAGGAACCGCTACAGAGGTCTGGTAAGCTCTTCTTATTCACACCCCCAGATGTATTAAATTTTAAATTTTATAGTCTTCCGAACCAACCGGCGTTAACTCAAGTGACATCACTTGAGCCAATTTATCAGACTTTGTGCAACCCCTCTGGAGCCCAGAATACTTCATACAACTAGTTCACATACGGATATGCAGTAGAACTCCTTAAGACCTGTAAACAGGCTTTGTTTAACTATGTAAAAGTTAGCTTTTAAGTAAAACTTTGAATGCAGGACTTTTACTTAAAGGTGTATTTTTATATGTGGTATAGGTACTCTTACTCAAATTAATGATCTGAGTACTTTGTCCACCATTGCTGCCTGACTTATTCCATAGTAAATCTGACTAATGGCTCAGTGGTGTATGTTTAAAGCTCTATGTACTGTTCTGTCTTTACAATAACACCAGCCCTCATGTACCAACTGCACTGTATAGATTATTAGGATGTAATTAGTAACTCTTACATTTGTGCCATGCAACAAATGCTTCTGTAGGATTTTTCCAATGAGCATTAGATGTGACGATAAACGTGAATAAGGAGGAGACACATTTAGGGCGCAACACAGGCAACACAGACAACAAATGTTTTCAACTTGGTTACCTAAATTTACTGGCCATGTTCACTTTATATGTCTAATGCCTTCCTGCTACAGAGATTTAGTTATTATCTCTCCAGATGATTCAGGTCCCCTTAGTACCATTGTGAGAGGAAATTGTCTAGAAATAACCATCTCCACAACCCATCAATTTACTTTCAGTGCAGGCAATTATTTTGCTCTTTTCCAACAGTGAATGGTCAGTGCATTAGTACTAAGACTGCTCAGATTATTTAATATTTCATAACTAAAAAATGTATAATAAAACCAACTGCAACATCCACTAATCTCAAAACTGCATTCCATGAGTACGCCATGGGGAATAACTGATACAAACCGGGTGCTACCACAGGCACAAATCCTCCGCTTAATGTGATGCTAAAGCAAAGACTGACATTAGTTTTCTTGCTGCATGGGGGCAGACACTATGAATACACAAACACCATCTAAACAATTAAATTCATTTTAATGTTTTGCATGTTTTCTTGTATTCCATAACTACCTCAAGTGAAGCCTACTGGGGAAGTTCAATAACCTCTTCCAAATTGTTTACTCCAAAGCAGCACAGGCTCATTGACAGCCAATTATCAGACAGGACACATTACGTTACAGTACATGTTGATTGTGCAAAAGAAGCATCAACAGCAAGTATGAAAACCCAGAATGCCTCAGTCTCTCACTCAGTAACATGTTTGTGTTGTTTATCATGCAATCATGGTAAAGAATTCCTTCATGTTTGACTTAGCTGATGAAATGTTGACCTGCTGTACAGAGAAGAAGCATGTTTGTACCTGACTACCTCATAAATCACAGATATTATGGTAATTAAAGTAGAGATGGTCCAATACCATTTTCTACTCCCAAATACAGATTCTGATACCTGAACTTGCGTATCAGCTGATACCGAGTACTGATCCGATACCAGTGATTCATATATTTTATTATGTTTTAACAACTGTATACCTGTATGTACCCTGTATGGATGTGATATGATTTCTAGCTTTGTTGTACGGTCTGGCTCAGGTTATACTCTTTGTGAAACATGAACAAACACAAACACTGAACGCTTCAGAACTTTATTTTATTTAACCCGTTTTGACATACAGTTATAACGGAAAAAGAACATAAACTACTTTAAGGTAGATTTTCTTTAGGGCTTTATTACGTGATATCGGATTGTGCATAAACTCCAGTACTTCCCGATAGAGATGCCAGCGTTTTAGGCAGTATCGGAGGCAATACCGATACTAGTATCAGTACATCTCTAAATTAAATTCATACACATGTTAGTAATGCCATGTTTATGAAATATTTGTCCTCACTGTTTAGTTAATAGCTTTTAGCTTGCCTAATGACTGTGGCGGAATGTCACTAAATGCATTTACTCAAGTACTATACTTAAGTACAGTTTTGAGGAACTACTTGAGTATATCCATTTTATGCCACTTTATACTTGTACCCTGACCACATTTCAGAGGGAAATATTACACTTTTTACTCCACTATTTTTATCTGACAGTTACTTTCTAGATTAAGATTAAAGATAAAAAGAAATTGATAATCTTATAAAAAAGAAAGTTAAAACCAGTGGTTCTAAACCCTTTTTTGACCCCTTTACAAATCTGTGTCTATTTGGGACTCTTCATCATGTTTCAGATGTCAGTGAGCTGTTAACAGTTTCACCAAAGAGACATTCTTTGAACATAGTTTCATTTAAATAACTGTGGGATGCCCCAAAAGGTAAAATTATCCAATATTTCACAATAAATCAAATATTAGAAAAGCATGTGTTGTTTTTCCTTCTTTCCTCTCCAATTAATCATCTCATGACCCCTCACATTTATCTTGTGGTTAGGAACTAAACTACTTTACTGTATAAAAAGTAGCAGTATGCATGAATGGATCAGTAAAAACAATCTAATAATCTAATATACATGTATATCACTCTAAAGAACAAGTACTTTTACTTTTCACACTTTAAGCTACATGTTACTGATAAATGTTTTACTTTAACAAAAGATTTTGAAAGCATTATTTTTCCTTGTAATGAATTATGTTTACACTGTTTTACCTAACTTAGAGATCTGAGTAATTCTTTCACCTCTGCCTAAGGAAACAACGCTGGGCTAGGCGACAGATCAAACTACTATTGGTTGCATAGAAAAGAAGGCAATACTCAGAGTAGAGCACACATGATGTCAACATACTGTAGTTCCTCCAGAGCATTTATAATGGCCCTTTGCCTCATTACTTGAACACAATTTGCATGTTGGTATAAATCCATGTATAAAAACAAGCAGCAGTCTAAAAATGAGATGAGGATTCAGTCAGTGTAAAATCTGCAGGGCTGCATGGATCCAGTTACAACTCTGAAGTCTACATGAACATGGGTAGAGAGGGGAGAGTTGTGGAGGAGCGGCATTTGTAGTGAGTTTGAACCGCAGCAGCCAGGTCATCAAGCTGCTCCATGTTTCCACGTGTCAGCAAAGGAAATGAAGTGCAGTGCAGTGCACACAGGCCAGGCCAGGACAGGCCAGCAACATAACAGTCAACCAGCAAGCAAGCCAATAAGAAAGGCAAGGCAAACTTGACTCACGAAATGTAATGTAGATAAAAAAAACGGCACAACCACTTAACTTAGACGCTTAGTATTGTAGATCGGAAACAATTAGTCAAAAGAAAAATATTTGGCACTAATTTTTATAACTATATAATTTTTTTACCAACATTTCTCAGGTTCCACCTTCTCAGATGTGAGTATTTGCTGGTATATTTGTCTCCTGTAATAGTAAATTGAATATCTTTGAGTTTTGGACTTTTGGTCACACAAAAAGAGACATTTGAAGACACCAACATGGGCTCTGGGCCCTTTTTTTAAATGAACAATTGATTTCTTAATTGAGAGAATAATCAGCTGATTAAACAATACTGAAAACAGTTTTTATCTGTATTTGTTGTAGTTATATTAATATTTATTTCCTGATGTAAAACTTTGACTATGGGCCCTACATCATTCATAGACGGCTTTCTGGTCAAACAGCCAGCCACCACCAATATTTTGACTGATATTGCAAATGCAATATGATTGATAATAGTAGAGGCCTGGAGGGAGCTATTTTTTTGCATCACTATTCTCATTGAAAAATATATTAAATGATCATGGTGTGTGAATTTTGTGAGGTTCTGTACCAAACAAAGATTTATTCTTAAGTCTGTAGAATAGGACTTGTAGATAGGGACATCTCTGCATATTTAATTCAGAATGGTATTTCAAAACATATTTGGCATTTAATAAATATTTCCACCCCACAAATTGGATAGTGCACTAGTAATGCAATTTTGATCAAAATCAGATTAATTGTGCAGCCCTATTGTTAAGTGGATGTTCATGGTAAGGCCAGTAAAAAGACATAGCGTACACCTTATTTGCACTATCATATTGCAATATGCAGTATCAAAAAAGGCAAATCTTGTTATGACCTTCACAAGTGGCTCTTGCTTGTTCAACCAACGACCAAACACAGTGGCAGATGATATTAAAACTGGACAGCAGTGGGCAGACAAACTGTACAGCACAGGGAAAGGCTGCAAGGCGATATCCCTCCTCCTGTTCTTGCTGGAAGCTACAAATACACATGCATAATTCAAAACCACGCACATACACACACACAAGTGTACAAACAACTCAGAGATTGTTTATCCTGGCAACGCTGTCCAGAGCCTATAGCTTACCACTCTCTCAGACAGATAAATAAAGTGACAGCAGCAGCAAGTGCACAGGAAAAGGTGAGTTGGGATAAGCTGGTGTGTGCTCGCATGTCACAGACCTAGTATGCAATCTTTTGTGTGCGTGTGTGTGTGTGTGTGTGTGTGTGTGTGTGTGAGTGTGTGATCGTGGGATAAGATAAAGAAGTTTCGAGGCTGTGGCACATAAAAACAAGGTCACCAGGATGTGAGAATCAGGTACCTTTTATTGCTTGACCGTGAATTGTGTGAGATTCCTTTTGTATGCTGAGTGGATTTCACAGATAAGCCTGAGAATAATCTCACTGTACAGTATGTCATGCAAGGATATGATGAACCCATTACTCAGTGGTACATGTCCTTAGTCATGGGGCATTTAAGCGGTCATTACAATCAACAGAGTAAGATAATTAACTCCTTGAATAGTTTCCCCACTCCTGAAAAAAAGATAAGTGCCTGAGGGAGCACTTCCATTTTGTGTAGTCAGCGGTATCCATAATCCTTTAACATCATACCCCAAAAACTATGTCAGTTCCCTACTTTTTATTCCACTTGGAAGGTAGAAATGATATGTGCCTGGCCCAGATTTAAAGCATAGAGTCATTTAATGAAGTGGGTTTCTGGTTTTCTGTCTTACAAGCCAGACATTTAAAGGGATTTACCTTTAAATCACTCTCTAATTATATGTTAAAATAAAAACAGATTGATTAAGGGCTTAATATAACACTGACACCCGTTGATTGAAATGATAATTGTAGCTAAAGCTGCCATTGAATGAGCAGGTAGGGGCTCAGTGTCTATGGTGTTTATCAAGGACAGTTCAACATACATCTGGATAGAAACACACAGGTAGATAACATAGTAGCCCCTCTGCCATCCATCCACTGGTGTTTCAAAATTTAAAAAAATATATTTATTAAATGGTGAATGTGACTCCTACAACCCTTTTTCCTGCAGTTACATACTTAAAGAGCCTATAATCCTATTGACTAGGTTGTTTGGACATGACAGCTCATTATCCCGGCCTGCTGTTGCTTGAGGATGCCTGAACAACAGGCCTACATGCTCTGCAGTCGACTCATGTCTCGGCTGGATCAACATCTGTGGCCAAAATGACACATCATCCCCTTCTTTGCCGCATCTAATGGCCCGGCTTCCCACAACAATACGATTGTGTAACGACATTTAAAATGAGGAGTAAGAGAGCATGCTATTCCTTAGCAATACAAATGGTTTATAGGCTAATGAATGGGCCGTGTCTCCGTTGGCATGCCGTACAGTGGAATTTTTCACTGAGACAAATGAGAAGACGGATGAAGCTGATGCTGATGCTGGGGCTTTAACAACCAGGACCGATAATGTTTTTGCAATGTGGGCCTGTATAGTTTTCACGTTGGATGTATGCAAATTAGTAAGCAATTGGGCCAGTAAATAGGCTCCACGCGATAATATTTGTATTACATTTAAAAATAAACACCTCAAATAAACAAATAAAACGGTAAATGCCTACCTGGACTCCTTTTCCATAATCAGAGCGGTGCGTTTATCGTTGTTCCCACATCCGTCCGTCTTAAATGTCAAACGTATGGTAACGTTATAAGCTAATTAAACTCGTAATGGACCACCGAGGACAGATACAGAGAGACCGTCCAACGCAGTGCCATCGTCCTGCCGCCGTTCAACCGGGAGGCAGCGCCGCGTCGCCTCCGCGCGCGGAGAGGCTCGTGTGTGTGAACTGAATTTAGAAGGAAAACATATTCCTGTAGAGGTCTGCTAAAAAAACACGACTGCCGTGCAATGTAGCCTGCGGTTTAACGGGGATATGGTATACGGCAGCATCAATCCTTACAAGTAAATCATACAGTGACTGGCGTCCTATGCCTTCTGTTGGGCACGAGGTGGAGCGCACCAATCAGGTGACAGCATAAGATGTGATTGGCATGTCACTAACCAATGACTTGTTCAGATTGCGAGATTTCTTTGGAAGGACAGAAATTATAGCCAATTAGGGTAGAGCTATATCATGCAGGAAGATGGGGCACGCAGGTGTCATACAGCGGTGTCGGTTTTAACGAATTTCAACTAAACGATTCATTGTGTGACAAAATTTTATATGTAATAGTTTCAGTCTTGGCTCCCTGAGTGATTATGTCATAACAACCCATTGCAGTATGGTCATAACTACAAGAGTCTGTATTTGGAATGGCTATTTTCAGTGCTGTTTCTTTAAAACAAAATTAACTTCGTTTTCATTTCACTGATTTTGACAACAACCAAAATAAGAAATAGGCTACTTGTTCTGTAAAACTGACCTTGTCCTGAGATTGGCAGCAGGTTGCGTGCACAGCCCAGTGGTGAAGGAAGGAAGTAGCCTACTAATGTATTATCAGTAAAATGCACTTAGTGTCACAAGTAAAAATGTATTAGGGCTATTAGATTATTTGCTGATTTATGCTAATTAATTAATTGATGTATAAGTAGTAGTATTTAACTACCCTATGATATAACGTGTTGGGTCATTACATATTGATCTAAATCTTAATTTGTAAATGTAGTGGAGTAAAAAAAAGAATTTCCCTCTAACTAGTGGAGTTGAAGTAGCCTGTGAAGTGGCATTACGTGGAAATATATACATTTTTCTTCATCTTTTGTCTCTATTTGTGTTAATTGTTTACAGCCCACTATGCCTACAATACTGAATTTGGATTAGACTTAAAGGAACAAACCAACTTATTGGGACTTTACTGTATCCCCCAGAGTTAGATAAGTTGATACATACCCTTCCAGTTAGTATGCGGTTAGAATATGGCTGTGTCTCATGTGACCTTGTTATTTGTACACCTTGTGACTGTACAAATCAAAACATGTTAATAGGACCATGTTGGCGTTTATTTTGTCACTTATTCGAAGTGGTAGCTAGTTGGAACCAGTTACCTGCAGGGTCTTAGCTAGGCTAAGCTAATGCTGGGGGCATCAGACAGAGTTACAGCACGCACGGAGATGAGATTTGACCAGTGTTATCCACTCGACTCCTGAACTAAATGTGTAAAACATAGGCCTCGAACTTCACTCATATTAGGCAAGATCAGACATTACATGCATGAGGTAAAGAAAAAGAAACATGTATTTATGTTCCTTTCAAGCTTTTTTTGTTAAAGCAACCTTAAAAGCAGGAAAACACCACAGTCACTGTCATCCCTTCTCAGCCCAGGCCATTTCCTTTAAAATAACTATCACAGAAAAACCTGCTAGTGTAACCTCAATATCAGTGCTGCTAGTAACACATCTAATTATATTGCATTAGTGTAAGAGCTAGGGAATAATTTGAATGCAGGAGATAAGGTGCTGCAGACGACCCATAGGCCTACAGTGGAATAACCAGAAGTGTTCTCAGCCTGAGATTCATCAACAGGATGCTGTTAGAGAAGAGAAGCATGGGGGTCACAGAGCATGACAGAAAGAAAGTGGGCAAACATTGTAGATTGACAGAGATACATAATTTAATTACATCAGTGTTCCAAGAGACCTTAAACTTTAAGCCTGGGCATGGATTTCAGATCCCCCTTTTTATTTATAGTCTCCAAATACAGATCAGAAATTGGTATTGCTGTAGAACATGTGTATTTGCTTGTGTTGTCCTTTTAACACAAACAGTATTGTTATGCCTGAGTGCCCTGATCTATGTTATGAGTAGTGATTAGATGTTAGGGTCTTCTTTGTCTTGTTTGTCTCAATGTTGTTTAAAAATGCCTTGTGATGTGATTTCTGCTGCAACCTAATTTCCCCACAGGGACAATAAACATAAACATATGTTATGCCAGCATGTGCCATTTTGGAAAGTTATACTCATATCTACTCTTCTTAATGTTTTTTTTTAATTAATTTTTTTTTTTTTAATTGGGCTAATTTTAAATTGTGAAAAAAGATTTGATTTTGGCACCCTAGGAGAAACAAAGCCAGTAGGCTAATATGGTGAGAGCATGCATTTAATCCAGCTCTGATTAGATCGCTATACCGATGCTGTTTACCATAGCAGGCCTTGAAGGATGTTCTCAGCCTTAATTGTATTTAACAAACGAGCACACTTTGAAGAAGGCTACATGGAAAGCAATTTGTCATCTGGCCAAATGTCTTTACTTTATTGCCATCAAGTGGGGAAAATGGATACTGGAGCTCCCAGTAATTTGGGCTCTTGCGATAAATGCTCAGTGCTGCGTAGGAAATATAGATGGGCTACCTACTGATTGACAATGTAGGCTATTAGCTTAAATGGTCATGGCACAATACTTTCATAATAATTCCGATCACATGAGAAATTGTCTAGGTACTATATTCTAAAAACGGCCATCATGAACGTATTTTGATATATAATATTACAGAAATAATAAGGCATAATAATCGTTAATTAAATATACAGCTCTGATCCTTTTCTCTGATTTAGCGTAGGATTCTGATTAATAAACAGCCTTGGAATAGTGGACGTCGCCGTTCTTTCTGTACAGGCGCTGAGGTCGGGTGACAGATGCCTTCAGGTGTTATTGCAAATAACGGAATAGTGACATAATTAATTCGGACGGGACTATTTGAACAGTCAAATAGCTGGATAACAGGGACTTCTAAGTTGGCCATGGGTCAGTTTACGTTGCGGAGAACCTAAAAGCCCTGCCATTTTGGTGTTAACATAATGTATTCAATCATGTCTAGTTTTGTATTTGTTAGTTTAGTTGACAACCTACTAGGTCGAGGCTTTGTCTCGCATCACAAGATGTATATAATAAAATGTTGCTAATACACGTTGTTGTAGGGCAAAACATCTTAACACGTTCTGTTTACAGCCATCGGTTCAGGCTACCATAGAGTCTGTGGCATAGATAGTCTGTATAAAAAGAGGTTAAAACCGCATTGAGGGAGGACAATTTTTCGCGGTGTATTTGAACACGTCTTACATGTGTGCGGTCATTGCTGCTCGCCCTGCTGTGAATACTTGCTATCCTCTGTAGTATCACACGCACTTTGACATCGGCGGGACAAAACAATATCACAAAAGGTAATATTGCAGTACCTTCGTACTTTTCACAACAAACTTGCCAGTGTGTAAATGTTAGCAGTATGTAATTAATTGAGAAATGTTTTAAATACTTTGTAGCAGTAGCTAAAGTCAGGGTTTGAGATTTGTTTTGGCAGCGTTAGCTTAAACACGCTAGCCTCATTAACATTAGCGTTGTTTTGAGTTAGCTAGCTATCTAGCTAGTTAAAGCGTATTAAGTTGTTTAGACCATTCGCCCACTAGCTATACAATATATTCCTACCGATGCTGCGTCTTAGAATTTAGACCATGTGAAAAACGTTAGCTCGTAACGACGCTTTAATGTTGCTCAAAAGTATTTCGTGAGTCACGTTCAATTGTTTGCTGCTAGCTTGCTAACTAGCCGAATTGAATGAAAGGACGAGTAATCTCAACGTTTTTCTGTCACACCGGCAGGCATAATTTCAGTTTCCGTAATTAAATTAAACCGATCCCATTTATGTTTATCACTCAAGACTGTATAAACGGATTAGTTAACTTCCTTCTCCAAATAATTCGTTCATTCACTTTGATGTAAATCGTGGCTGCGGCCTGTTAGCCAAAGTATCTTCATGCTAACTTTGCTAATTTACGAAACAACTGATTAGGTTTCGGTGCTCTATCGTTATAGCATCACGCTAATCAACACATTCTTAGATGCACGTATAGTATTGGGCAATTTCGGACATAAGTTATGTAATAACCATAGTATAGCAGCATTACCAGATGTTAAAATAGTTTTAAGAATTACACCTGTTTATCTAACGTAAAAAAATATTATTTGAATTGTAAGTGCGAAAGTTTAATCTAAAAAAATGATTTGCACATTAAAAAGGACTTCAATCGTATTTATGGAAAAGTTGTGAGACTGTCTCAAATCACGCACGTCTGTACTTATACTACCGGTAACTAACTGATTTACATGCTGTTCTTATAGATGGCTGAGACCGACGTTGACAATGAACTTTTGGACTATGAGGAGGATGAGGAGCCCCAGGGAGCCCCCGAGAGTGGTACCCCAGCAAACAAGAAGGAAGTGAAGGGGTCCTACGTATCCATTCACAGCTCAGGCTTCAGAGACTTTCTCCTCAAACCAGAGCTGCTCCGTGCCATTGTCGACTGTGGTTTTGAGCATCCCTCAGAAGGTGAAGATTGTTTAAAGTTAAAAACAATATGTATATAATCCATATTTTAAAGTTACAGATATAATAAATTATAGTCTTACACCTTTACACAAAATATTTTTGTTATGAATTATTCAGCATGTATTAGAAAGATTCACATTTGAATTCATAAATCACTTTTTATTTTCAGTCCAACATGAGTGTATTCCACAAGCTATCCTGGGCATGGACATCCTGTGTCAGGCCAAGTCTGGTATGGGAAAGACGGCAGTGTTTGTACTGGCTACGCTGCAACAGATAGAACCTGTGGATGGTCAGGTGAGTTTGTCATCATTTGCTCGACTAAAGTCATTGTGCCTCCTATATATTTGTACAATACCTAGGTAGTGTTTACAATTCTATTATGTAAATCTTTCCTCTGGATTACCATTCGTAGCTATCAGATGTTGTAGACGTCTATTCTGTGCTTAGTTCTCAGACCTAAAGCATATGCAGTCAATGTTGAATTGGTTTAAGAATTGCATATGCCATAGTGTACACAAAGTTGGGAATGCAAACTTGATAGGAGTATGTGCTGCTTACATTTATGGAACCATGAGTAGTCATTTTGAAGGGAGACTGAGAAGTTAAAGACTAATGTCCTCCTTTCCTGTGTGCCAGGTGTCTGTCCTTGTAATGTGCCACACGCGAGAGTTGGCCTTCCAGATCAGCAAAGAGTATGAGCGCTTCTCAAAGTACATGCCCACTGTAAAGGTGTCGGTGTTCTTTGGCGGCCTGGCCATGAAGAAGGACGAGGACGTCCTGAAAAAGAACTGCCCTCACATTGTCGTAGGAACTCCAGGACGTACCCTGGCCCTCATTCGCAACAAGACCCTCAATGTGAAGAACATCAAACACTTTGTGCTTGATGAGTGCGATAGGATGCTAGAGCAGCTTGGTGAGTAAAAGGAACTGAAGTGTTTTTATAGTGGACTTTTAAGAAACTTGTAGCTTTGGTGAAGGACTGGTCAGTATGTGACAGGGGAGGCTAACTTCTAACTCTGAGTATTCTGTGAATTCATATCCCACTTAGGTAGTGCCATGTCAGTGTGCATTTAGTGTGAAAATAGGTTGTGGGTGGAAAAATTCCCCCTGTGATCTAATTGATAATGAAGTATTGTATAATTTAGTTTATTTAAATTATGAGAAATTGCTACTTTATCTTTAGAAATAATAAGAATGGTTAAAAATGTTGTTTTGTATACACAGAATAATTTAAATGCAATTAGTGTGACTTTGGGAGAATTTATTTTCTTTTTTCTGACAGACATGAGGCGTGATGTCCAGGAAATCTTCAGGGTGACACCCCATGAGAAACAGGTTATGATGTTCAGTGCAACGCTAAGCAAAGACGTCCGCCCTGTCTGCCGCAAGTTCATGCAGGATGTAAGTTTTCATTAAGATTTACAAATGTTTCCAATTCCACCCACTGTGCTTCACTCGGATATACAATGAGGAAAATAAGTATTTGAACACCCTGCTATTTTGCAAGTTCTCCCACTTAGAAATCATGGAGGGGTCTGAAATTGTCATCGTAGGTGCATGTCCACTGTGAGGGACATAATGTTAAAAAAAAAAAAAAAAAAATCCAGAAATCACAATGTATGATTTTTTTTTTTTTTTTTTAACTATTTATTTGTATGATACAGCTGCAAATAAGTATTTGAACACCTGAGAAAATCAATGTTAATATTTGGTACAGTAGCATTTGTTTGCAATTCCAGAGGTCAAATGTTTCCTGTAGTTTTTCACCAGGTTTGCACACACTGCAGAAGGGATTTTGGCCCACTCCTCCACACAGATCTTCTGTAGATCAGTCAGGTTTCTGGGCTGTTGCTCAGAAACACGGAGTTTGAGCTCCCGCCAAAGATTCTCTATTGGGTTTAGGTCTGGAGACTGGCTAGGCCACGCCAGAACCTTGATATGCTTCTTCCAGAGCCATTCCTTGGTTATCCTGGCTGTGTGCTTCGGGTCATTGTCATGTTGGAAGACCCAGCCTCGACCCATCTTCAATGCTCTAACTGAGGGGAGGAGGTTGTTCCTCAAAATCTCGCAATACACGGCCCCGGTCATCCTCTTAATACAGTGCCGTCGCCTGTCCCATGTGCAGAAAAAACCCCCCAAAGCATGATGCTACCAACCCCATGCTTCACAGTAGGGATGGTGTTCTTTGGATGGTACTCATCATTCTTCTTCCTCCAAACACGGTTAGTGGAATTATGACAAAAGTTCTATTTTGGTCTCATCTGACCACATGACTTTCTCCCATGACTCCTCTGGATCATCCAAATGGTCATTGGCAAACTTAAGACGGGCCTTGACATGTGCTGGTTTAATCAGGGGAACCTTCCGTGCCATGCATGATTTCAAACCATGACGTCTTAGTGTATTACCAACAGTAACCTTGGAAACGGTGGTCCCAGATCTTTTCAGGTCATTGACCAGCTCCTCCCGTAGTTCTGGGCTGATTTGTCACCTTTCTTAGGATCATTGAGACCCCACGAGGTGAGATCTTGCATGAAGCCCCAGTCCGAGGGAGATTGACAGTCATGTTTAGCTTCTTCCATTTTCTAATGATTGCTCCAACAGTGGACCTTTTTTTCACCAAGCTGCTTGGCTATTTCCCGTAGCCCTTTCCTTATTTTTTTATTTTATGTCTCTCACAGTGGACATGCACCCACGATGACAATTTCAGTCCCTCCATGATTTCTAAGTGGGAGAACTTGCAAAATAGCAGGGTGTTAAAATATGTATTTTCCTTACTGTATGTAAACATTTTTTAATTGGAATAAATTATGTTTAGTCTTTTCTTCAACAGGAATAGTAATTCATTCATCTGATCGTGTTACCGATTTATGCCGGACATTTTGCAAGAAAAGATATTCGGTGACCCTCAAACTTTGGCCGTGGAGCATGTGTTCCCAGACGCAGCTGCATCATGTTCCAGTTGCATGGCAGCCGCTTGAGTTACAGTTTACAGATCGCCTCATTAACATTATCAGGTTCTTAATTAGCATTGGGATAAAATGCCAACTATTGCCATATAGGCTCTTTTGGTTTTTGGTCCTCCTGGCTCTTCTGAATTCCAGGATAACATGTTTAGTGAGCCCCTACGCCGGTTTCATTTGTCAAAAAATTGGTGAAAGATCAGAAAATTGTATGGAGTTGTAGACGTTTTGTTTCAGGCTAACACTTGTGTCTATTCTCTTATTGTGTAGCCCATGGAAGTGTTTGTGGATGATGAGACCAAGCTGACACTTCATGGCTTACAGCAGTATTACTGCAAGTTGAAGGACAGTGAGAAAAACCGAAAGCTCTTTTGACCTGCTCGACGCCTTGGAGTTCAATCAGGTATAACTGCACTCATTTAAGTAAATACTACTTCAGAATCAGTTATGTACACATTTATTGTAATATTTACATTTTAAGGCCTTTAATAGGGCTTACTTACAACACATCTGCAGCCTTGTTCTTTTACTTATAAATTTAAAGATCATGCTTCTCATCCTCTACAGGGAGAAGTTTATGTTGCTTTTCTGTATCAAATTTTGATTCCTTTTTTAGGTGGTGATCTTTGTTAAGTCAGTGCAACGCTGTGTGGCTCTGTCCCAGCTGCTGGTGGAGCAGAACTTCCCTGCCATCGCCATCCACAGGGGCATGGCGCAGGAGGAGCGGTAGGTGCCTTTTTGATTCTAGTTGTTTTGTTCATACATTGAATTCACCGGCAGCTTTCCTAATTTTGTTATCCTGAGCATTAAATAATCCCATTAACATTACTGTACTGTAATTTTTTTTTTTTAGTGCTCAGTCTCACTTTGGAATATTATCTTACCTGTTTCTGTACTTGCTCATCCCTCGCTCCTCAGGTTATCCCGATACCAGCAATTCAAAGACTTTCAACGGCGAATCCTGGTTGCCACCAACCTGTTTGGCCGAGGCATGGACATTGAGCGAGTCAACATTGTCTTCAACTACGACATGCCAGAGGATTCTGACACATACCTTCACAGAGTCAGTCCAGCTATACTACATAATTTTATGTTGTATATCTTACAATGAAAAATCTCATCTGGGGGGGGCTGTATCTTGTATTAAATCACTCCTTTTGTTTACAAGTGTTCTCTTTTAAAAAATCATAGGAACCCGTGGAGTTGGTTTTAATCAATGTTTTATAATCAGTGAATTGTACTGTTCAGAAATTAATACTAGTCAGAAATAATAAACAAAGTAACCTTTGTCTGATTCTAAGCCCCCCTTTCCTTATTCTAGAACATTGGTAGCATTCATTTTTTCTTTGAGCAGAGCCCGTTATCGGCGCCCCTAACTTGTTCTCTGTACCTCAGGTTGCCCGTGCTGGCAGGTTTGGGACCAAAGGCCTGGCTGTCACCTTTGTGTCTGACGAGGATGACGCCAAGACCCTGAACGATGTCCAAGACCGCTTTGAGGTCAACGTAGCAGAGCTACCAGAGGAGATCGATATCTCCTCCTACAGTAAGTTCTCTTGTTGCTCACACGGTGTTCTCACGATAACATGCCAAGTGGCGTGTATGTTTACTGCTGTTTAGAGCATTGCCATACACGTGGATAGTTTAAAATGTGTACGGATAACACGCCGCTTGGCATAAGAAAATGGGCGTGTGTAGTTATGCGAAGTCATGTTGATATATGTGCACTTTTGTTTTGCGGGACCCATTTGTATTTATACATTTCTTCACTTTTAACATGGTAGATGCATTACAATTATTGGCTCTGCGGTAACTAGTAAGAAAACGTTGAAGCTAAATCCTATTTGTAAACCTGTAAATAATGTATAACACTTTTTTTATTTTTTGGGGCCCACAAATCTTAAACTTAATTTTTTTTTCTTTTGCAGTTGAACAGTCAAGATGAACCTGAAATGTCTTTCCAGTGAAGATCGTGTGTGTGTGATCCTTGGTGTAGCTGTATTTTGGTGGAGGGAAAAAAACAAAAAAACACCTCCCAGCATTTATTTTAAATTCCCCCTTCCATAAGTTTGGCAAATTTTATGTCTTTGCAGCGTGCTTCTTTTAGTGTTTTTCCTTGTTGAAACATGGATATATCGTTTTTGGTTGAAGAAATAAACTTTTTATACTTTAATGGTGTTTAATTTTTGCATGTTTTTCAGATGTTACACTACCACAGTATCATAAAATACAAACTGTTGTAGTTATTATCACAAGCAGAGGGAGCTATATCATAGTTTGAATACATAGCCACGGTTTTCCCAAACATTTGGCTACTTTGAACCAAATGTTGAATTAAAATAAAACCTTGACCTCAGCAGCCAGTTTTCTCATTGATGGACCAACGTAAACGTGCGACTGCTACACTATAGTGTCTTCATCAATGGAAGTACAGTATATTAATGTGACAATAGAAACATGGATCCAAATAAAGGAAAATATATTTACAGAATACAGAGATCCAAAAATGTTCATACATGATTGTGTAAGACATTTTTCTAAGCTGCATGTAATGCACAAACAAGAAATTGGTCCAGTCCTAGTTTAACGCTTGTGTCTGTTCCAGCTAATGTTCCTTATCATTATAACTGTGTCAAATTTAATAAATTCATGTCAGCGTGCCAAAAAAAACGTTAGTGCTTATGTACACAACATGCTGTGCTGATTTTATATATTTCTTTTAATAAAGTCTGCATCTTTCTAGATAAAGCTGCAAAAAAAATATTTTGCTTGTCGCTGAGTAGCTACAGTGCATTGTAGGATAAGGAATCATCCAAAATCACAGTATTTGAGGCTATTGTTGCAGGTGAGGTGATCCTTAAGCACTGCTGTTATAGTAGCCTCTGTGTGAAACAAAGTGCTGTGTTGCTCTTGTAGCGTTTCCCCTCGTAGGCTGGTCTGATGGCCTCAAAAAATTCATCCACACTCAAACCAGCAGTCAGTCCAGAGTTAAAAAGTCCAGGGTTACTTCAGGGCTCTAATTTCAGTCCCACGTCTGTTTGATTAGGAGCTTGCAAGTGTACAATCCACTCCTGTCACACAATAATATCACAAATAGGGTTGCTTTTATGATGATCAAACAAAGGTGGCCTGTCCTCCCTGCTGTTTGACAGGTGGGTGCCTGTGGTCTTCCCTCATTTGGAGCCAGATGGGGAAAAATGACCTCTAGTCTTGAAGCGTCAACAAAGTTGACCTCATCATATTAAAATTAAATAAAAATGTTCCTCAGTACTAGTCTATGAACTGGTGTGTATCTCCGTACATCCACTGCTGTGGAGGGAGGGCCACTTCGTTAAGGTGGCCGCAGTCATCGCTGCATTTACACGACATGATGAACATGGCTGACCTCTGGAAACGCTCGCCGTCCGGGCAGACAAAGCTCACGGGTACAGTGCGTGTGCGGCGTGGCGAGCAGCACTGTCCGTCGGCACACACACCGCAGTAGTTGGGCCGGTAGAGGCGAACACTCACACATTCTCCGTAGGACAGGCGGATAGGCTCGGGGGCTTTCTGGGTCGGGGAGCACTTCTTCCCTCTCTGTGGTTGGATGAGAAAAGTAAAAAGATGAGAACCATCAGTTATGATTTTTGTTCCTAATTTGGCTTTATTAGCAAAAGTCACCAAAACAAGACACATGAAGATTTTCATTATACAAAAAAGTCTAGTAAGCTTTGCCTTTTTTCTGCCTTGGCCTTTTACATAACAGCAGATTTACGCAGCTTTGCACTCAAACTCATTAGTTTCACATTAAGAGGGCTAGACTTCAATTTATTCTGTAAAAACAGGGATTGAGAGAGGAATTACTTTTTTAGATTGAAGTGATTCATTTTAAGATTAAACATTTATTATAAATGTGAGTATCCTTGTCTGTTAAACACGGACACCTATGACCCCCAGAGCTTTTCACTCAGTAGAGCAGAGAAAAGATCTTAGTGTGTGTCCAACATAGGGGATTAATATAGACCTACCACTTCCCTGGACTCTGAGCACACAGACAGGGCCTAGCTATGGACAGTTGCTTGGCAGGAATGCCGGGGGTAGGGGACTATATTTAAAAAGGCGCCTGCTTGCCACCAAAACACCGCTGAGTAAATCACTTCCCAGTTCCCACTGGATGCAGAGCTTCCCGAAAGTACCACTAAAATAATCTCTGTTCTTGAACTCGGAATGAAGGTGGTTTACCCACTAAGAGCATATTTACTCATTGTTACATATTTACATTTTCATTACCTGCTCTTTAGTTTAAAGATGGAAACAAGGAAGCAAAGCAAAAATGAGCAGGTATTTTGTTACCCCTGCCTAGTCTGACACGGATAGATAAGAGGTGAAATAATACCTTATTGATTCGTGTTATCATGAGGCGTTAAGATTTCACTTTTAACGATAAGATGTGATAAGAAGTTATCTTGGCAGTAAGGTGAATATTCGACCTATGCTCTCGGTCTGTCTCTCCTTCAGTTCAAGTCTAGTTCAGTGTACCTCACCTTGGCTGGGACTGTTAGGCCGTGGCATGGCCGTACGGTACAGATCCTCGTCTCTCTCTCTAGCTTGCACTGAGGGTTCTTGTTGGTGATGCGAGAAGAAACTCCCATCCCACAGCTGGGGGAGCAGTGGGACCAGTCAGTGGTCTGGACTGGACACTTCTTCTCCTTCAGATGGTTCCACACTAAGGAGCCACAGAGGAGGGTGGCAGGCAGGCAGGGAGAAAAGGAAAGATCATACACATCAATTAGGCCAGCGGTTCCCAACCTGGGGGGTCTGGACCCCATCAAGGGGTCACAAGACGATTAGCAGAAAAAGTACATTTTCCACTTCACAATGTTATGTTTATTTGTTCAGATTTTTCTTTTTAGCCACAATTGCAGTGTGGTTCTACGGATGGCAATGCCAGTCTGTTGGTTGGTTGGTCTACTACTCTGGTCCAGACTGAAACATCTCAATTACAACTGAATAACTTTTGAATGGGTTTATAATTTATGTATTAGTATTTTGATTACAGTTTTATTGATTAGCAAATAATTTAGTGATATTCAGCCCCCAATTTAAAACAAAAGGAAAATGTGAATCAGGCAGTGATGATAAACACTTAATTTTTCTCTCTCACCAGACAGGTGTTTGTTGCCATGTTCAGTCTCCCAGCCGCTGGACTTGGCGTCGGGGAGCTGGTTGGCCAGCTCTTTTTCAGGCTGGTGCTGACGTCTGGGCAGGTGTTGTTGTACTGGAGGCACCTGCGATGAGAGATAAGATAAGACAAGACAGTGCTGGGGATTCATCTGTGCCACAGTCATGTCTATCTTTTATTTGTTTTTTACAGTGTTATCACCATGGCACACTGATTGACAAGAGATTTCTTCAGGGCAATCGGTCAGAGCAAAGACAATTTACTATACCTGCATATCTACTACATAATACAATCAAAGTAGAGGGAGGGAGGCCAGTGCAGCCCCATCTGGTTGGGGAGAGTTCTAGCTCGACCAGACTCCTCTCCTTAACCTGTCTCTCTTAATTATGCGGTTATAGTTTAAGACTGCCCGGGGACTTCCTTTGACACACTGAACTCTTCTCTCCTCTCTCTTTCCATTTGTGTGCATCCATGTCCCAGAAATACTTGTTACTAACCTAGTTCTGGGGAACTTATTCCCAGGCGTCCTTATGTTTTGTTTTTTTCCACCCAGCATGTTCCTTGGATTAGGCTAAGCACCAAAATCATGGTTGCAGTTGTCACCGTGGTACTGTTGCATGCCCTGCTATGGCCTGTTACACCCTGCTACGCTCTGCGGTGCCCTGCAAAGTCCTGCTACATCCTACTATGTCCTACTATGCTCTACTGTACCCTGCTACGTCATGTAACACCCTGCAGTGCCATGCTATGTTATGAACTACTACAACTACTATTTTTACTCACTGTTCCATTATCTTTCATTGTAACTGTCATTGCCACTTTTCATCACACTTCCAACCGGCACCTTCCGACACCGCCTACCTGGGTCTGTCCGAGGAGTTTTTCCTTGCCACTGTTGCACTAAATGCATGCTCTTGGGGGAATTACTAGAATGGCTTGATCCTTGTAAATTATAAAGTGTGGTCTAGACTTACTCTGTGTCTTGAGATAACTCTTGTTATAATTTGATACTATAAGTAAAATTGAATTGAATTAATAAATGACACCTCAACTTTTTGTTATTGCTAAACAAATTATATAAAAAATATTTACAATTTGTGTAATTGTTTTTGTGAGACATCTTTGTCATTACATGAAAAAAACTAACCTGATTCTTAGGTGGAAGCCGCCAGGTACCCTTATGGCAGTCCACACTGAAGCAGCACTGCCCGGGTATCCTGACCAGCCGTGGGTAGAGGCAGGATGGAGAGGCCGGTGGCAGCTTGTTGGTGCAAATAGGAGTGCAACCAACAGCGCCATCGATGCAGGTACACTGGTGTTTACAGCCAGCACGGAAGCTCTCGCCATTCTGGTAGATCCTGCCGTTGTACTCGCATGTGCGTCCCTCTGATTTTGCTGGAAAAACACATTTTACTCAGCTGGAACAAAACATTTAACTACTCACAAATTGCAGAGCTGGCTATTGTTATGCATAAAAAAAGAGGCGACAGAGGTAATCCTGGCACAGTCCATGGATTAGGTATCTCAGCGATGCATCTCTGTTTCTATTGGACCTCCTTTACAGCTGAAACATCAAGGGACCAATGATTGAGCTTCCGGATACAGCAAGTATGAGAATTCACCACATGCTCTTATTTCAACAGCTGTTGAGCAAAGTTTCTCCTGACTTGACCAAAACCCCACACACATACACACACAATGACTTCACATGGCAACAGTACACAAAAATCACACAGAGGACCACTAAGATTGAAAGGTCAGTGGAAATAAGGAGACAGGAAGTGTCAGACTCCTTGTCTCCAAAGCTGGAAGAACCAGCTATTCATAGTTTGTGGGGCAGCTCCAACATGGTGCAGATGGAAAGTGTATTTTTATCTTTGAAACACCCTGTCACTGCCATAAAACATCTACTACTCATTAAAATACCCCTGGTCTTGTTCCCGGATGTGCACGGTTACATGTTGCTTAATCGCATACTTGTAATGGCTTTAACTTTATGGAAAGGATGGCCAACAAATATCCATTTCCTTGAAACCTTTTCTACATTGTTGCACAGGTATCATGACCTTTTGGCTTTTATATAGCACATCACATATATATCACCATAGTCATTTTAAATATAGGATTATTTTTCAATGAATGTTGATACTACGCCATCCATTGAGGGAGCAGTGCAAATACATGTAGAACTGGCATATTTTTTCCAGAAAAAAATCCCTTCCCTTCCAACATACATTGTCCCCTTTCCTCTCTCACCTCGACAGATGCCCCAGGCCGTGGTCACATCGTTGCCATAATTACACTCCAGCCCTTTGTGATGGTCGCAGGGCCTCGTGGTGCTGCAGTCCTGGTTAAGCTGTGCAGCACACACCTTGCAGCACCCACATCCATCTGGCACAACGCTAACTCCTGGAGGGCAAACCAGGGGCTCGTCAGGGCACTTGCACACTGCTGGGCAGCTAGCAGTCACCTGGAGGGATGAGGGAAAGAGCAGGAGGGAGATCACATCGTCAGACAAGACACAAATGACCTGAGTCATGCAACATTTTTTTTTCTAAGAAAAGAAAGAGAAAAAAAGAACTTCATGCAGAGCCTTGTTCAACATCTACAGTGCAGCTTCAGGGAAGGTTTCTTGCCTTCTTGACCAAGTTAGAGTGCCACAATGTACTTTTCTGTATCATCTCCAAGGCTCCCTAAAGTTTGTGACTGATTTTGAATTATATTACAGACAATGCACTGCAGTAGGCTACGCCTGTACAGTAAGTCAAGCCATTGCAAGTCAGTCCTAGTCTCCAGACAGCTCAGAGTTTGTACCCAGTTCTCTGCTGACTATGGTTTGAGTCATCGCTTAGCACTAGAGCCAACTTGTTTAAGTTTGTGGGAATCAACATGTTACTGTACAGTAACATGTTGATTTGGAAAAAGGAGACACAACCCCCTCAAACTCTATTTACCAAACGTTAAATTATGTTCACTTTAGTTTACAGAACATGTAGATCTACATCAGTAATCGCAGTTAACTGACGTTGAAGGTGAAACAAGTGAAAAAATTTTCTAAAAATACATTTTGTGTACACCGTGTTATGCTTTTCATACTCAGAGATCAAATTTCAGTCACATTTATAGGCCTACGAGTCTATTATCCATGACAGATTACATATTAAACTAATCTTCTTTAAAGACGGGCTACTGTGTGTGAACAGATTTTTGTCTTTCTCTGTCGGGAAACGTCTTACCTGTGTGATGACAGCTGTTGTCAGTAGAGTCAAGGAGATCAGAAATGCCATGATTAGCCTATGACAAGTTTAAGAAAAATACAAATAAAGATAGAATATATCCTCAAGCTAAAATCCCCTGAACGGTTGCTGGTCGTTATTAGTTTCACGCTGAGTTTCAGTCTTTTTTTTTGGACCTAGTTTTTCTACCAGGATAAGATAAGTGTCTAAAATCGGATTTATACCCGTTGATGAGCCTCTGAGAAACCCCGCCCTTCTCCATACTTCTAACCAATCAACGCGCAGACAGCAGCCCGACATTCCAAACGGGCGTGGCTCCATGGCGAGGATAGTTTGCTGATTGGTGGGCGTGTTTTGGAATGAATGCAGCCATTCATAAAAATCGCTGGGCCACTCTATTTATTTTATGGGTTAAAAATTAAAATGTAACAGTCTCTTTCAAGTCACACTCAGGCACATTCCTGCTTTTGTGGCCACTACTTTCTTAACACTAAGTAAATATATTCAGCTGGGCAAGACAGCATGGTAACATTAATAAGAGCTCCACCTTTTGCGGGGGAGAATAAGGGGGCAGGAATTCCCTCTGTTTTTCCAGACCAATGTAGCTGCCAGGACAGAAAATTACAGTGGAGTGTATTAAGCAAATAGTAAGATAATAGCACTTGTCAGAGTAATTGAACACACCCCTTTATGTCTGTACCCATCATCATTGAAAAAAAAGTGTTTCCTTAGTTTTTAAAGGTACACTTTGATTGTTTTTCAGTTCATCTTAAATTCAGGTGGGCCAGCTGTCTTTGACTATTATTTCTAACCACATGGTGCTGACAGGGGAATGATGAGGATATGATCACTTGGAAAGAATGGTGGAGTCAAGGGTGAAAGCAGAATTATTGTTTTAAGAGCAGCTCATATAGAGTTGGCCTCCTCCCACTCTGCTGTCTTCATTTTCAACCACAGGTTTTCAGCCACACCTGCCCTGACACAGAGACCTCCTTTGATGAGAGAAATGTGATAGGCAGAGGTTTGAAAGTTAGGTTCCTGCTATGAATGTCCATGTATACGTGCATAGTTCTGGCTTAGAAACTAAAAAGCCAAACATGGTTTCATACATGGGCTGTGGTGGTCTTAGGTGCTGGGTGTGTGCTGGTGAATTAGTTAAACCTCAGTCTCATACAGGATCTATAACCCATTTTCAGATCCAGTATTAAAATAGGTGATTGTTACAGTCTTCAGTTTGGTAAACTTCATCATTGGCTGACCCAACCCACATGAAAATGACCTTTCAGCTATACCTGTTGCAATTAATGTATGATATAATTAATGTCAGTTAAATATAATAAAATTGTGCTCCATATTTTACATTTCACATCCTGTTTTTCATAGACCTATACAATTGTTCTGTTCCACTGTTTTCTGTAATACATTTTGATTTTCTTTTATCTAAAGTTGAATCTAAATCATAACATTTGAGAGAATTCCCTGACTTGTACTATAGATGGACACAAACCTTATTCCATTTGTCCTAATGGAGTAGCTAAAACATGAACACTCCTAACAAGGAAGAGACATGAATATGAGTTACATCTAAACATCCACAGCTATTCATCTTTTGTGATTCTCCCCTAAACTAAATCTCTCTCCAGCCTTTGGCAGGTTTGAAATTATATGAGTCATTGAGCTGATTTCAGTCCTAACAAACTCCTTCACAAAAGCAAAGGATCTTTAAATCTGTAATGACAGTATTTCCAAAATCAATGTTATTCCTTAAGGTGGGATTTCTTTTCCTATTTTAGGAATAGCCTACACTTATTTGATTTCTTGTTGAGAAATTAAACAAACGAGATAGAATGTGTTATTTAGTGAGATAGAGGTACTGGTATGAGGATTGTGTTTCCTGTGGACAAAGCTAGGCTTGCTGTTTCCCAATGTTTCAATTTTTTTGCTAAGCTTAATCGTCGCCAGCTTTACTGTTATTCAACTTTTCATCAGAATCAGAATCAGAATCAGATTTATTGATTTATTAAGTATACATACATATACAAGTAATTTGACTTTGGTAGGTGGTAACTCTCTATACATTCAACAAATAGACATAGTAACACTCTGTACAATATAAACAATAATATACATATAGGCACATACCATAATATACAAAAATACAAATATACAAATAAGACTTAATATCACACTCATCAAGAAAGCCAATAAGTGTAAAACAGATTTTAATCTAATGTAACCTTACAGACTAAACCTCTTCTGAATGTATGACAAATGCTAAATGTGTAAATCTTTCCAACTGACATGTGTTCAACCATATTTTTTGTTTTAGAATATAGCTTTAAAAAATAAACTGACTGGTTAGTCCTCATTTACAACCATCATTCATCTTTGTTCTGCAGCTACCTGTCTGACTAGTGTTTTGCTCAAAAACACATTAGACGTTGTGGACTGAAGTCATGACTCTCATTTTAAAAAAGGAAACCACCTCAGGAAGCTGTCAGTCATCGCTCTAATGGTGTGAGCAAGGAGACAAAGTCATGGCCCATCTATTTTAATCCTCCGGTGGTCATGGTACACGGGGAGTTCTGAAAGTCCTGTGACTGCTTCTGTTTTCAACTTCTTCTCTGATGCCAGATAAGAGGAAATCAGAGATGTAAGACTAATCTTGTGTGATGAAGTAGACCAGTCTTTTTTTACACAGGAACCATTCACTGTTTGTGAGCACTGGCATGTGAGAAGTTTTATGGTTATCCTATATTTATTCCATCTGCATTGTTTTAACAGGGAATCAGAACATTATAAATTCTTCCACAAGCCAGTCTATTCTGGGAGATGGGAATAACTTTTCTCCAAGCTGAGATTCAAACACTGAGTCACAGTCAAATGGGTAAAGAGACAAATTAAACCAGTGTATCATAGTTTAGCAAAACAGTTCCTAAAGGTAATCATAATTTTATTATCTTTGTGCGAAGCTAAACCGCCTGCTGGCTGTGTGCATTATATTTAGTATTTAGCTGATTTCTATTCAAACTAGTTTCCCAGTCAAACAAAGTAAAAAAAAAAATTCTTTATGTAAAAGCTATAGGTTACAGTACAGAAGGAGTAGCAGTATGTCCTTACCGGTAACATTGTAAAATAAAAGCTCTCATCATGCAGAATAGCCCCAGAATTTCATAATTCTGTTATTATAATTATTTATATTACTATGCATCAATATTTTAGCATTTTAACTACTTTATATACTGTTGGGTAGGTTGATCAATAAAAATGCATAATAAATAATATAATAAAGACAGCTTTATTATGGCTGACAGCTATAAGGATTGTGTTTTTCTCTCTGCGCTGGAGGTTTTGGGTTTCTTTTCTGGCTTTTGCATATAGTCTACAGTGATTGGCTTTCGAATCTGTGACGTACCAAATCTAGTTTGGTTAAAATATGTTTATGATATGTTTAAATCTCAGATTTTAGGAAAATATTCAGACATCTCCCCCTTGGGAGGAATAAGAAAAAACTCTAGTGAAAATTCTCTAGTGATTCTCTATAGATACAAGCCAGTATAGTTAAGGACAGACATAGGGGACATACCGTAAGCAAAAGATAAACACATTTTTGAGTGGAGGGGGACTTTAAGACGTAACTCTTGCCAGCGTGCAACCTAGGGTCTTTTTGTGAATGTACCTGAGTCAAACTTTAGTTTAAAAGCATAATTAGTTTCATGTTGTGTCGAGCCTTCGTAGTGTTTTAAAAATAGCACTTTTGATGCTATCATTGTGGTGCCCCTAGCTCTCCCATTCAAAAGGCCAGTTGACCAAAAACGAGAATATGGTAAACCTTAAAAGTGGCGCTTCCTAATTATGGTTTTAAACAAAAGTTTGACTTAGGTACATTCACAAAAAGACACTAGGTTGCATTTTGGTGAGAGTAACGCTTTAACATCAGTAGCCTGACCCCAGACTGTCGGTAACTAACAGCTGTACTGAGTGAAGAACGGTAACAAGGTTTCTGAGACAATATGAAGACAGCAACCTAATACACAGTCTGGGAAACAAAGTGATGTCAGAATGGCGAATGGCCTGTCACCTGAGAGGTGCCCACAGTGTGCTACCCGATACACAAAAACATCAGGCTTTGTGAGAAAGGGCTGATCTAAAAAACAGGAAACGTCCAGAGGAAAGAACAGTAAATAAAAGTAGGTAAGGGGGTGGTGAGAGAAAGAGAGACAAAAGACACAAAGGCAGCGGGAGGGGGGAAGCAGGGGTGTATAGAGCAAGGGAAGGCTACAGGTGTTTCATGGTAAGAGAGTTTGTTTTTTCAAGGGGAGGAGTGAGCAAGTGCCCCGCTGCTTGGTCTGGTCTGGCCCGATGGGGTTCTGGCAGCCTGGCAGTATGGTATTTCACATAAAAAAACAGACTGCTGGTATTTTAAGGTCACATGAACCAAATTACATGATACTAAGGTCATATACTTTAAAGTACATAAATACATAGGGAGAGACGTAAAGAAATACACATTACATAACATAATTCTAATGTAATTATCCAAATGGGAGCACGAAATTCAGACTTGTGGAGAAAAGTCATGTCCTGAGAGAAAAGGGAGGAAGAAAGAGTGCAAGTGGTGGTGACAGGGTGATTAAAGTGGTCTGCTGCTGCTGTGAAAAAAGTTAAGCGTGTGGGAACCTCATTTATGTATGTGTTTAAGGGGACTCAAAGGAGAAAGGTGTGTGTGTGTGTGTGTTATTCTTTTAAAAAGAACAGAACAGAAGCCTGAGTTTTGACTATCTTCGACAGAGACAGAAAAGTGTGAGAAAGCTCAGAGCGAGACTGTATTTGTGTGCGTACCCCAAACTCCTCATATAAAATTATAATGTGTAATGGGATATGTGCTAAATCTGGCATTGACATATGGTTCCTGTGTTAATGAACTGTGCAGTTTAAATCCACAGAGCATTGTAAAGTTACATAAGAGAGCAGGACTTTATGGAGAGAAATGACAGATCTGGCAAGACTGACATCAACTTGAATCTAAGACAACTTCCTTGAAGCAATTTCTCCCCCTAGTGGGAGTTTCAGAAGAAAGTAATGAATAAAAAAAACAATATAAACTTGTCATATGAAGAATGTTTCAACAAATACAAGGGTTCAGATAAAGATTGAAACATGTCTCAGATCATCTTTTTATTTCTGAGATTAAACCATGTAGCTCTTTAGGACACAAAGTGGGACTGCTTTCTTTATCCCTGCTAATACATCATCGTCTATCATTATTTTTTTCTAAACATTGGTCTTTTTCAGTATTAACCTGCCACACAGTGAAGACTGTACTCTTTCCTCAAACCTCCACAAGATGGAGCCAAACACTACAATATAGAAAAAAGTATATCTCTCCATGGCTTCTTTTTTTTATTTCAGCCAATGCTTAGCAAAAAGGTATTGAGCTGTGTCAACATTGGCAGTACCGACACCCAAAAGGCCAAAGGAGCACCATGACACCTGATTTTGATAACTCACAACTGCTCAGGTGGCCTTTTTCTATTACTTTAGTGTCAGGGATGTGTATTTAGACCAGCGGTGGGCAACCATGTGACACACCAGCTGGTTAAACATCTAGCACACATTGGAAAAGCTGCAGTATATCTCCCCTTGCCATTGCTGGGTCACAGGTCTACGCGTTCATGGTCATATCAGATGCTCACTGCCCGTCTTTCCTCCTTCATTTGTCCACCCTGGTATTTCCAATTAAACTCTTTCCAACAGACTGGGAGTAGGTGGTGGAGCTGAGGGATACTTGGATACTCTCTCTTTTTCATCTTCTACCAATCTTTTCCCTCCCTCCCTCCTTTCTAATATATATTTTTTCTAAACCTGTCTGACTTCTTTTCCTTTTCCTTTCCCCTCAGCCTCTCTCTTCACCCTCTTAAAGACAGAGGAGCGCAGCCGCTTTGAACCCAGTTTTATTCAGAGCACGATCTTGGCTCCCATCACCCATGGTCTTCTGATTAGGGACCCCCTCCCCCCAACTGACAAGAAAGCTTTTCCCAGGCAGAGTAGCAGCACTGCCTGAAGACTTGTAAGCCAAATATCCTGCTCGTCTCTGAGGTGGGGGATTACCCTTTGGCCAGCTGCTAGATCCTTCGTTTCCCATTTGGGAGTACTGGGTTTAAAAAGCACAAATATGGAAGCTTATTCCGCATAAGCTTCTGCAAGGGCAGATGTATAGTGGATTTTAGCCTTTACTACTTAATACCCATGCATGGACATCTATAGAACTGAGCAAATAATTCCATGTATGTTGGAGACATACTGGCATGCTTTAAATGTTCTGTAGTCCCTCAGCTAACTTGTAACTTTGATTATCTTCTACTATAGTTTATGAACAAATACATGCAAAACTAATATTTCTATCAACCTCAGCTACTTTCTGTGCTAATTAGCAAACACTGGCAAGCCAACACAATAACATCTTGAACTAAGATGGAGTAAACATTTTACCTGCTTAAAATCAGCATGTTAGCATGCAGTGGTTAGCACTCAGCTCAAAGCTTCCGCGCTTAAAAACAGCCACACTGAGTCGTTACAATGGCTATAGACTTGTTGCACCACTGTAAATGTAGCAAGTTTACAGTGTAAACAACAGTGTACACTTCAATGATCCTGCTTTTTCAAATAACTTTGTACTATTTTAGCAAATTGCAGTATTTCAAAATGACAATATCCATCTATGACAAAAAAGTTAAATTGAATTGAATTCCATTGTCCTTTCTCCTAAAACCCTCCATTGTGCCCAGCTATGTATCCCACCCTCTCTCGCTACTTCCCTCCTTTCCCCTTTCCTCATCTATCACTCCCTTCTCACCTAGTCCTCCCATGCACACATCCTTTTGTCCACATGGAGATACACTACAATCTGACAACAAATGCAACCTTCCATCAGCAGCCGCAGACTAACACAGATATCTCAGTCTGCAACATTTACAGATAACCAACGTCTCTCTCTGCTCCATCCTTCATTTAGCTTTCCTATGCTTCCTCTTCCTCTGCTTGCTCCGACAACGATGGAATGATGATCTTATAAAGATAAATGATGCCTCTCAGCTTCCTTACCCAACTACCATCTGCTTCCGTTGTAACTGCAGTGGGGAATTCCCCTGAAATTTTCTCATTCCTCTGAGTGTCTTGCCCGACAGGTTTACAACATAACTTGTCAAGGAACAATGAAAAAAAGCCTACTCATGGCTCACTAGAGGAGCTAAAGACATAAGGCAGCCATGATAGCGATTCAGAAAGTTGAGGCTCATCAGATTTCAATTACGGAGGAAATGAAGTGGGTGAGTAATATGAAAAGATTGATACCATTTTCATAGGGATCACTTAGCCTATTTAAAAAGAAAACACTCTTTACTTTTAAAGCTGGTTCTCCTGTTGCTACTGTTAAGTCCTTTTTCCAAAGTCGACCAAGCTGGTTTTATACGACATAGGGATTGGAGAATAATACCAGAAGATGTATCTCCCTCACAAAATATGCAACGAAGCATAAAATAGATTTAACATTAATGGCAGTTGATATGGGAAAGGCCTTTGATAGACTAGAAAGGTCTTACTTGTTTAAAGTATTGGAAGTATACAACTTTCCATTACATTTTAGGAATATGATTAGAACTTATTCTCCTAAAGCATATGCATATACAAACGGAATTCTATCAAAACCTTTCTCATTAACTAGAGGTATACTGCCCAAGGATTGAGGTTATTTGCTGATGATTTATTACTTTACTTAAGCAATGCAATCACCTCAGTTCCACACATTATAAAAAATAATTACAACCTTTTCAGGGATCTCAGGATATAAAATGAGCATTGCAAAAACGGAGCTGTTGGCAATAGACTCTTGTAAAAACAACCTCAGGATATAGAAAAAAATATATAATACCTTGTAACCTATATTAGATGATAAGTATAAAGATAATTTTCTTCCACTTGTGAAAGACTTTAAGAAGGATGTTAGGCAGTGGCAAGACTTGAAGATTAATTTAATAGGAAGAGTACACCTCTTTAAGATGATGTGGCTACCGAAATTCTTATTTAAATTTCAAACTAGTCCTATAACGCCTCAATAATTTCTTCATTCATTTGGGCAAATAAAGCATGTAGATTGAAAAGGACATTTTTGTATCACCCAAGAGCAAAAGGGGGTCTTAATCTCCCTAACTTAGAGTTCTATCATTTAGCATCTCAGTTATTTTATGTTGAACGCATAATAAATAAAACAAACAAAGATCCATGGGTAGACATAGAAAACAATGAATTACAGTGCAACAGTTTACTGCTAGCACTCTTTTCTAAAGAACAAAAAATAAGAAAATAAGGCTTCCCAGGCACATACCAATTTGGAACAATCCATCAATAAATATACAGAGCACACAGATATACTGGGAAACATGGATAAAAGGTGGAATCCAGCAATTGTCAGATGTCACAAACCACGACACTGTTGCAACATTCAGTGAATTAAAAAGCAAATATAACTTTA
Source organism: Etheostoma perlongum (assembly GCA_026937815.1). NCBI lineage: Eukaryota > Metazoa > Chordata > Actinopteri > Perciformes > Percidae > Etheostoma > Etheostoma perlongum. The sequence goes on along the minus strand of CM049372.1, from coordinate 20,727,788 downwards.
AAGATACAGACTTAGATACAGGTTTACTTGCAATTTTGACTTGGAAAAGAACATCAGCCCTGAAATGTCTAACATTTATCCAAAGCAACAAAAAAGGAGGCTAATCGGTTCTATGTACAATTTAATGATGAGCAGGGAAAACAGTGATACATTATTATAAAGTATAAATGGACGGAAGACCTAGGGGTTGACATTAAAGAAAAATGGAAAGAAAGGTTGTTACTAACATTTAAATAAACTACTACTAAAAATCTGCAACTAGAACAGTTTGATAACACATCATCAGATATATGTTAAAAATGTAACCTACATGGTGACCCCCCTATGCATGCCTATTGGTACTGCAAAAGAATTAAGAAGATTTGGGAGTGCATCTATATCTAAGTATACTAACAGAAAAATCATATTCTCTCCAAAAATGTGTATTTTTCAGGATATAGTGGGAATAAGATATCCAACCAGCTGGCTGATATTTTTTTCCCCCTTTATTATTTTATTTCATTTGACCTATTTTTATTTATTTTACCTAGCAGACCCCGAGTCCCCGACCAAAAGAGTTGTTGAAGAGTTGTAGAAGAACGGTTGTGGTGAGAGCTACTCGGTATAACTGACTGTTCTCGGTGTTACAAAACATAACTTTGAAATCTTTGTATAAGTAAACTCGTTAACAAATGGCCACATTGTTAGGCATTAACCCTTACAAATATTATTTGTGTAAAGTGTAAAAACCAAATCACTGTTCAACTATTTCTGGCTGGTAGTGGCTGCCAGGCAAGCAGCAGCCAAAGGTCATCAACCAGGAGTCAGTTAAAGGCGGAAGACAGCTCAAGGAGGACATTCACATCTTATACTAGAAACTTTCTTTGAGCACAGACAGGGGTTACCATCTCTACCTCATGTACGGTTCCACCAGCATGCACAACACAGGACCTCGAAACTGAAGCATCTAAATGAAATTCATCATTACTTTATGTATACCTGTGCTTTTCCTGCCGTGACAATTTTAAATGTATTTTGTCTGATTGTATTATGTATGCTGCAAACTCAAAAACATATTTTAGCCCTTGTTGTTGTCTTTAAGAAATCTTCCGCATATTACAGTCTAAGGCCATGCACTGTATGTGAATTCAGGTTCATATTAAATTTGATACTTGAATAAAGGGATACGGCTAAAAAAATGTTGTGACTTCAACTCCCCTTTTCACACATTGAGCAGAAGGGAATAAATAAATCAAAGAATGAGCAACTCCTCACAAATCACTTGTGTGCATGGAATGGTACATAGGCAAATACATGAGATGGAGAGGGAATGTTTAATATAAAATAAAGACATAAGAAAGAAAGAAAACAGCCTCAGAGAAAAACAGTCTATTCCATTCACTCATTCACTCACTCACTCACTCACTCACTCACTACATTCAGAGTCTCCACTTGTTAGAATGAGGCAATATTTCATGTGGATAGTTTTGGATACAGCCAACAGGTGTCACACAGTGATGATCAGCAGTTGTAGTGTGACAGTGTGATCAGTGTACAAAGATAAAAAGATAGATGAAAAAAGATGCATGAGTGGAATTGTCAGTAGTTTCAACAAACAGAGCACCCTCTCTTTGTTTCTCTATGTCAGTTTGACACTGCAATGGGATGAAGAGCCAAGTTGGGCTTGAAGCGTTGTAGTTTTTCTAAATGTAAGACAGCAAAACATTTTATGTGGAGCATTCTACAGTGTTATGAGACCTTGGGAAGCTTTCTTGTCTTTTTTGTAATACACACACAGGTTCAAAGACAGGTTTGGGCCTTGCACCAGCTGTTAATGCAGAAGTGAAAACCTGCAGATAAGAGAAAAACAGGACAGGTATGGGAATGCAAGCTAAGCTTGTCACTTTGGTAATTGGTACTGTCAATGGGCACATTGAGATGTGAAATATTATTTTCCTTTTACTGAAATTGAAACATAGAAATAAGGAAATATGTGAATAGATTCTTTCGATTTCCTCTGCTGTGAGGAGCTGATGCATATTTGTATTTATATATAAATTAAAACATAAATTGATGGGTTTGGAGAAAAGTAAGAAATACTGTGTGGGATGACAATCGGCTAAAAAAGCGCATTTGTAATAGAATTTAACACCATGAAATGTCTGAGATTTATGTTTGATACAGTAGAAAAAAGAACCAGCACTGCACTGTTTGATCCTTATGCCAACGCCTCTTTGACCATGCAGAGAGACGGGAGAGTAATGTAATTCTCCTGGAAGCTCTTTTCTTTCTTTTGCTCCATGAAACATATATCTGTATGGTGTGGTCCAGAGGTGAATGTACACACAAGCTAAAGTAATAGCTGGGTGTTGACACATAGAAGAAGAGCTGTATGAGAAGGGATTTCCCCAGTAGCAGCCGTCAGTTTTTGAGTGAGTTTTCTGTGAGGGCAGATGTTTCATCTAATTTCACATGTCTGAAATCAAACAATACTGCAGCATGGCATTGTCTGACAAATGCACCTTGTCCCTTAGTTTGACCTTTTCTGTAACTTACTTGCAACCATAAACAAGCCATGTATTCCATTCAAATGTGTATACAAAACACTGTATAATTTAATTAATTAATTTCTTATGATGAATTTTGTTGAGGAAAGAAATAAGTATACGTATAAAGGTTGTGTAATACAGAGAAAGACAGAGAAAGACAGACTCTAACGGTAACACTTCAAAGAAAAAGGGTGAATGTGGAGTGTCGAAAGATCTGAAAATCGTGCAAAGGTCGTTAAGTAGATGCGAAAGGCAACGCTAGATTGGCTTTATTAGTGTGAAGAAGAGTCCAAGGAGACGAAAGGTAACGTCTCTAAAAATAGAGTCATGAAGGGTAGTGACACTGAGGGTGATCACGAAAGGTAGCACTAACATTGACTAATTAGTGTGAAGGCAGTCTCAAGTTTATAGAATGAATTTTGTTCATACTTGTGTTTTATAATTTTTTTTTTTTAACTAATTTTATGTAAAGCACTTTGAATTGCCCTGTTGCTGAAATGTGCTATACAAATAAAGCTGCCTTGCCTTGCCTTGCATTGCCTATACAAAACATTGAGCACTATAGCGATAACAATGAATCCAAAGGGGCTTCACTTGACATTTACAACAGCAGCAAACAATTATTTGCTATGTAAAGCACTATATTTACTTAAAGTATAGTGGAGTAATGGCATCTTGAGCAGAGAATGAAGTCACACTGTGTGTGTGTGTGTGTGTGTGTGTGTGTTGTTTCAAGCTAATCTGTTCTTCGTGAGAACTGCATGGAGGCAATGCCAGCCCGCTGTTTTTTCAGTATTTTGAGTAGAGAGAGAGAGATACTTTTCACTTACCTCTGGTGGTGGTGTCTAGCCAACAGTTTTGTTTTTTATTTCACTTCTGCATTTCCTTTTCCCTAAGTTAAACATATTTAGTCAAAAGCAGCCCTATAGAACCACAGTCTGATTGGTTGCCTACTGAGCAGCTTCACTGGAACAGTTGGGGGTTAATGCTGCTGACCAAGACCTACATTATCTTATTTTAGGAACAAGCTCAAGACATTTTTGTTGAGCTTTTAAATTAATAATCTAATGCTGCCTATGTTATAATCACTATAAAATACTGTTTTAGTTTTATGCTGTTGTATGAGGGAGGGGGCAAGCAATGCTGTTTTCACCTATTCAACTATTCACCAATCCTTCTTCTTCAGCTTCTAGGCTACCACTGTTGGAGAGGTTTGCCCTAACCCCAATGCGATGATGCAAAATTGACTGGTGTGTGTGGTGTTTTTTGTTTTGTCCCTCTGTACATCAGGATTGTGGACATTTGTAAGCTTCTTTACAAAAAAAAGCTAAACTCTGTGCTGAGGTAAGTAAAACCTAATGTACTGATCCATAACAAACCTTACAACAGGTTGTAAGGTTTTGTAAAATTAACAATCTTTGTGTTGTTACTGAGCTCCTGCTGTGGACTAAATAAAAACTAAGCTAGCAAAACAAATGCGCTGCTGAGACTAACAGCAGGCTGCCCTGACTATGCTGTCAGCGGTTTTCAGGCGTTGACACTTGACCTGTGCATGGTTGAACATCTCTGGGAGTTAGAAACTTGGAGATTGGTGGTTGCTATGGATGCATATAACTCCCACACAGCTTAAATACATGTTATTATAGGTTATATTTGTGGGCCCTTATGCAGCCACTGTTGTTTTCCATATGAACAATGTACTGCAGTATGTTGAACAGTAATATCTTTGAAAATCATTAGAAGGAGCTTTCACTGTGTCTATATGTCTGAAAAGCTTGTCCATGTTTTCATCTTCATTAGACTTGACTACTGTAACGGTATCTTTACAGGTCTCCCTAAAAAATCAATCAGACAGCTGCAGCTGATTCAGAACGCTGCTGCCCGAGTCCTCACTAAGACCAAGAGACTAGATCACATCACTCCAGTTCTGAAGTCCTTACACTGGCTTCCTGTGTCTCAAAGAAATGATTTCAAAATACTTTTGCTTGTTTATAAATCACAAAACGGTTTAGGGCCAAAATACATTTTTAATCTGTTACTACACTACGAACCACCCAGACCTCTCAGGTCGTCTGGGACAGGTCTACTTTCTGTCCCCATCAGAATCAGAATCAGAATCAGAGCTAAACAAGGAGAAGCAGCGTTCAGTTTCTATGCTCCTCATATCTGGAACAAACTCCCAGCTCCAGTCAACCACCAGCCACAACAAATAGATATAAATTCTCCTTCGTACCCTCTGCTATCTCTCTGCTGTCTGCACATAAGAAACACTTGAACTTAAACTTTTAATGTTGTGGTATTCATTTACCCATTAGGTCTGACCCTGTGTTTTTAATCAATGTTGTCGTCTTTGTTTTCATGTACTGTATGTCAACTTCTTTGCTACTGCAGCAAAACTAATCGCCCCTCGGGGACAAATAAAGGTCTTAAACTTGAACTTGAAATAAAGCTGCCTTGCCTTGCCTCTGTGTTTGTTAACACAACCTCTTATAATATTTACCTGCAGATTCATTCTGAAGCTGTCTCATTGAGTGATGGGTGACATTTTAAAAATTACTTTAACACAGGGTGCTAAATAGTAATTCATTTATCAACAAACTGGAGGAAACATTTATTTTTATTCTTTTTTGTGAGAATTGTTGTGTGCGTTACTTGGTTATACAATTTTAGAGGACTTTGGCCTTTGACTCCTCTTCTATGACTGACAGACAGACACAGAGATATTTTGATTTTTTACAGTGATCATCAGTGTTGCTTTAATCTTTAGAAGAAAATGTAAAATTATCAGTTTGACCCAAGCAATTTTCTTTGTGTGGGTTATCATGATTAGGTACCAGGAAGTACATCAAATAAAGGCGAAACAACACCAACAAAGAAAAAAAACAAAGAAAAAATAATTTTAGAATTTAATCAAAATCAGTGTTTCATCAGAATTTCATCTCTATTTGTAATACTCTGCTTCCCCTCAATACTTATCTTACTAATCATTGATTATACCAACCTACACCAACCCACCTCCCTTCCCCTAACCCACCCTACCATTCGGCCACCGCTTCCACCCCCGTCCCCACTTACTCGCCTACCCCGCCCTTTGCTGGTCCTCCATTCAAGACAGCTCCCACAAACACAAACACACACACACACACACACACACACACACACACACAACAACAAAAAAAAAAAAAAAAAAAAGAAAAAAAAAAAAAAATAATGAAGGGGGTTCTAAAGACATGCTCAAGAGGGCATTATACATTTGGCTCCATTGACTATCAAATTGTTTTTTGTTTTTTAAATTTTTGTCCTCTGACATTGATCTTTCAATAACACTTCATTAGGGCCTTCCAATTCTCTATTGAGGGTGCTTCCTTATTTTTCCAGTTTTGCAATATTAGTTTTTTAAAGATAAGAGAGAAAAAAAGTATCTGCCAGCTAGTAGGATATCTTAATCCCTATATTTCTTGAAAAATACACATTTTTGGAGAGAATATGATTTTTCTGTTAGTATACTTAGATAACCAAACCTCTATGCTCTCCCAAGTCTTCTTAATTCCTTTGCACTACCAAATATAAAGGATATCACCTCATTTTTTTCAGATGGAACCACATCTGACATTATAAAGTCTATAGGAATCACTTATTCACATATATGGCAGACACAGAGCAACGTTATCATTAATTTGCAGACGTGTTTGCAAGTCCAATATTCATTCTCTTTTAGCTTTATTTTTGGTCTCTACAATTTTCTTAAAGACATATCTTGGTCGTTAGCTGTTAAATAAACTACTGAGAGCTACTGTCACTGCTCTACTATGTACACCTACTCCTGTGTCTGTCTGAAGTTGGGTGCCGAGCAGGCGTGGGTGGATTATGAGACGATGAGCCCCTCAACATAGATATGCAAAAGGCCCCACCATCCTTCCAACATAGGAGCAAGAGTGCACAGACTTTGTGATGCTTCTGCCTCTAATTTTGTTGTTTTGCGTCTATTCGTAGTCGTACCATGTCTCTGTAGTTTTGTGTCTCTTTGTGGTCACTTTGTGTCTCTTTGCAGATGATTTGCTTCTCTTTGAAGTATGTTTCTTTCTGGCCATTTTGCATCTCTTCATGGTCAGTATGTGTCTCCTCAAGTGACATTTTGCAGGTGAAGGTGAGCGGGGGTGGGGGGTCGTGCAGGTAGTGTACATTAGGTTTTTTGAGCTTTTTCACTGAAACAGCTGCCTACTGCTGAAAACAACACTTATGAGACCATTGGGAGTGAACCTGAAAACCAATGCAACGACCCAAAAGACTAGTAGCTTAAACAAGTAGTTATGTGATTTTTTGTTAAAGCTATTGATTAGGGGCAGCTTTAAAGTGATACTTTATACAGTTTCCCATAAAGTTATCATGCTTTCAGCACTCTTTGTTCACGCTTTGTTGACTAGCTTAAGGAGCTTGTTGTTGGTCAGGTTAGGGCTTTAATCAGCACAGACAGATACCAGATCAGTTTGTAGTCGTAAGTCATCAGATTAGTGTCAATGCTTTGGCTTGTATCAATTCCCACACTCTCTTATGTAAACAAAACAACTCATACTGACGTGATTGAGGCCATTCAGTCAACTGAGGCCATCTGTTCAAAATGAACACAAGTGGCTCTTTATAACTAGCGCTTCTTTACCAACAACTGTGACACACACATATACAATATTTGACAAGGTGAGCAATTGTGTCCAGGGGTAATTTCATTCAACACTGCCTCTGATACAGCTGTCTGCGCCTGCTACAGTTGAAATCATCATCCTTTTTTAAATGGAACACAAGAGATCAGCTCTCACACTGTTAGCTTTACAGACTTTACAATGTCTGTAAGTTTAACCCATTAGTTTTAAGTGTCCAACGCCACAGTGCCATAAATATACTGTACAGTATGAAGAAACCACTGCTTAAGGCCTCACAGTCTTGGTCTATTAACATGACAAGTAAATCAAATGGGTACTATAAGTACTTGAGAGGTCCATGCTCTGTTCCAGATTTACAAGCGAGCCAGGGCCTTGAACAAGAAATTACGTTATGAATAATGGCTCATGTTGAGGAATCTCAAAAACAGCAGCGAAAAAAGACATGACATCCTTCACTCTGAATAGTAATAAATATAAGATGAATAAGTGTAATCTGATAGATCTGAAAAGTGAATCTTAAAGTGCTCATATTAAGCTTTTCTTCCCTTTCCTTTATCATTTTATTAAATTAAACCATGGAAACCTATTCTGGTACAACTGGTATTCTGGTACAACCACTAAATACAATTATGAACCTGACAATGAGCATAATATGAGCACTTTAAGAGAAGGAAGACAAAAGACATCAAGGATATTAAAATATAGACATCAGTGATGTGTTTAGACACATTGCAACAGTATTACAGTATGTCTGCTGTAAATAATTCACTGTCAATGTAAGGTAGATCAATTAATCTTTTAGTATGAACAAACCACAAATTGCTGCCATTGACTACGCTTTGCTCCCAGTGCCATTGATTCATAAAACTATAGCCCCAGAGGTCAAATGGGATACAAGCATGTTTTGTCACTTAGGCGCTTTGAGTTTATGGATGTTAAGGTTGACCCATAATTCGTCCATTACTCCATTCTCATTACTGAGCGCCGAACCAATGATTTAATGATACTAATTGCATTGAACATATTTTTGTCTTCAGCTTGGACAGTAGTTGTGTTTTGCTTGAAGTGAAAAGGTCAGTAAGTAATATGAACTGACTGTGCAGTAAAGTGTGGTACAGAAAAGATAACCAACTGTGAGGCAGGTGAGTGTGTATGTTATTTGTGTTTATTTCTACATGGCTGTGTGTGTGTGTATGCGCGTGTGAGAGTGTTTGAAGAGGGAGTGGGGTCGGACTGCTCTCTGGCCCTGGGACACACTCTCTCTCTCTCTCTCTCTCTGTATATCTCTCTCACACATGCACGCACACACTCACGCACACACACACACACACACACACACACACACACACACACACACACACACACACACACACACACACACACACACACACACACACACACACACACCCTTTACAGAGGCCATCTGATAGACTGAATAACCTTTAAAGTGAACACATCACATGAAGGACAGAAGAACCCATGGGGATTCAAACTCCTCTTAAAGCTTTTTTTCTTCTTCTATTGTTACAGTCAATAATGTTTGCTGTTTCCAGCGGGATGTTGGGAGCTGTGGTGTCCTTTCACGAGACTTGGCTGGATCCTGGACTGCCGGTGCCATTCAATTTGACTTTTTCTGTGTGCCAAGCTGATGAACCTTGCAGAGGTTGAAGAAGCTGATGGGAGTACATTTCACTGGACTTGTACCTCTTATCATTTTATGTGACAAATACAAATGTATTGATTTAATGATTTTACAGGATACACACTTTAAAACTCATTTTATAAAAGAGTCAAAGTTGTTGTAAAGTGTGCAGTAACTGATGATATAATAACTTAAGCAAATGGCAGAGGCAAATACGTACTGAGCTGCTCCATAGTTAGTTTTTATTACTTTGTAAGGAGTGTAGTTTTTTATGTAGCAGTATTGACTAAGAACCTCAGTTACAGTATTACATTTTTTATTACATTACTACTAGAATCTTGTCACATATGAATTATTACAACCCTCTCTAAGGGTAAATGTTATATTGTAACATATGTATTACATTACTGTGGTCTGTGAACATTGTGTTGACCTTTGTTCCATGCTTTATTTCTGACACAATATTTTTTAGCACAGGGGATTAGACAATGAGCTGGACTGGAGGAGACATAATTTGCTGGTTGTTGACTTGCAATTTTGCAGTAGAGTTGTAGTAAACTAAAAAAAAAATCAATACTAAAAAAATCACTAATCATGTTGCATATAAACAACACAAAAAACAACATCTTTTGGGATTTCTCTCTCTGTAAAGCTCACGTTGCATCAACCCAAGGCCACACTGTTACTTCCGTCAGGGCCATAATGTGCGTAATTGCAGGTCTGGTGGAAGGTCAAGTGACTTTTCTGTCCCCAGAGGCTCCCTTGAGGTCAGATAAGCCTGACCTAATTAAGAGGCAACTACACATGCATGCACACACACACACACACACACACACAGAGGCTCAGTCGGAGGCCTCAGATCAAGTGAGAGACTTTAAAGCAACATTATGAAAGAATTGGGATTTTAGCTTTTCAGTGATTTAGTGGTGTCATAAATACAAATTGCAGCGACATCCTCTTTGGGCTCTTGCCTCTGCCATGATGTCCGTACCCTTCCGTAAGATGAAACCCTTGACGACTTTGCTCCTACGGAAACCGCACTCAAGTTTCAGTAGCTTAGAAAATAAGCTTCATAAAGGCTCACATGCAAATGTCTTCATTAACTGGTGTTAACTTTTTCACATAATACAGGTGATTAACTTAAGTACAGTAAGGCATGACTTCTTAATGACACAGATCATGTAAAAGGCAGCAGTCTCAAGGCTCAGGCCCCTTCTGTCTCTCTGAGGTAATGTGTTCTGTCACAGAGAAATTATTGACGATGACTTGATTAATGTACATGTGAGCCCGGCTCAGGATTGAAATATACATATATATATGTGACTAATGCAGGGCTCATCTCAGTACTACATCCCCCTGGCTCATTCGTAATGATTAATCACACTTTAAGGGATTGTGGGTAATTACCTTTGAAAATATTCATTTGCAAGGTCACAGGGTTTTTGCTACATACTTAAAGCATTAAGGTTAATATATACAGTCTTCACCAAATAGGAACAGACATCATATGTATAATAAGCTACATGAAGCTTTCAGGTGTTAAGAAATCAGAAGAGAGATGTAGCAAAGGAACACCGCCAACACACAGAAACGTCTTGAGACAGGATAACTGGGAAAAGATTCTTTGATTAAGTACATGAGAATATCTGACTGATCTAAAAAAACAAACATGTTTTTTCATTGTCACAAACTGTCATTTTCTCTTTTGATCTTCCAGCAATCACCCCCGTGCTTCAACGTGTAAAGCAAAAAAATTGGCACGTAATATCTTGAAGTTTTTTTTGCAAACTGTAACAGGAGGCTGTGACATTATCTGTTCAGTGGGGACAGAGTGAAGACAGAAGAAATAGAGCAAGAGATGTTCCCTATACATACCTATAATCTTTAGTTCACACCCACTTTGCACACGTGCACACATATGACACACTGAGCCCTAGCTAGTGGCTCCCTATGACTGCAAAGGTTCCATTAAGAAAGCCTTGTTACTTTGCCACCACCTGTTCCCCACAGTCCTGTGGAGCATTCGCAGAGACAGATAGCACATCCAGATGGGTTATGATCTGGGTTATATAGCCTACAATACCTGCTTGATTCATAGACTGCCAAATTAAAGCTCACTTACATTAAAGTGTAATATATCATATAATAGCATATACCTGTAAATAGATCAAAAAAGGTTATTATTATTTTCTTAACACCTTTAGCAGACAAAAGCTACTCCATATGTACACTATAGGACCCAACAATGAGTATGTCATGTTCATAATAAACCGGAAAACATACAAGGTTAGATGACAGAATCCTATTTTTTACAGTCTATGAACAAATCACCCTCTTCGTGATCTTATCCATTTGGTGAAAACACTGATCCATGCGATGCTTGGCCATCACTAACTTTTGGTCTCTCCCTGTTAGAGCAGCTGGCAGTGGTAGCTCTTCATTTTGATTCTTCACATCTAGTCTTAAACCTGTGGATAATGCCCTCTCTCCCCATTCCCATCCTCACCTCAAAAAGCTCCAAAATTAACTTTTATGTAGGTAATTAAATATTGGCAGACTAGATCCATCTTCAGGCAAACAGAGATTTAAGTCATTAAAATCATGAATGGAGTAATGTAGCATTATGAACTATCTGGTTATTTATGCTGCTCATGTAGTCTTCATAGGCAAGCTTGCAGTTAAAGAGACAGGCCCAAAAACTGATTAGTCACAGCAGTGATTTAAGGGTTGGGCTAGGCAATATGGCCAAAATCTACTACTGTCCCGGTCAAGGTAATTTCATATCTCGATTTTCTGGTTATGCAATAAATAAATAAATTGTCTACATGAAATAACACACAAAGCTTAGTGAAATCAGGAAGACTCCGTTTACTCAATCAGTCATTCTCATCTCTCTCCAGCTTCTATTATGTGGGCGTTAAAGTCCAAACAGATATTGCCACAATCTCTCTTGGCCAATCATATCCTCGCTGTTAAACTTTAAAATTAGTTCTTCTCTTTGCTGCTCTCAGTTGTCATTTCAGTACGAACAGATGCAACCCTCATTCACCCCTTCATTCATTATAGCAGCGCCCAGTCCTGATCCAAATTCCATCATCCAGGTCTTCAGCAACTCTTTGTCTACAGTCAGGGAAAAATATCCTGAACGAACCACGGTATCACTACCCCTCTTAATATACAGTACCACGTCACTATGGGGGCCAATCGCCGACGACTCTTGTCAGATTCTTTTTATTATGCACTTGAATAAAATTCACTGTTCACTCTTAATGAAGGGTTCCTCCTGATTGAAATAGTGAAGACTCCTTTTGCATAGTCCTGTGTCAATCCCCAAACCAACACACATACACACAGATATGGACAGACCTAGCCTAGTCTTTTCGCCACTTCGCTCCTCCATTCCTTCTGTGCTCCCCCATCCTTACTCTGTATCCGGCTCCGAAAGCCCTGCTTCTGTTAATCACTTCACACACACACACACACACACACACACACACACACACACACACACAGGGGCCCAGGAAGGGGAGTAATGAAGCTGGCTAAATGTTTTCAGCCAGGCTCTTCATCATGTCACCAAAGCGACCTTGGCTGGAGGTCAGCCTGCTGGAGAGATGGGGGCGAGAGAGTGCAAGAAAGTGAGAAAGGGACAGATGATGTGTGTGTGTGTGTGTGTGTTTGTACGTGTGTGTGTGTGTGTGTGTAAAAAGAGATAGTGTCCCCATCTCAGTCAGTGTATCTACATGTGTGTGTTTTAAAGGCAGAGAACAGGTTAATTGAATAGGAAGTTACAAAAATTGAAACGGATGATGAAAAACAGAATACAATAATGACCAGGAGAAAAGATATGAAGCCTTGCGATGTGTGTCTGAGAAAGTGTGCTGACAATTGAGGGTTAAGGTATCCATTAGGCATTCAAATGACTTCATGCTGCTCTTACTCCTTACGCTTTTACTTCTTACGCTCTTATGTCTTTCTTCCTTGCAAAACATTCAGCTCAGAGGCAACAACACTTTACAAGAATGTACAGGAGGTGAGATACTGTACAGTCATAAGATGCTTTATATCTGCCGCTATCTTGATATTCGGACTCCATGCAGAATCCTTGCATTGTGAGATACAATATAGTTAAGATTTGCTGATGTTTTGCATCTATATTATATCCAGATATATTATAGTTCATATTTCATCTCTACCTCCTATTCAGGAAAGCACAAAGAGCTTTATAGCAGCAGCATTTTACATTCAGTGTGCGCATGCATACATGCATCCCCCTGCTTTACTATTTGAGTTTTATAGGTTATATTTATTGTGTTGTTTGTTTCAGTTGTTTCAACGGGGTACAAGACTCAGGCCTTTGACATCTCCTATGCAATTTAAGTACTTATGACTGCTTTAGCAAAAATAAACGTATTTTGCCCCCAGCTTCTATCTAAAAACATTAAAAATATAAATTCAGGAATATAACATAAACATTGTAAAATAATATTTTCAGCCCAAGCTTGTAAACTACTACTTTAAATCACATTTCAGTGTTTGTACAATTGCCATGCTTCTCGATGCTCCACCTAAAGAAAAAGTAGTTTAACTTTCATCAAACACCAATAAAACCTGTATACCAGCAGCAGTTTCAGCCCCATGCCTAAATAAATTTCCTTTCATAGCCTCTGTCTCTCTCTGAACCAATGTAACTCCATCACTTTAAAGTTTTTCTTCTTCCTCCCATTTTGTTATTTACATTTGGACATATTCGAAAAGGGGGAAGTATCCAGTGTGTTTTATGTATGTATGTATAACTAGTATTGTTATGTATGCTTGAACTGCAGTCTAGATTGAGAACAGGTAATTGCAGTAGAGGAGAAGGTTACTGGAGTAGTTATTGTGGCCGGGACAGGTCATAGAGAGACCCCACTGGAAAGACCGGGACATGTTTCATGGTGGAATAAACAATAATGACCTTATCCTATGAGGGGTGACCTGGAGAGAGAAGATGTGTTTATGTGAATGTGAGGCTGAAACATTGTAAGGCATGTGGACGTAAGGCAAAGTATGCCTAACCTAAACTAAGTGTTTTAGTTGCCTTAACCATCTAAACCCTTCTTCTTTCATAGATACAATGTTGCAACTACAAAGTTATCAGGATCAATGTCTGGCAAAAGACTGCAGGAACACTATTAACAATCTCCGTCCCTCATTGCGCCATTCACAGCTAAGAACACACTCAACCAGTCATATTTCTGCTCTAATTCTTAGGCATCCTTTGACTGTATGGTACTGTATATTCACACTGTCCATGCTACCATTTGAGCATGCCTTGGCAATATATTACAGCAACACTACACACAGAAAAGAAAATCTATTTAAAAATCGAGACAGGATTAAGCGGTGCGTGAGACCTTACAGTCTGTTCAAATGTAACATTGAAAGACTTGAACACATGTCTAAGTAAATAGTGCTACAACAGGTAGTGGTGTTAAACTGCTGTGGCTGGATAAACAGCTTTGTTGTCATATTGTTGAGAGAGAGTTCTCTGATCACCTCCTAGGTCATTCATTAGGTAGTTGTGGTGGAAGAATCAATCTCCTCCTCCCAGGAACTACAGAAATGACAGAATGTCCAAACTCAGATCAATCAATTTCCTGTTGCCTTGACCGAAGAAGAAATAAGGACAAACCATAAAAGATTATCTCCACAGCAGAAACAGTGGCATTCCTCTCTCTGTGTTTGTGCAGAATGTGGACACTTTTCTCAGGAACAGAAATGCATGTTGATGCATTGACTGGTCAAAAACCGCCTGCATAGCAACATTATGACAAGTTAAAAGAGATATGGAGGGCTTGGAGTGAATTTGCTGTAGTTTTATCCAACATCTGGCTCCGTCTGGCTGAGCTCATCACCTCAATGCACCATCAGGGAAACATCCAACTAACAGAGCTCTTCAGGGAGATCTCTTAGGCACTCCAGCATGCTGCTGGCACATACTGTCTTTATGCTCTTCATAAAAATTCATACTCATAAGTATGAACTAATACGTTTGTGGAGAGGTTTCTCAAATTAAGATTTAAGATGTTGAGACACGTTGGTGATCAGAAGGTAGAGATGGAAAAACTCATCAAAAATAACAACAACTGTTTCCCCAGTCATTTTCAGTAAACAAAGCTACATTTTGAATTCCTCAAACATGTTGACCTGTGTCCCAAACTTTGAAAAATGAATATTTGGTTGTGTGAATGATTATACAGTATATGCATTTGCTTGTTCAAAGATGAGAGACAGCAAAAAAGTGTTGCTTTTAAGAATCTCCCCCTCTCTCTGCCCCTACAGACCTAAACTCAGCAAACTGCAGAAAAGAGGAGTGTGTATGCTTAAGTCTGTGTGTGCGTCTGTGTGTGTGTGTGTGTGTGTGTGTGTGTGTGTGTGTGTGATCAGTGAATGGGTATGTTACTGACTTAATCAGAGGGCTGCGTCCAGCAGAGCCTCGCAGCTTCACACTGAACATCTGAGTCAGTTGCTCAGGCGATCTGTCACCATGGGGACACATTTCTGCTCCAGGGTTCTGTAATGAAATGAATCTTTGCCTCCACCCTCCTCTCCCCTCTTCTTTGATTCTCTTTCTTTCTTTCTCTGAGGTTCTGTAATGAAATGATTCTCTCTCTTCAAGATATGGGTCAGTCGACTGTTGAGAGACCCCCCCCCACACACACCTTTATGCAATCTGGCTGGGATGGACTGCTCCATCACTGTCACAAGGTGCCCAGATTGGGTGCCTAAACCACTAATAGAGACAAGAAACACATTTCACTGCCTTATAAATACTTCTGCCTGGCCTAGCCTTTGATGGATGTATGGTTAGATGTGTCTGTATAGTCTGCAGGTGTCTTTGGGTACGTGTATACTGTAAATATACAATGTATAGCTCCAGGTAATTTAGTCACTATCTTTTCTCTGATGCACACACATGCTTACTCCACAGATATTTTTATTTTTATTTATTGTTATTGGTAACTTTGGTGTTTTACAGGGTTAGTTTGGATTCACCAGTCCGCATCTAAAGCTTTACACAAAGCTAAAGCTGTACTAATTTCGAATTTTGCAGTACAAAATTAAATTAAATGAAATTTATTGCCTCAGAAATAATTGTGATTAACAATATAATTGTCACATTTAGCCAAATTTAAAAATATGTATTTATTTATTAAGTTTTCAAATAAATTAAAGTTTGGAGAGAAAAAAAAGAACATTCATTAATAAAATGGATCAAATTTAGATTATTAGCAGCCTTCTGAAGAGTGAAGAAGGCTGCTTTGTGCCGATACGCGTGGGTTGCTGCCCAGTTCTATTTTTGATTTAAGACTTCGACATGAAATAGCATCTAGATAAAGTTTTTTTTTTTTTTTATGTTTTCCAAGAAGTCTTGGACCTTTTTTTCTTTTTGAAGTGTTTGTTTCCTTTTCAAGAGCACCTTACTCATTTGTTTTGAACTTTTGATCTTTTGTTATATAGTTACGTGACCCAGATATGCAAGTAAACAGCCTATGAAGAAAACAAAGCCTCTTTATTATCATAAAATATAGAACATTACTGTCATAGAACATGTATCCCCATCGTTAAAAAACAAAGCATAAATCATTAACAAAAAAACAGAGCATGTTTAGATTCTCTGGCTACAGCCCAGGGTGTTTGGAGTTGCTGTGGCAACATGTGACGCTAGCTGCCGCTAGTTTTAGACACTTTATGCTACACAAGAAAAAACAAACAATACAAAAACTATTTTTTATGAGTGTGGAGGATGAGTTAAGGAGTGTTACAGGACATTTCATTTAAAGGGCTCATTCATTCACACTTAAACCCCATAATTTATAATATTTATTATTATTATTATTTATTCCGGGATGGGAGAAAAACATGCTCTGGTTTATTGACATTTCTTTAAACAAATAAAAATTGTCACATGCGGCGCAAAACTCTGCATGGAGGTCGTGATTATAGACTACTGTATATTACGTGTAATTAATGACTTGGTCATATAGTACCTGCGACTACAACATCCAATACTACTCGTACTGATTCTAAATATAAGCTACTAGAAAATAATGCATGTACAGAACTCCTTTTGTAAGCACTTCTCTTTTTTATGATGTCCTATGACTTCTAAAGATAAACTTATGTAATTTAAAAATACTAAAATAAAACAAAACAAAAACTGCATGTTTTTGTAATCGAAACCCTCTGGCACACCTCAATCCATTTTTTTAAGTGAGTGACCCAAGTAAACACTGCTGTCAAACATCAAGTTCTGGCTCTGACCTTTCCACAGCACTTTAATTGCAGGTCAACAGGGTTTTTGACTGAACAAATTACAAGTCAACCCTTAGTTACTTGATTAGTTTCTCCTACATGGGCACAGTTCTACTTGGCTCTTACTGTAGAGCGTTGCGCTGCCATGATCCAAGTGATTATAGGAAATGGAGTTTGGGAGATGAAGTCACTCTTGAACAAGTAGTGTTTAATCAGCCAACTTAGATGAGATTGCAAAAAGTTGTGCGGTTTATCTATTAGAGCAGGTGTCCAATAAGTTAAACTTTGGTCTTTTGCATTCAGTCAATTTAATACTGTTTAGATTTAGATTTTAATTTAAAGTATTATATGCTACTGTATGTCTGAATGGTTGCTATCAAACAGGCAAAGTGGCCAAAGGCACACTGGGAGTTTACTGATGTCTCTAACCTCCATTTACCTAAAAATACTATTTAGTTGTGAGTTATCCTGTCCTAATAGGTGCTACAAAGCTAACAGGAGAGTCACAGAGCTGTCAATCAGGCGGTCTGTACTGCTGTGTATTAGTCCCAAAAAGAAGTCTAGCAAAATATTTACACATGTGTGAATGCAACATTTTACAGGTGCTTCAGCTCTGTTGTTGATGAAGTTATTTAGAGCATCTTAGTTTCCATTGTGAGAGGGGTGATTTGACATGCAATGGGTTTCTTATGGGTCTCCTGGTTGCTCCAACTAATGAATATGGAAAATTACTATGCGCCTGCATCCACCAGACAAGCTGCAGATAACAGTATTCATGTTTGTGTTGTTATATTTTTATGAAAGAAAAAAATGGTGCAGATTTGAGCGGTGAGTAAAAAGGTGAGCTATCATTTGTTTTTGTCTCATCTAAAGCGTAAAGCTCTCTAGCCATGTGTAAAATACATGTTAGGTGAAATGTTGTAGCAAAAAAGCAACCTTGTCATCTAATCACAAAAATAATTATTATTGAGTGTTTTCTGATATAGTCGTTGGTGATGTTTGTGCGTTATCTGGATTCACCAAACATGAAAAGGCCTTTTAATGAATATGGGAAAAACTAGAAAAAGCCATGTTATATAGGAAAAAATGGTGCAAATTTGAGCCTGTGTACATTCTCAATCATGTTCCATGCAACATTTATGGAGCATTGATCGTCCAAGTTAAACGTCCCACTGACTTTTAATTTCAGTTTGCATTCCAACCTAAGTTTGCCTAATGGCAAAAAGAATTCAATTCAATTTCAATTTATTTATAGTATCAATTCACAACAAGAGTTATCTCAAGACACTTTACAGATAGAGTAGGTCTAGACCACACTCCAGAATTCACAAGGACCCAACAGTTTCCTCCAGAGCAAGCAACAGTGCGACAGTGGCGAGGAAAAACTTCCTTTTAGGCATAAACCTCGGACAGACCCAGGCTCTTGGTAGGCGGTGTCTGACGGGCCGGTTGGGGTTAGAATGAAAAGTGGCAATTACAATCCCAAAAAAAATAGTAGTTGTTGGTAGTCCTTTGTAGTAGGCACAGCAGAGCGTAGCAGGAAGAACATGGCATCGCAGAGCGTGTAGCGGGACCATGGCGACAGCTGCAACCTTGATTTTGGAGCCTCCCTGGGGGAAAAAGAACATAAGGACTCTGGGGAATGACTCCCCAGAGCTAGGTTAGTAACAAGCATTTCTGGGACATGGATGCACATAATTGGAAAGATAGAAAGATAGAGGAGAGAGGAACTAGGTGTGTCACAGGAAGTCCCAGCTGTCTAAAACTATTACAGCATAACCAGGAGAGACAGGGTAAAGAGAGGAGCCTGGTCAGGCTACAACTCTCCCCAAACCCTCCCTTGGTTAGGGTAGGGGGAGAGACATGCAGTGTAGTTGTGATAGTTTTCAGCAGCTTTATTAGCATTCTCTTTCTTTGTGTTGTTCTCTGTTGGAAACATGCTCCTGTCAGTACTCGAAAAACAACGAAAGCAATAGTTTGACACACTCCTTTTGTAAAGGGACAGCGTGTGACAAAATTAAAAAAATAAAATAAAATTGTAGCTGGTGTCCTAAAATTGTAATGGAGACCAACAGTCTTGCAATACAGACTTTGTATGGTACTTTTGGGACTATATTCTGTAGTGTTGTTGCATTGACACACATCAGAAACACCCTTTAAAATAATACAGTACCTCTTAATTAGTCACAGCCTCAAACTGTACCATAGCATGGAGTCAAAAACACTCAAACAACTAAAGAATAGTTTAATAAGTTAGTTTATATCCGCTGTATTGCAGTGCATTACATCATCAGGTATTTTACTGCTTACTCAGTAAACAGGGTGACGCTGTAATCAGCATGTAATACTCAAAATCACTCATCTAAAGGTCTCACCTTGCAAGGTACTAAATGCACACTTCTGAAATCCTTTAACATCTGTTCGCACAGTCTTTACCCTCTACTCCTTTGGCTGGCTAATGATGTCACAACAGAGCGGTGCCGAGTAAAGAAAGGGAAGCTAGCCACCTCGGCACAGACAGGAAAGTCTATTTTTACCACGCCGACCTGCTCTCAGTGGTTGCCAAGACAACCCCTAGGCCATTGTTTCATCACATTTATGGAGACAACTTTATACTGGTCCTGTATAGACACAACTATGATCAGCATCCAGTCACATAGAAGGGGGCAATGGATGCATGTCCAACAACATATAAATGGCCAATGAATTTTGTTTGTCTTGAACCACTCAAATTTTCTCTCCATCATTTGGGCTCAGTATTAAAATTTACTGGCAAGCAGTGAAAAGTCAATATTAGCATTGAACTTATCACAATATTGCACCTTTAAGTACCTTTTTGCTTTAATAAAGATGTTCATCATAAGTTATCTTTTTAACTGACCAAACTGTGCATTAAGTGCAGTGACATGAACACGGCTTTCACTTGAATTTATCATTCATTTCTTTATAAGAAAATAAGCAGTTAATGAAACAGAGAAAGAGAGAGGGGAGAGAGGCTGTCATCCGTCTATGAGCCAGATTGTGGGTGGTGATATTAACTGTTGTTTCATTACCCTTGAATAGGCTAATGATTAGCCTGTTATGTCGCTTTGTGTATTTCTGTAAAACACAGACACACACACACACACACACACACACACACACACACACACACACAAACACTTTCAGTCTCTCTCATCTGCAGCCTCCCATTACAATGCTATCTTTGCTCATTATGTCTCCTTTGTGTCCTTGCCCTTCTGCCAAGAGCGATGGGCCCAGAGCTCCTATTGTTCCAGGCCCTGTCTATCAAGCCACAATGCTGCTTATCAAAATGAACATTACCATGACACTGAACCCGTTGGAATCTCAGACCCCAAAAAAAAGACGAAGAAGGAAATATCAAAGGTGAGCTGAGCAAAGACTACAATGCATCAAAATGAACTTTACCATGACACTGTAACAGAAAGTTAAATCTCAGACTTTTAACTGGTGTAAAAAAATGTTGCATATATATTTGAGCGAAGAAGGAAATATCAAAGGTGAGCTGAGCAAAGACTACAATGCAGCTCCACAAAATGGTGTCTTGACATTTGCAGAGCGACAGGTAACAGAAGGTTAATAGCTTTCTGGGTCTGCGAATGTGTATGTTTGTGTTTTTGTATTTCTTTTAACTGGTGTAGGCATACAGAAAAGATTGCATATATATAGATTGCATATATATATATATATATATATATATTTAAGATATATATTGTATACATATGTATATAGTATATATATATGTGTGTATCGATAAAAGCAAATTGGGAACCTTTTGTTAGGTTGATGCTATGATGGATGGTCTGGAGGGATGGGTGAAGGTGTAACCCGCCTCTGATTGGTTGACTGGTTGGTTAGGTGTAGGCATGAAGAGTGAGATTGGTTAAGGTTAGGCTAGGAATATCAAGGTAAGCCAATCAGACCCTTTTGTAAACTGCATATCTGCTGTGCAAGTAGGTAGAGCAACAGTAACTAAGAGGACAGGGTTTAGTGAATTGTCAGTTGAGAATCATCATAGGGTTGGAGCTGATTTTAAAAACATGGCAGAGAAAAATGAGAGGCATCGAGGAAGTTTGCAGCGGGCTGATGAAAGAAGAAACACATGAGAGGAGGTGGTGTGCAGGAAATGTGTGTTCACTTGTGACCATGTGAAGAATATATTTGTCTACAGCTGTCAGTCATTGTGTGTGTTGTCGAGTGACTCACTTAAAATATTCATTGGTATTTTTCCATTAATGCAAACTTGGTCCCCAGCACCAGTATATGCAGTATATTTGTCCATCTCTGTCCATTTACACAAACTACTGTAACACACGTAGACACACACACACACACACACACACACACACACACACACGGACACGCGCATGCACGCATGCACGCACACACACACCACAGCAGTGGTCCACCTCTTAAAAATTCAAAGTCACTTCCATCCCGCCTTGGACATGACTGTGTGATTATGTTTTGCTCTGTCTCTGGATTGACATTCTCTCTCTCTCTTTCTCTCTCCATCTGTCTGTCTATCTTCTCTGTGCTGCTTCATTGTTAATCAGTCGTCTCATTTACTCACAGCACTCACCAACAGACCTCTGGCTCTCAGTATTCAGCTTTTAGTGTTGTCTTTGCCTGTCAGGATCTGATAAAGGGACCAGTGTAGACATGACTGAAATAGTGGGTTGTGCAATGAAGTGCACACAGGCACAAAGGAGGACACACACAACCACATGCAAACTGTTCTTGTTTTACAGTAAATATCTTATTACAGATTAACCACAATGGACAATAGCAGAGCTGATATCCAGCATGTTCATCCTTGTTTTGGCTAAATAATTTCACATTTACCTATTTATGAGCCCGGTGCAATTACTAAAACAAAATATTTTTTGTTTTTGTTTCTCTAAAGATTGTTTCAACTCAGACACCTGAGAGAAATTCAAAGTTGCAAGTTCATACAACTTCAGAGATGTACTTTACATTTTTACTTTACATGAAATATTCTTGCATAATTTAATTTATTTAATTTATATTCAATTTCCTCACTGTGCATGATTTTATGGTCAGTGATGATCCCAAAATAATGCCATGCAAAGTCATATGCAAAACCAGGCTGCATGAACATATGCAAAAACATATGGAGGCAGAGGTGCATAAAAGTAAACTAGCATAAACAGATACATATACACCTTTATACATTCTGTGCAAACAAAACGATGGACACCCACAAAAGTGCATCCCTGCATGCCAACACAAATACATGCACATACTGTGTGTACAAACTGGCACAGAGGTACAAAGGCACGCACAAGGGCATAGCATAACAATCCTCTTAAGTCTTCCTCTGTTGCTCTGAGCTTTGATCAGTATCCTCCACAGTCTACCACACACATACACACAGTCTGGAAGGCAAAACAATCACAGTGGAGGTCACACTCTCAAAATTTCAGGCTTTGTGGGCAGATGATAGTGCAAGTATGCAGCCCTGCGTGTTGGCCAAAGTCACCAGATACATATATTTCCATATTCATGCCTGTTATTTCCAGTTAAAAAGGTCATCTGCTCAGCTGCTATTTGCATAGCAGATACACAGGGAGGCAAGCCTTCCATGAGTCACAGAAGCCTGTGCCAGGGAGGCTTTAGATGCCCTAAGTTTTTGTTATCTTCAAACTAATGCTTTTTCTGTGCCAGCATACTGCTTAATTAGCAAATTCCTGAAAATTGTTGTTGGCCAGGACATTTTAAATCTCAATTGTGGCTAATTATGGCAATAAAAAACAACTAAAACACTGATTTCAATATTTGAGAGTTAACAAATCATTTTTCATAATATTTTCTGCGACTTTACAGTTTCAAAATGTAATTCACTTCTCCCCACTGTGGTAAAAATTGGACAACTGTACACATACATTTGTTATGAGTACATTACTTATGATCAAAAACTAGCGAGTGGACAAATTACTAGTAATATAGGCAAACATTATATAGACAAGACATAGAAAGCCAGCTAATATTACTCACTAGTCCAACAGCAATATGGCCATCTGTCTTGCAACCTTTTATTTCGGGAAACTCTCTCCAACAACTAAACATCCGTCCGAGATATATTCTTATACAGTCACTCTTTCCTTCTCTCGCCTTAGCTTCCTCCAGCAGTGTCCTCTTTCGCTCTCTGTACCTCTGCCATGATGTCTGTAGAGGCTGCTGAACCCAGTTTTGTTGCATTTTGGTAAAACGTAGTATTGTAGTATTTCAGTTATGATCTCTGATATAACTTGCAGGAAAGTTTTGAGGTGTTAGTGGGTCAGTTTGTGTGTGCTTGTGCCTCAACAAATGTGTGCATTTGTTTGTGTTTTTGAAAGCAAACAAGTATAGAAATCTGGAGGCCACAAACTTTAATTAGTGAAGCTGAAGGAGGTAGATGAATAAAGAATTAAAGGATAAGAGCAAAAGAGGCCTCCAACAGAGACATCTCCAATGCCGGAGGGGAATGCCTGCCTCCTGCCTACCTCAAATGAGACCTGCTGAATTCTTCCCATACCAACTCACACAGTGGCTTAATCTTAAACTAGAGAAAACTATGCCTGAGATTAAAACCCCATTCACATATTCTATTAAAAATATCTTTTCTTGTAAGCCCTTGGAAGTATGCGCTAAAATCGAAACTCTCCAATGGGTAAATTCATAACATTGATGAATTAAATCAATGTAAAAGATCATCAAAATCTATAAGCAAACTGTGTTGTTAGGATCAATAATCACATTAATGACCCTTATTAGCATTGGTGGATCTTTTCCCATTCAACTAGTTATGATGCTAGAAAAGATCTCAATGGAGTAAATTAATTTAAAAGCTTTCTCTCAGATCTACCTTAAGTAAACTCCTCCATTAGACAAACTGGACTGATGCAAGACAACAAAACCTCCGGAGCAGATTTGCTTTACTTATGATCGTCAACATTGTCATCTAGCCTCACAGTGCTATTTGTGCTCTAGTGTCCAAGATTACACAGCCAGCAATGGGAACTACTTACTGCATGATGTTCTCACAGTCAAGTTCAAATTCCACACCCCATTTCATCACTATAGTCATTATCCAAACTGAAGACTCACCCTGCCAGCCAAAACTCCAGTTTGCACTCAATTAGGCGGGCATTGCCAACCGGTCCAGATGGCCGTTGCCGGGCTCAGCCTCCATGTGGCCAGCTTGGACTTATTGAGACAGAGTGGATAATTTTGCCACCCCTATCTGCATCCATGCAAACACAAAAACACACGTACAAACACACTTATGAGAACACAAACACTGTGATGAATACAAATGGAAGATTATATCAGGGTCACCTTTGTTTTGAATCACAACTGCATTCTTACCAGTTGCAGTGAGGCAATATGCCACTGAATAATGCTTCACCATGTTTGGTGACATGCCAATATACTGTACCCTGACAATGCGGTTTCTAACCCTATAATGTCTTGCATCGTACTGAGAGAGAGGTGGACTCTGTGGTAAGAACATGATCCTACGTCGAACTGCCCCAACTATGTGTACTCCGCAAGTCTGAGCTAAATGACTCCTCTAATCAAATGCATTTTGCAGTCTGTAATGCAGCAGAGCATGCAAACTGTAGCAGCTTGCAATGTTTCTCTCACAGAAACAAACTGTGTCAAGCTTGCCATCACTCGCATTTCCATGGTCAAACCAGCTACCCCAAAAGCTGGAGACAGACGCCAGCAGAGCAGTGGTGAAGTCGAGCAGACATAGTAACGTCGCTTGAGAAACAATGTGTCAAAAAGTATTTAAATGAAATGAGCTGGTTTGACCATGGAGATGCATAAAATACAGTATACACTAGTCCAGAACACAGGACATTCTTCCTTTTTACTTTATTGCTTCGCCTCAGAAATATCTGACTAATAAGCACTGTTGCATTTTGGTACGCCTGGATTTTCGTCCATGTGAAACAAAACCGAACTAAGGGAAAAACGCTTCAAATTTACAAACTCATCAACTGATTCAAACCAAAACATACAAACTGTAGGTGGGAAAATGCACTAAGATTACATAGTCTATATGATGATAAAAGATTTTATTCACTTAATTTTATATACTTCACTTATGAAATCTGCATGTGGTATGTGGTCTTTGGTTCACTGATCAACACTAATCCCTTAACCACTGCCATTTCAAAATAAAACAGTTTGCCAGTCTTATCACTATACAATTCCAGAGCATACAGCCAAATTGAAACAACAACACCGAAGCACAAAATAACAACAGAAATAGACATAATTTCCTCTAGTTGTACTATATGTTCCAGCAGTAAACCATATGAGCTGATTCACATTGCTAAGCCTTGAATTTGATTATAAAGGGGACTCTTTTATGCACTCTGTGTGTGTGTGTGTGTGTGTGGGCATGGATCTAATTAGGATTCAGACAGTTAATGGGCAGAGGCCTGATGGTGTGTGATTGCCTGGGTCTAATGTGCAGCAGACTCGTGGGGAACATCAGCCCTCATGTCTACACACACACAAAACTGCTGCAATGGAACTAACAAAAATAACACACACACACACACACACACACACAAACACACACACACACACACACACACACACACACACACACACACACACACACACACACCCACACGCACACAGCCTAATGAAAAATAGCTGAAGAAAGGGGCGCAGAGGTTATTCATTTACTTACTGTAGTACTTCCTCTGCCTTTATTTCTCTGTTGGTGCATCACTCGCACACTGAATGAATTTCAAGAGAGACATAAATGTAGCATTGGGGCTTCCGGTTTGGAACATGTAGTGACAAGATGTGCCAAAGAGAGCCTCCTGATACATGGATTTAACTACCTTAAAACTCACTAATATACAGTACATACTGATGTCAAGTTAAAAGTTACATGTTGGAACATGCCAAGCTCTCAAAGAACCAAAAGGGGATACAGAGCCAAAGAAATCAACACTTAGTAGTAAAGTGGCTAATATGGTGACGGCTACAGCTAGTAACGAACTTGCTGTGATGCTAACAGCAGAATGGGAGGTAACGTGAAAATCTCAAAGAGGACATGGCTACACTCATTCAAGCCTCTGTGGCGCCTATCCAGTCATCTATAGCTAGTTTTCGGGAATTGGTGGATACACTGGGACAAATAGTTACACCTGTGGAGATCCTGCAGGTGAGAACTTTGAAGCCCTTTCTTTATGGAAGAGAGACACTGATGTTTGAGACATCATCGGATGCTGAGGCTTTCTACACTCGGAGGATTGAGAAGAATGCTGACATTTCTGCTGGTCCTGATCATGGCGATTAACTGAACACTGGCCATTCAATGACGCCAGGTAAAGTAACAGCCATGGCTAACCTAACTATTGACTAGCAATCTTATCTTACATTAACCCTGGGCGTTTCAAGACATTTGGATTTGTTATTTTATTAGGGCATGTTTAAGTATTATTTTCATGAGGCTGAATACTGGAACTTGATCATGAGCTCCCGAAAGCAAAGTTTAGATGATTAAGGTGAATAGTTGGAAGTGTTCAGTAGGGGGATGAGTCCTGCACGCTGCCAGTTTGACAGACAAAGTGAATGTTCTGGGGATGCTGGGGCTAATGACTAGACCTTTTTCTTTTTCATATTTCCTGTAAACCTTTGGGATTTTATTATATTTTTTCTGTTGAGGGATGGATGCTCCACATTTATATGGTTATATATGAACAAAACGAGTCATGAACACTACATTTATAACCTTGACAATCAATTTAAAGGGTGGGTGTGGGGAGTCAGCGCTCAGTTTTGCATCATGGAACATTAAAGGGCTTAACATTCCAGTAAAGAGATCTAAAATATTTACTCACCTTAAGAATTTAAAAGTTTATATTATATTTCTTCAAGACACTCACTTATTCTGACCAACTATGTTTAAAAAACAGTGGGTGAGACAAGGCCGCTATGCTATAGTCTCTGGACAGCTTTTCCATACACCTGTTTTACTATTAAACCTGTATGTAGGTTAAATGCCGCTATCGTAGAATCAGACCATGCTCCCATAACTTATGGATCTCTCTTACACTAGTCGTCTTCAATGGCGCTTTAATATTCCATTATTATTAGATGAAATGTTCTGCAATTTAATATCTATGGCCATCAGAAATTTTTTGGAAACAAATAGGACAGACTCAATTTCTCCGTCATTACTTTGGGAAACACTTAAAGTTGTTATTAGAGGGGAAATAATAGCATTTCAACAGAATAGAGAAAGAAAGAAAAAAAACAACAGTTGATATATTTAATATTTGATCTAAATAGGAAGTGTTTCATATCTCCAAGTCCATCAGTCTACAAAGAGAGAATAGATCTTCAAACTTAGCATAACTTACTTTCTACTTCAGGGATGTTTTATAAATATGGAGAAAAGGTGGGCCGGCTTCTGGTTCATCAACTTTTTTTCCTTTTTTATTATTATTTTTTGGGGCATTTCAGGACAGATGAAGACTTGAAAAGGGAGAGAGAGGGGGAATGACGTGCAACAAAGGGCCACAGGTTGCAGTCAAACCCACGGCCACTGCGTTGAGGTGTAAACCTCAATATATGTGTGCCTGCTCTACCAACTGTGCTAACCCGGCCACACTTAAATGATAGCTTTAAAGATTACTATTTTGATTTGTATAAATCATAACCAATTAAAGACAAATCCATTTTCTTATCTTGTCCCCCTTCTTGTATTGCAAACTTTGGAACCATGTGCTATGATTGCCATATTTGGTGTACCAGATGAAGACACAAGCTTAACACAAAAACAACTCAACATCATAGCATTTGTACTTTACTTTACTGGCACAATTTTACTACATTGTAATCTAGCACCCCTCCCACTGCAGCACAATAGCTCAAGGATGTAATGCTGTTTTTACATTTAGAGAAGATTCAATTCACAATAAGAGGTTATAACAAATTCCTCTCAGTGTGGGAATCTCTATTGTCATACTTTAGTAACCTCCAAGCCCTACCGATGTAATAAGTGACCATCCTGACTGCCCCCCTCTATATTCTAGCTACACTATATACCTGGCTATAGTACACTGGTGTGTCATGATAGAGTTTTTGAAGGCGTGCCGTCCTTCACAAAAATCATATTTGTTCATTCATGTTTCAATTCTAAGTTTGTATGTCTTTTATAATTGTCTGTATTGTTAATACTTTCTTGTTTGGTCCAGTGAGGGTGGGATGGGGTGGGTCGGGAGGAGGGTGTTTTGTGTGTAAGAAAAAGAAAAACTCATGTACCTGTACTGATATGTCTCTGTTTATAATCTATATTTCTCAATAAAAAGAGGTTTAAAAAAGAAAGAAAGAAAGGTAGTGTTGGAAAATGTAATGGGCTTAATATATTGTATGCTACTTCTGAGTTAAATTAGACACACAGTGGTGGTCCATGTGAAAGCTCAGTCGCACAGCACTAAACCACTGAGGCTATGCATTAACACACACACACACACACACACACACACACACACACACACACACACACACACACACACACACACACACACACACACACACACACACACACACACACACACACACGCACGGACACATTTTGTTGTTGATTAATTTTCTATTCCGTCTGCATTGAGTGATCTGATTACTGATTACTGGCAGAGGTTTAATAAAGACATTGTATTGCCATCTGGTTTGTTAGATTCAACATGTCCCAGCTTACCATACAAGAAAGAATCTGGTCAGTTAGTACGAGCATCAACAGCCACCATGACTGAATAGAAAAAGAACACAGCTAACAGTTTGATTGACACAAGAACAAAGAGCTTGTTAACAGAGAGCAGAGTAGAGGTCATAACTTCCACATCTATTACAAAGTTATATGAAAGTATTAAAGGATCATCTGAGCCAGTGGAGCGGAAAACAATCTCTGCATCACCGCTTAAGACAAAAAAAAACCAACAGGACAATTAAAGATTGACCTTCAGACGATAAAAATATCTGTCGGTGGTGACCATACGTGCCCTTCCTTTTAGTCTCATTGTTTTTTCAAGTGGATACATTGCTAAGAAAATGCTCAACTAAATTGCTTTCCTTGTCTCTCTGCCAGAGGAACTTTATTTGCCATGCATACGCATGCACTCACGTACGCACGGAGGCACACACCCACCACACACACACCTTTTTCCTCCCCTGCTACCTTGCCTGCTGTTGCTGTTCTAATTAAAGGTAAATTTCCATTGGTGTGCGATGGCTGAGCTCATAACACCATCTGAGTGAAAATAGAAAATTGCTCTGCCGTCTAGAAACACAAACACCTATGTTTATTAATAGAATTCATGTGTCTGAGATGGAGAGGGGTTTTGTTTGCCTCTCTATAAGGTAAGTTCACATAATTATGAATGAGGATATGAATGTCTGTACTGGTGTTTTTAGTGTGTGTGAGTGTTTTTGTGGACATCTGTAAAAGCTGCAATGGAAATAAACAATAACACAAAACATTTACACACACACAGATAGAGAGAGCGAGATGGAGAGATAGAGAGAGAGAGAGACATGAAATGTCTCGATGAGGCTGGAAAACATATCTCCACTGAAGAAGAAAATGAAAAATTTGATCCTTCACTAAAACATCACAGTCTGAAACTTAAACAGTCCTCCACAATGAATGTGTGTACCGTAAGTGAAGTTAATTTGGGATTTAGCAAGTTGTTTTGGTACATAGCATGCCTCTGACCAGCCTAAATCATTACACTTTTTTACAATTGCTATGACAATTTTTTTCAATACTTTTAGCA
The DNA here is from genome assembly GCA_026937815.1 of Etheostoma perlongum. Taxonomy (NCBI): domain Eukaryota; kingdom Metazoa; phylum Chordata; class Actinopteri; order Perciformes; family Percidae; genus Etheostoma; species Etheostoma perlongum. The sequence goes on along the minus strand of CM049372.1, from coordinate 20,697,829 downwards.
ACTTTCCTAAACTCTTAATACAGTTAACACTGTCTGTGTAGGCTGTACAATTAACACATTTCTTGTTGCTTTTAAATGCATGCAGTTTTAAAGACAATATTAAAATGCTTCAACTTCTTTTTACGCACATTCTCAACCAAGACCAAAATGTCAAAATTGATTTTTACTGACAAATTTGCAAATGCTTTCACACTGTATGTCAGAACAGATACAATCATATTATAAACCTAACTTATAGGCTAAAGTCAAAGTGAACACCTGTTGATATTGTAAATTGAAACACAAATATATCCCCTGCATTTTACAGTATTCCAATGTTACTGTGTAAATGAGAGAAACAGTTGATTAAAGTTATGCAAATAGATCAATCACAGCTGATTCCCATGTAGGAAACTCACTTAGGGGTTGAGGTTCTTTCAATCGCATGACCATCTGTAGAGTAAGTGAGTGTTGTACTTTGAGAGCTAAGATTACTGTAACCAAAGTCAAATTCCTTGTTTGTTTACGCAAACCTGACCAAAGCTGATTCTGATTCTGATATGTTACAGTAGTTCATACAATAAGTACAAGAAGACCTATTTGGGCTGATTTAGTTTGGACACAGTAAAGATGAACACAAAGAAAGTAAGAAAAATTCCTGCACGAATGAGTAGGACAATTCTGTCTTTGTTTCCTTTTTTTCATAAACCGTACATTCTATAAAGCTACTCCGAGATGGGTCATTCATTTTTGTATTGAATTTCTGCAGCAAAAGAAACAAAATGCATGCACTTACTAAACCCCCCAAAACAAAAAATGTAGAGAGGCATCAAGATAAACGGCAGTGTTAAATACAATCTATGATCAATACAATATACTATTATCTATTCTATAAGCAGACCTGACACATATAAAATCATACAGTTTTTGTGAAAGTGAAAATTTGTTTGCGTAGCAGATTTCTGTGTCTTAACTTGTGAAGTCACAGTGCCAATGTGAGGCATTCCTACTTTAGAAACAAGTAGAGGCTCAACAGCTTTACATCAGCCGCTGCTAGAATAATTAACTGAAATCTATTCTTTTTGCTTTTGTTTGTATGTGCGTATTATATAGGCAAAATAAAGCAGTCAGTTTTTTAAAGTCCCTTCCAGTACATTAGAACATTATATTGGGACACAAACTTGTCATAATTGTTCCACTCACATCACATGAGACATGATCTTTATACACTTATTGACTAGGTGTTTTCTTACTCTTATTTTACCTAGAATTTGACTGTGAGCAACTGCAACAAAATAAATTCCCTGAGGGAATCAATAAAGTTTTCTGATTCTGATACACTGGTGCAAAATGACAGTAACGCCATGTTTCCACACATTGTTCTGCCTGTTTTGGATATGATGGGCCGCTAACAAGCCAGAATCCTTTAGGTACTGTGCTGCTTTTTATTAAAGAATTAAGCAACAAGGCCTTAACAGCAGTCATGCTTTACAGACCAGAATAACTGGGCTCTCTGTCTGTGCTTTGTCTCTTTCTGGCCATCTGTCTAACTAGCTGTCTTTCCACCGAACCCCTTTCTAAAGGAATCCTTCTAAGACCCTTATTCTTCGAGGTACTGCTTCACAGTTTATGGTTTGGGATCGTAGTCATTTATAGCAAGCTGGCTGTGCATCGCACAAACTGGGACGCTCTTCAGCAGAGCTGCTTAGAGAGATTAATCTGGTGGGGCAAAAAATAAAAAAGGGAACGGAGAATAGCTAAGTGTGAGAGAAGTGAAGCGTCCCTCCAAGGACCCTGCTGTGTAACTGTCTGCATCCTTAAGTGATTTATTTTTTGGAGGGATGATAATACAATTTTAATATAGGGCAAAAAGACTCTGTGGTACCATTTGACAACTCCTTGCCGAAAACAAAGAGATAATAGTCATAAAACAAACAAATGTATACAAAATTGTGATTAGCTACTGCCTTTTTTTATGGCTAAATAGTACTTTAGATAGCAAGCATTCTGCAACTTTTATCAGTTTGAATCCTTAAAGGTGCACGGTTTTGTTTTTGAATGCATTTCCTTCCTAGTAAAACATTTGCAACGCTGATTTTTACACATAGTTTTACATGCATGTTTACTAGCTAGCAGTCGGCCTTTGTTGGCATGTTGGTCCATTTTTTTTGTGCACATTACTGCTACCAACTGTCGATCAGTGGAATAGCAAAAATCTTTTGGCAGGACTACAGCAGGTATCACATGGGTCACATGATTGAGTGCACGCATGTATGTCCTCTTGGGGGTGCATAATACAAACAAAAGAGAATCCACTTGTAAAAACTCAACAGGGTACTAGTAACGTGTCTGCACATGACAAGTGCCAAAAGCCTTCAACTCTGCTTGAGCTTTAGTAGTCTACATTAGCCCGCTTGCTGTATTTTAAAGTAGCAACAATTTATTTTCTTTGGATTTGATGATGTATAGTACCTCATCGGGTGCAGGACTGCACAATAGTTCAATTCCTTGTTGCCTGGCATGTGCAGGCACAGCCCTGAAATAAGTTGTGTTTACAGAGCAGAGGAAAAATAAAAGGCTTCCATCCGTGAAGATTTTTCTTGTGTTGACGCTGGGCCACCTCGATTTAACATCAAACCACTCTGCAGAGTGCCTTTCCAGCACTGAGTCAGCATTTGTTCTGTTAGCTACGTTTAAGTAAACTGTGGCGCTTCTGCACATCATATAAAAATACTCATGCACACACACACACATCTGATAACACTGCACCAAATTCCGTTCTCAACCGCCAAATGCAGGTAGAAATCGGCAGTGGCATGTAACACAATCACTCTTACTAGCCACTTGGGCTTACAAAAACTGTTTGCTGCAGAACTGTGCCACTGCCTGACAGTGCTCTTTGCACAGGAGCACAGCTGGTGTACCAGTGCACACTCCACTACTGGAGCACGGTGGCCCATCCACCCTAGTCATGGCGTCAAGCACACCAGTCCAAGCTGCTCCTGAACCACAATACACCGTGAAATAGCCCCCAGAGCTCCGTTCATGGCAGCCGAGGCAACAGTTCTGTGGCAGAAAAATATTTTGATAAGAGTTTGTAAAAGAAGTAGCAGGACGACACTGATTAAAAAACCTTTGCTCTGTGCGCCTTGCCCTAGTTACTTTGGAAAACCACTTTCTACAGTGGCTGATGAGCAAAAATGCCATGCCCTGGCTAGAAGGCATAGAAGGTGTACTGTAGATGTAGATAGAGCATCTGCAGTAGACTTCAACCTCCAAGGTCCAGGAGCAGCAGAAAAAGCAGCAGCAGAGAAGGTGGAGGCTGTCAAGGATAGATGAAGGACAAATCTGGGATCAAGTGATTTTTCACACTTCGGTGGGCTTTGCCTCACCCGTTGCCGGGCTTCACTACAGTTAAAAAGCTTTATGCAGTTTGAGACAAAAAGAAGTGTGTGTCAGTGTGTGGGTCAGAGAGAACAAAGCTCCTCCTAGCTCTACAGATCAGTATCTATAAACACAAAAATAAAAGTTCAGTATTACACAATTTGAGCACCTCACACACTGGCACTCATCCCATCACCTCTTTGCACCAACACACACAATTGCTTTTCCCTTACTCCCCTTTCAATCAATCAACAGCACGCAGAGGATTGGGTACCATCCCTACTGGTCTGATTGTCTTGGTGATTTGCTCTAAGTGGACATTCAGCCTCTGTAACATCTGTATTTACCTCGCTCACTAAAGCAGACTGATCAGCCACTTTGCCTGAACTGAAAGCCTGCAGGATGACACATGCTCTGTGTGTGTGTGTGTGTGTGTGTGTGTGTGTATGACATGATTGAAGCAATGTTCACAGGGGCTTTTATTAATCTTTTTACTGCACAAAATGTTGAAATTTGATAATATTTGCAGGGGGCTGATATAGGTTGTTGTGTTAGATCCAGTGTTGCAATGTAACTCTGGTAGGCCTATTGCTTATCAAGTACTGAAGTAAAAGATCTGAATACTTCATCCAGCACTGGTAGATCAGTGGCAATACATTCACTGTTACTAAACCAGGTGATGCAATTTCCCACATGAATTTTCATCTGATCACTAATGGAGGACAGAGCTTTCTGTGAAAGGCAACCCCTGATTTCCAGCAACTGCCGAATAGCTGCGGATCCGTGAGCGGTACCGGGAGCTGGACACACTGCCGCCGGTGCAGGAACCGCTGCTGAAGGCTTCCCTGCGGACTGCAAACGGGTGAAGGTCAGAAAGACGTTTTGGCATGGGGGAAAAACTGATCAGAAAATGTAACAAAAATGTAACGGAACGTTGTAGAAATGTAGTGGAGTAGAAAGTATAGATAAAAGTCAAAAGTATGCACTATTGATTCTATTTAAGTAAAGTACAGATACGTGAAAAATATACTTAAGTACAGTAAAGAAGTATTTGCACTTTGTTGCATTCCACCATTGCATTCTTGATATTTGTATTTGTTATGCCTTGCATACCTTCCAATGCTAAAATGTGTCTATGCACTTCAGAGCTACTGTCTGAATGGACAATCTGACAATTGAGGGAAATCAGAGAAGCACTTGGACTCCTTGAGGGAGTCACAAGAGCCCCATCACAAACAGCTGAGAGCTCCTTGGATGACAAATTTGTCCTTAATAGGGCAGCAAGAACGAAAACCCATTTTCTTGCTGGTTTTGCATAAGTCTGCATTGTAATTTATTGTACAGTTACTTTCCAGTCATGCTTTCTTGCTTCATAAAACTGGCAACTGCAGCTTAAATATACTTAATATTTATTTGTAAGGTATTTTGACGTTCAAAATACTGCAGATATTCACTCCATTTGTTACAGTAACATACAAAAATTAATTTGTGCAACTATAAATATTACTGCTGACATTTCATTCTCATTTTTACTTCACTTTTTACAAATTCTCAACTTGACTTCTAAGGATCATCACCTGCAGAACATGCAGCAACAAACAAACCTCCAGGTCCCCACAATCCTGGACATCTGCACTGTCACTGAACCAAGCATTGCCCTTGATTGACTTTCCTACTAACAGTTGCAATGATGACGAAGTACCTATACTTATAAGGCAAAACATTTTCAACAATGGCTGCCTTACAAAGGCAAGGCAGCTTTATTTGTATAGCACATTTCAGCAACAGGGCAATTCAAAGTGCTTTACACAAAAAGTAAAAAAAACAGTTAACAGATAAAAACAGATAAAACACAAGAATAAACTGTTAAAAATAAAAGAATGTAAATGAAAACCGATAAAACACAAGAGCACATTTGCCGTCTGCGTCTCGTTTCTTTGCTTGACCATGTTTATTTAGTAAGATAAAGTGTCCTGAACCTGACAAAAAGTTACAGAGCAGTATAAGAAATTAAACATTTAAGAAATTAACATAATTTAAAGAAAGGCAACATCAAAAAGAAAGGTCTTCAGTCTTGATTTAAAAGAACTGAGAGTAGCAACGGATCTGCAGGTTCCTGTGAGTTTGTTCCAGATATGAGGAGCATAGAAACTGAACGCTGCTTCCCCGTTAAGTTCTGACTCTGGGGACAGAAAGCAGACCTGTCCCAGATGACTTGAGAGGTCTGGGGGGTCATAGTGTAGAAGATTAGAAATGTATTTGGCCCTAAACTGTTTAGTGATTTATAAACTAGCAAAAGTACTTTGAAATCAATTATTTGAGACACAGGAAGCCAGTGTAAAGACTTCAGAACTGGAGTGATGTGATCCAGTCTCTTGGTCTTAGTGAGGACTTGAGCAGCAGCGTTCTGTGTGTGTGGCTGTTAAAATTCAGGTCTGAGTCCATGACTACACCAAGATTTCTGGCTTTGTCTGTTGTTTTTAACATTGTAGTTTGAAGCTGAGCGCAGACTTTAATCGCTCTTCTTTTGCTCCAAAAACAACCACCTCAGTTTTTCCTTCATTTAATTTAAGAAAGTTCTGACACATCCAGTCATTAATTTGTTCAATGCACTTAGTCAGTTTTTGTATTGGACTATAGTCCCCTGGCAATAAGGTTATGTAAATGTGTGTGTCGTCACAGAATAACTGGAAATTAATTTGTCTGGTGGTTGCATGGATCTCTTTATATGATAATGAACTTAAATCCCCTGTCATTAAGCCATCTTTTTAAAGTACCACATCCAAAATCTTTCAGTGGTGCTCTCTTTGGATGAATGTCATCTTGTGAGGACAGCAAGGTGCAATTACGCCTGTAGGCCTGTAACATAGCTGTTAGCTCTACTGTGCTGCTGTGCCACAGGGAGCTTCCTTAAAGTGCCAGGTGGTTGCCTGGATTTCAGTGACTCTTCGGTTTCCACAGCTGCTAGAGCTGTAAAAGCCTTGCTGTAACTGCTGGCCAACAAACTCACCTTTCCTAGAACAGCAGAGGAGAGACAGGAGGTGGGTGTCCTGAAACATTTGCCATAGCACTCGATTCCTGCTTTGCTCAGTGAAAGTCATCTCAACAGCTGCCAGAGAATTTCCCCATTATTACCTATGTTATTGAGCTGCCATCACATTCTCTTGTTGGAGCCAACACTAAACTGGAGATCACAGCGTTGGTGAAGAAGTACATAATGATTTACCACCTAAACCTTATTTTCTCACAAATTCTAAGAGGAGAGGTGGAAGGTGGAGAAATTAACAGCATTCAATTAACCTGTCCCTTTCACCTCACTCAGTCTTTTCCTCAGGTTTATGTAGGTTCAGTCCATTTACCATTTTTATATAATGTAAGAATAACCACAATAAAATAACAACACATGTTGCTGGTAAGGTAATAAATAAGCTACCAAATGTAAGTTGACAGTCAAGTTTTGATAAACAAATGGAACATCTGTTTCTGAGTTAGACGTAAGTCTAAATAAAGTTGAGTTGTTTGTTATACTTTAAAGTTTTCAACATGAGTGACAGGGCACTGTCATGAACACATGGCACATGAACCCTAATCCTAACTTAAACCGAATGACACTTACTAAAAGAAGGGTTATGTCATAAGTTTATGACTTCTTTATATGTTTTATGACATGTTCATGACAGTGTCATGTCACTCTTATATAACTACTTTCAAGTAAAGTCTAACCAACTTTTTGTTTTGGATTTAAAAATGGTATTCAGGGGGCATAATCCCACTTCAGGAGAAGTTAGCATGTCAACCAATGTAAAGAAAATACTGTTCCGAAATTGATAAAGAATCAACAAAGTAAAATACAAACTCAGAGTACAGTATCAAAAGAATAAAACTTAGCTTAAAGCAGTGAAATCTTGTCTGTATGTTTGTCCAGGGGGAATAACGGGCCTCAGGCAAATGAGGGAACAAGGAGACAGTGCCAAGCATGTCAAAGAGGGTGTAGAAAACTTCAGCAAAGAAAATACACATTGGGATTACAGACACCACTCTGAAGAGATCTAGGTGCATATCAAGGGAAACTGGAGTTCAATGTTTCTTGGCGTCACGCCTGCAGGATTCAGATTTTTCCCTGTCTCTGCCTGAGAAACCTCCAGAGATTGCAAAGGGCTGGGAGCAAAGCGTAGTGAATATGAAGGATAATTTAACAGAAAATGAACTGTCTCAGGTGGTTGACTTTGTCTCATAGGGAGGAATGATATTCCAATATTAATTTTAAACAATACTAGTCTAAACCCAAATTCTGCAAATAGAAGACAACTCTTACGTACTATAAATATGGTCATGGTGTGGTAAGGCATTTTGTGGAAATCAGCTCTGCAAATCTGAACTGAACATCTTGTAATCATTTTGTATCCAAATGACTATTTAGAATGTTAAATTACAAGACAGAAAAAGGGCCTTTTGTTACCTCAATAAAGCTTGTCAGGCGGCTGCCTAAAAGGCTGTCAATCACAGTTGAGGTAACAGCAGGCATAAACTGCAACACATTATAAGAAAGGCAATACCACAATATGTCTTTTTGTTTCTCTAATAACATAACATACTGATGCATGTGCGTGTGTGCTTAACAACTCTTTGTCTTTTAGGATGTATTCAACTCATTTTTTTTTTTATTCCCCCCGGGTGAATTACATAAAATTACATCTCAATTTACTTATATATACAATATTCCTACTTTATACAATATGGACATAGTCTCAGTAACGTCACCCATAGTCTAGTCTATATCCTTCACGTTCCACTTCTGGGATTGCTCAGGGCCTGCACAAAACCCCACCGGATGCATGTATTTTCCATTTCCTTCCACTTTCTTTGTGTGTGTAATTTTGAATTTGGTTGATTTATGAGGACTATTGTTGACTGTTCCTCACCTCTCTGCATGGCTATTTTTTACCTTATCTTACCTTATCTTATCTTAATACGGAGCTCCGCTCTATGGGCTTGTGCAGTCCCTGTACATACCCAGGGCCATTCAACAGAAGTATGTGAGAAAAATAGACAGTGGAAGGCATTTTCATGAACATGGTAGAGGAGAATTGACTGTATCAAAGCCCATCATTAAAATGGAGGTTTTCTCTGCTCTGAGAGAGGATGTCACATGGTGTGCACAGGGTTAACAAAAAGCATCTGTCCAGACGTTGTCAACCGAAACATTGAGAAGAGAGTTTAAAGGAGTGAACGTGTAGCGGTACAGAGACACAAGAGAGATATCAGAAAGAGCTTTACTACCCTCACACCTGCAGCTCTCGTCACCACCAGCAAAGGATTTCACACCCACAAAACCTTTATCACTCTTTTGAGATGTTGAAAAAAAAATTGTACAAATAAAATCAGATGTGTGCTGGCAAAGATGTAAGCAAACGCATGGATGATGTTGACTCAGAGGATACCTGAAGGTCAGTGTGCTGTTCAGAAATTTGGAGGACTCCACACTCTCCGAGATGCTCGATAAAGCCTGCATGGAACATACTGTAGATCTGTGTACTGGTATGTTTCTCACACTCATCATGACAGTTTCTTTGAGTCAACGAATTTTAAATGTTAGTGGAGCTGTAAGAACTCTGTATCTGCTTTTAGGTAAAATCATTTGTTGCACTGTGGGGGTTTAGACTACCACCTGGAGTTTTCACACAGCGATTATAGATAGAACAGAAGAGAAAAAACTCCCCATTCTGTCAATTTACAAAAAGAAAGACTGTTTCATGGTTTATGGGAAGGATGAAGGAAGGCGTATGAGAGGGAGAAATATCTATGTTTATATTTTTCTTGTTTTCTGGGTGTGTATTTTACGTTCGTTAGTATATTGAAGGTTTGCTCGCTTTCTGATATAGTTTAATTTTAATGAAATGAATGCTGCTTATAGTGCTTAAATTATGGATTGATTTTACTGAGAAAAAGCAAATATGAGTGCATGTTGCCAAGCATACAATTATTATAGAACTATAAATATGTGATTATCATTATATTACTGTATTATAGAAATGTTTTCATCAAAGCATAAGATGATAAAGTATGATTTGAGTGGATGTTTTGTGGCATTAATCTCCACCATCTGTGTTGTTTGCATATGGTCACATTGTACACTTTTACATTCAGTGTTGACATGTGTTGGCATTATTAATTACAAAAAATGCAAATTCAGAGCAACCAGTTGTCCTGTTCTGTACTGAGGCAGAAAGACTACAGGTAATATACTGTACAAATAAATAGCCAGAGGGTTTAATATATAAACTAGCGAATTAGCGAGTTAGTATCACCTACAATGAGTTTCATTATTGTTTGTATAAATTACAACAACTCTGTGCCTGAAGCACGTATGAGGCAGGGTCACCTCAAAAGAATGTAAAATGTCCACTTTAAATGAATGAAAATGAACGGTTGTGAATAGCTTAGGGCCTTTTAGCTCTAAAAAAAAAAGCAAATACAAAGAAACAAAAACAACTATAGTTGCTATAGTTGTAAAGAAAAGTTTAGTTTGGTTACTAAAATTGCCAAGTTTTGCCAAGAAAAGCCAGAAAAAAATGATACTTAGATCATGAAAAAGAAGGTTAAAGGGTAACCTATTTTTTATGTTTTTGTGTCTAAGTGATTGATGGGAAGAACAACTTTTGAAATTGATCGAGTATGAAGCAAGATCGCTGCATTCGGCAGCGGCGAAACAAGCTGCTATGTAAGTTAATTCAATTAGCGTCCACTAAAAGTGCTTGTTTTGCCACTATCATGTTCAAATTACTATTCTAACATTATGGAAAGGATCCCTACAGAGATCAACCTTTAAAGATCCTTTTTGTTTAACATTAAACAGCCCGAAATCGCAAACCTAACATTTGAATAAACAGTAATTTTATCATCGTAAAACACACTTTATTCAGAGATGTCATAAACAACACTCACCACTCTTGTTTGGTAAAAATTAAACCCTTGGCTGATTTGCAGCAATAAAACAAAGATAAAAAAGAAAGTTCATACAGATCTTTTTTAGGGGGTGACAAAATAGCTTGTTACCACACATTAATATTTACAGCTTGTTTTTTTAAATGTGCAACAACAACTTTGGTGTTGGAAAATGCAACACATCAAGTACAGGGGACCCCTCCCCCTGGTTTCCCCTCAGCCTGTATAGGCAGCTCCGGATATTTAGAGTACTATCTGGAATGTGTCTGCAAGGCACCAGCAAGCTTAACCTGACGCGGTTGGTTACACAGAACCATCTGAGAAGCCGTCATTTGAAACGGTTAGGAAAAGGGCAGGCACTTAAAAAATGAACTGGGTGGTTATTGGACGAACCATCTGTCTCCTCACCGGATGCTGAATGGTTCGGGCCACTGCTGTTCAGACACAAACACATTACTTGTAGCCCGACAAGATGGATTTTTTTTGGTGATATGTGCAAGGTAAACAGCAAGCCTCTCATCTTGCATTTATGAATAGTTCACACCTCACGCTTGAGCATGTGCACGCCTCCGATATGGGGCTTTTGTTAAAGAGCTCCAAGAACTGTTCATGAGCAGAACATCATGGCTAAAGTCCTATAGTGGGAACTTGCCATTACTGTACATTATCTCCTTTTGCAACTTAATAAATTATGAAGTTTTGCATGATCCAATCGAAATTAAAATTTTAATAAAAACAGCTGCAGGACTGAAAAGCCAAACAAGATCTTACTGATGTTTAAATGTTTTGTCAGCTAGGAGAGGGATCAACTTTCGGGAAAAATCTAATACTAATAAAGAACAACTTGAGTTTTAACAGAACAAAAGTAAAAGTCAAAACAGAGAAAAACACAACCACTATAAAAAACTGATTGGATATTATCAAAGCACAGGTCCCCCAATTATCCTTTCAGAATGTTCTTAACTCATAAAAAGTGATATTATTTTCCAGTATATACCTTAATGCCTAAAGACTAGAATGTATATGCTGCATGGAAAATAAATATAAATATATTTGGTTATCATTTATATTGGCTTACTGTGTCCCTAGTGGCAGCTTGTTGCTTCCAAGCAATCTCCTTGTATCCATCTGTCCTGTCATGGAGAGATGTTCAGTATATAGCTGACTGGGCTATTCGTGTCAATCACACATTTCCTGAGGTTTACATGGCCATGCTTTTATTTTTAAGTTACATTAACAGTGTACACTATATATTTTTATTTCAGATTTAGCATGGCAAAACAAGGCTACTATAATTGTCTACTGTGTGTGTGTGTTTGTTTCCAGCCTGACTGCTCCAACATAATCCACCACTTTTCTGTCCATGTTGCCTCGGGCTGATCAAAGCTCCGTTCTGCAGTAGAGGAGTCCCCCCGGGTCTACTCTACTCATGAATAATACCCCCCACACACACGCACACACACACCTTGTGATTCATAACATAATTAAAACCCACATCTATTTTTTTGAGCGGCACACGTGACATGTTTCATAAACCAGAGGTCACTACTCAAAATAGGTCATGAACATGCTTTAAGCTTGCATGTAAAATGTTATAAGAAGAAAAAGCGTTACCTGGTTGGAACAATCTCTTGAGCTTCTACACTCATGTTCTCAAACTTCCATTTCATAGTTTTTAAAAATTCTTCTTCCTCTTACCCTTGTCATCTGGGATGTTCACTAAATTTCCTACACGTCTTCATACGTAAAAGACAGACTACTGTAGAATTTGCCAATGACTCCCAAAACGACATATACTGTATGATCGTTCTATTTAACGGTTTGAAACAGTCACAATTTTAAACACTATTTAAGTGAAACGGAACCACTTAGTTTGGGGTTAAAATGATTATGTTTGTTAAATGGACCTTGGCACTCTTTATACTACTTCCTTTTTTGTACTACTACAGCCACTAGTGGTCATTGCCTAACAACAAAAGTAAATATGGGTCGTGACTCGTGATAAACTGCTTGTATAATCGACCTATACAGATGTTTTTTGGTGAGGACGTTCTGACATCCCAGTGATTAACTAGTTAGTTTTTACACTCTGTCCTTATTGTTACACATTAGCCCATAATGATTAAGCAGTGGGTTTCTACGGAGACCCCCTGGGGTCAGTGGAAAAAAAACAAGTAAACCATGCGCACGGATTCATAACAATCTGTGCTCACGGTTGAATAAACATGAGCAAAGTAGGAAAGATATTCACAGATTAAAACACCTGGGATCAATTACTCTATTGCGAAATGATATTAAATCACAAATGACCAGTGTTGGGCAAGTTACTTTTAAAAAGTAATTAGTTACATTTAGGGTTAAAAGGGTTAAAAATGAGCTACAAACAAATTTTTTATCAAAACGAGCCTCCTCCAACCTGGAGAAAGAAGATTGGTCTCAAGTAGCAGCCGGCGGTGCTTAAATGAATGTAAGTACAACACAGACACAAAATTATCTATTAATTTAATGATTAAATAAGGTAGTGTCTCCAAACATATGTTTTAACAGTAACATTTTGTTGCTAGTGGAAGTGTTTCCAGGCTAAATAAAATAGGAAAAATCTATTTCAAAGATATCATTTTGACACAAATACATATTAATAAATGACATGTTGATGTTTGAAAGTTTCTAGGTTTTGACATCAATGCAGATATAAATGTAATAAAAATAAATAAAACAAGAATCAATTTTGTGTGAGTCCAAAATCAGGTAGGCTTTTTACAGCTACACAAAGTTGTTAATGTTATTTAAATAAACAGACAGCCCCACTTACTAGTTTGAATCTGTCGGCTCTATGTCCTGAGATAGCCCTCTCCCTGTACGTCACCTAGCAGCAGCAGCGCCGCGTCAGACACACAACAGAAACGCTACTCTCGCGCGACGCAGCCCGAGTGTAGCCGGCCTTAGGGCGGATTTCTTTGGGTCTGACTCTTTGAACACTTCAGTTTACTATTGTTCATATGATGGCCCCCTCTAGGTAATTGCCACTTTCTGTCTTTCTTTATTGTTTACTTGCTGTCTGGCTTGTTTGCTTTCTTGTTATGTGATCTGGTCAGCATGTGAAGTGACAGGCATTCAAGGATGATTCAGACATCAGACAGGAGGCGTTGGATGCATGTTAAAAGACACTCTCTCTCCCATCCTTTTCAAAGGGGTCTCTTCATCTCCTCAGCCCTCCTGCAGAGCACCCTCACTGGGCAGAGGGAAGCTCATGGCCAGCCTCTCTTCCGGTTCTCTCAGCTGGTTTGCCGTCTTTTATCATCCTTTCTCTCTGGGTTTCTGTCTTTTTTGTGTTTTAAAGCAATTATTCTTTTGCTTTAAAACAAGATAAGAAAAAAGAGACAATAAACAAACAATGGATTGATTGGACCCTTTTATTTTGAAATGCATTTGTTTTGATGCTTTTCAGAGGGCACATTTAACAAGAGTCAGGCTTCCCTTTTCTCAGATTGTGTTGTGACAAATTGCTACAATGATGCATTAGAAACACAGAAACTCTGTTTACAAGGAAAAGCTTTGTGTGGCATTTATTGCTTTTGGACTGACACAGTTTTCGTATGGTAGTTCATCACTAAATTCAATTTTGAGAATTTTTGAATATTGGCAGGTTTCTAAAAATGGTTGTCAAATTGAAAATGTGCTGCAACATTATCAGGCTTCATGAGACCGGCCTGTTATGCTCCTAGCCTCTCTGTGAGCTCTAGACAAAGTCTTCCCCTTTAACAGATCATTTGCTATATTAAACAACACAAATGTCCCTTATAAGATTAACAGGAACCTGTGGTTATCGGCCTTTCAAGAGTTGAAAAGCTCCACAATTACTTGTAGAGAGAATGAAGGACAATTGGGGAGTTATTTTTGTGTGGCACATTCTAACAGATAACGTATGTTGTATTCCTCACAAAGAAGCTGCTCCACAAGTGTTTGCTTAAGTATTAAACTTGCATGGTAACCATGCATGCCCTAAATCAACCTGAAAATGTTAGGATAACAACTTTAAAGCCTCTTTATGTGACAATGTTATCTTTCAAAGTATTCTGATAGTTCTGTATTTTGTGTGTTGAAAAATGAGACATTTCCAGAGAAAATAGTTACAGTCTATGTTGCTAGGCCTTAATTAAACATTGTCATACCTAGTTTGCCTAGTTCATTTTACTGGTGTTTGTGCCTTTTAAAGAGCACTTCCTGAAGGTTGCCCTTTAGCAAAAACTTAATTTATCACTTTATGACCCCATGTACCACATTTTACCAAGACTACCACTGTTGGAAGACTTCTTTTAAAATCAGTCTTCTCTCTTTTTCACTCTCACTCTACCTCATTACTGCAGCACCCTGAGGGGATCCTTATCAGTTTGAGCCAGCCTCACCCAGGCCAGTTATGAAATAGGTTGGAGAGAAGGAGAGCAGACATAGAGATGGAGGGATGATAGAAGAAGAGTTGGAAAGAGGAGTATATTGTAGAGAGGCAAAGGTGAGGAGGAAACATGGTTAGAGAAGAGACAAAACAGTGGAGAGGGTGGGCAAGAGAACAAAGACGGAAGAAATACACGCAAATGCGCGCACACACACACACACACGTTATCTTAACAGCTTATTCGTACACAGTGCTTTGAGCCACACAGCCTGGCTTCTTATTTAATACTAAAGGAAATGAAAAAAGAGGTGGAGGAGGGGGCGAGGGAATTTCTCTCAACTGCTCACCTAGGGCATCTGTCATTGATTTGCAGTTCTTTTTGAGGGTCTCTTTTATTTATGCACAACTATATTTATTCAGGCTCACATTGGGGCTTAGGTGGAGTCAGCCAATTACTTATGCATTATTGACGAGGACGCTCTTGTGGCTCCGATCTCCACCTTTCCTTATTCCCTCCTTTCTTTTCCATTTCTTGTCTTTTTTCACCCTCCTCTATTTTCTCTTCTAATTTCCTCGTAGCTTATTAACCCCACCTTTCATTTTCCCTTCTTTCTTCTTCGCTCCCTCATGTCCTCTCTTGCTTTGTTTTTCTCTCTCTCTCTCTCTCCAAGTAACTATGTTTGGAGGCATTTTCCTACTGACCAAAGATAAATCATACATCTTACGATATTAAAGTTAAACAGCGTTTCATAGATACATACAAAAGGCTACATATTTAGATCTTTGTATTGTTTAAATTGATATCATGCTATTATATAAAAAACAAATTATCTCTTCACCACTATGGTCTCCAAAGGTTGAACCCTGCTAATCTTAAGTATTGGCACATTAGGGGAGATTTCTTTCCAGATAGAGAGAGACTGAGAATTCTGCACATCTGAAGCGAACAGAAAACAGGCTTCACACCTTGATGTGAAAAGCCCAGCGGAGATCTGACCGCATGACTAAAGACGTTGGATGCATCCTCCTCCTCCTCTCCTACTTGAAAAGGATGTAAGCTTCCTTAAAGAGCTGCACCAGGAAACATGAAAAAGTACTACAAAGAGATGAGTGTTTGTCTCCACATCTGTAGGCGAGCTCGTATTTACACACAAATTCAATGGAAAGCTTCCACACATCAACACAGTGGGAGATATGTGACTATGCATGTACTGTACATATAAATTAAACGCACACATATACACTCAAACACACCTATAGTTGTTGGCCTATAATTCAAGTCTGAATGGGGACAGCACAATTGTCTGAAGAAAAAAACAGGGAAAAATAGCCACACATACAGTAGAAGCAAAAAGTGCAAACAAAGTGTAAATCCAAACCCAAGAGAGTTTGGATTTGGGTTGAAAGCTTGTGTGTTAACAGTGTGTGTACAGATTATAGTATCTAGTGAGTGGTTTTAACAGACTGTCCCTCAGAAAGATGTGTGTGTGTGCGTGTCTGTCTGTGTATGTTCTGTGTGTGTGTGTGTGTGTGTGTGTGTGTCCATGTGTGCAGGCTACTGTGGCCACACGTCTACGCTTGTGTCAATTTTAAGCCAAGTAACGGCAGATTCTGACAAACAGCTTTCCTGTGAGATATACTGTATATTTATCTTCACTGGCTCAGTAATTATTCAGCTGTGTACATCAATATGTTACAAACTGATTAATTTTTGTTTGAGCAGCATATTAATTAGTTGGATTCAAATTCCTACAGCTGACAGACCAAATAGGACTGATAACAAGCTCATTAATGTCGCTTTGTTGATACAGTCGCCCACACAACCTGGACACAGTGAAAACATACACAAACAAAAAGAATGTTGACAGAATAGTCATAGTACATTTATTCATTTATTATTGTACGTATAATTTTTATGCTCTATTAAAAATAATATGCTGTCAAGAAAACGTCCCACTTGTATTTAAGATTAGCTCCCCCAGCTACAACATTGAACTTATAATTACACAAATGCATCAATAGTAATAATCTAATGTAGGTCAAGATGTAACGACCTATGCCTGCACAATGCATACTTCAGTTTTGATACTTTCAGTACATTTAGCTGAACACCTATCAGTACCTTCTCCAGATCCACAAAACACATGTATGTTCTGCATAATCCCAGGCTCCCTCCAGGATCCTTGTGAGAGTGATGAGCTCATCCGTTGTTCCACGACCAGGACAGAATCTGCATTGTTCCTCTTCAACCCAAGGTTCGACTATCGGCCAAACCCTCCTTTCCAGTACCTTGGAGTAGACTTTACCAGGGAGGCTGAGAAGTGTGATACCTCTATAATTGGCACACACCCTCTAGACCCCCTTTTTGAAGAGGGGAACCACCACCCCGGTCTGCCACTCCTTAGGCACCGTCTCAAACTTCCACGCAATGTTGAAGAGGCGTGTCAACCAAGACAGCCCCTCCAAACCCAGAGCTTTCAGCATTTCTGGACGGATCTCACCAGTCCCTGGGGCTTTGCCGCTGTGGAGTTGTTTGACTACCTCAGCGACTTCCACCAGGGATATTGACAACAATCCCCCATCATCCTCCAGCTCAGCCACTGACATAGAGGACATATAGCCTTCAGTCACAATTAATAAAAAAATAAAAGGGAAATACAGCTCTTGGAAACATTCCCCACCTTTTTTTTTGGCTTTTATGTGTTAAGTTTGAAAGTCACCCTGAGAGCAGTTTGAGACTTTCAGAGAGAGCTGGAAAGCTCTGAGTTTATAGGCTCAAATTATTATCTGATGGTTGCAATAAAACTAATACTTAGCTTCAACAATACTACACTTTAATGGTTCAGTTTAATGTGCCTCCAGCTACAGTATCACACAGAGACTACATGCAGAAGCCAAAACGAAGACCATGAACTTGGTCTCCTATGGTTTACATTCATGCCATGTCAGCAATTTCTATCCATTGTAAAGCAGGAAGTTCGATTCATATAGTGTAAAGGTGTGGAGGTCAGGGAGGTGCATGCACACAGTAAGCATTTCATTTCTGCTCAAGTCCTGTATCATACTGAAGGCCAACATTTTTTTTATGTTTAACCATGTTGAGAATCTTTTCTTAACTTTAAAGGAGAATTCCAGCCAATTTTTTATGTTAATCTTGATCGCTAGAAATACGCGAGTACTTTCAAATGAAAAAAACCCGACCTGAATCTGTGCAGGCAACATAGAGCAGCTGCAGCTACGTGTACAAGCTTCCGCTGAGCTAAAACGGCAGATAACGGGGCAAGTTTTAGAGTGTCTTAACCGACAGACAATGCAATTAACATGTCTGTACAGCATGAACACGGCCCTTGCAAAACATCAAGATGGGTTTTTCAACTCAGACATTGTTTTAATTCACCTACCCTGTCTAGATCTTGCATATGGGTAGCTTGCTTGCCTGGTTAGCTGCTAGCTGCTATTGATAAGTGTGTTCAGCCAGGCTTTTGTGAAAATCATAACGCAGCAGTTCCATATGTATTTGTAGCTCATCCATTTTGTGAGTGATCAATCTGTTGTTGGTGAGTAGGAGGCTTGGCAGTGTTGATCTGTGTGGTAGATTCCTTAGCCGGGCAGGAAGCCTTCATCCCCGCCTTCCTCGACTCCTGCAGCTGTCAATAATCCTGAGCGCGGGGGGGTGTAGTTGGTGTCCTGCCTTCACGGCGACAAATTGTAGTTTATATCCTCATCAAAAATAGGTAATTGAGCACTTTAGTGGTTACGACCATATCAGTAATGTAACTACATGGAAACAGTCTAAATATGCATGTGGCTTGCACAGTAATGTTACTGCCAGCGGTAGCTCGTGCTTAGAGCAGCTGCTTCATCTGCCTGTTGCATCTCTCTGTCTGGTTCTTTCCAACTCTTGTGAGGAGAGTTCTTAGTCTGTATTCTCGGGTTTGAATAAATAAGGACGACCATCAAACTCAAAATGCTCTTACGTGTGTTGTATATCTGCTATATTCTCCTAGTTATGTTGGTAGCACTTTTAAACTCCACCACGGTAATAACATGGTAATAGTAAAGTAACAGAATGAAAATAAAGAGGTAATTATAGGTAATAACATGTAATTACCAAGATAATAATAATAATCATAGTAATAAGATATAATATTGGGGTAATAAGAGGATAAAAAGGTAACAGATATAATATATATGTCAAAGATTTGGGACACCTGGACAGAAAGCCATTAATTGGGACTCTCCTGAACATACCAGGGTGTCTGTTCACTCACTGCAAGACCTACTGAATGTCTTAGGGAAACTCAAGTGTGGAGGCCAGTGTGAAAATATAGTGTGAAAGGACTACTGATAACCTGACATGCCGGCGATAATAACAGGGCATTTGGAATATCATGATCATACTCTTTCATAATCTAAACAGCATGCTGGGGCTAAGTCCAATATTTACTCTCTTTTAGCTCTGTTTTTGGTCTCCATTAAGAATGCTTTTGTATTATTAAGCTGCATTGTCACTGAACCATAATCCACGCTGTTACAGCTGTTCTGATTTAGCAGTTCACATATGCTCAAACATGATGTCATCAGTTTTTTAGGTTTAAATTCTGTAAGTAATTTGGTGCTGAAAGTTTATCTAAACTTCCCTTTTTAGCATTACAAGTGATTTCCTATTTCCCAGAATGCGACTGGACAGCCTAAAGAGTATTAAAAACATATAGTAAATGTAAATATTTGCCTATTAGCAAAATACTGGTTGTTCATCTAAAATGGGGCCTGTGCTGGTTTTTGCCTCTATGTGAAAAAAAAAAAAAAATCAAAGCTTTCTCACTACAGTCGGAATGATGGAAACGCGGATGAATGTGAATGGTGGGAAGATTGTAATTGATGGGTGTAGGAGCAAGAAGAGCAGAAACATGCCAACCTAAAAAGATAGGAAAGAACTGAGTGAAGAACTGACACAACATAAAAAAAACACCTTAATCTGTTCTGAATTTTTATTTTATGATTTTTTTTTCCCATCATGAAACCTGGAGGACTCTTTAAAAATCCACTTGAGAGCTCCAAAGGCTTATTTATTGAAAAATATTCTTAAACCCTTTATTTTTCTCCTCTGTCCTCCACTTTTCTTTTTGCGACAAGTCATGATTGCATTGACCGATGCTGGCTCAGACTAGGGGTTCAGTCTGATAAATTACTCTGTCCATCATTGGAGGACGGGCGTAAAAACGAGGGAGATAACCTGGTTGTCCATCATCCTTTGTCCAAGCGCAGAGAGGAGATTGGATATTGACCCGAGGTTGCCTTCTCCAAGCCAAGATATTTGAAGACTCTGTCAAGGAATGACACTACAGTCCCAATACTGAGTTTCTCTGCAGTCACACGCTTATTCAAGTGATATTTTCCAACTTAAACACCTTATTTTTGGTGAGAAGCAGTTCCAAAAATGAAATGTTGTGTATTATATCACTGGTCAACCTCTTGTAGAAACTATTATCCTTTAATCAGAGATGAAGATTTGTTGGCATGGTGAGTGGTAAGCCAGCCTTTTCCCCGGGTTATAATGACACCTGGTATTGGAGCCCTGGTCAATAAAGTCTACTGCTTTTTATGTTAAAAATCTCCAGCAAGTTACAGTATAACAGCTGTTATAACAACTTCAGTCAACCAAAGTCTCCACTTACATCCTGGCAGCTATTTGAGCCTACTAACTTCAAATCCATGCCTGTTCCTCATGTTTCTACATTTACTTTTTTGGGGAAGCTACCTCTCTGCACCGTTATTGTTTGTCACAGCTCTATACAGTTCTAACCTGTAGGTACCTTCCAGTATTTATGTAACCCACCCCCACCGCCAATCTGTCTTTAATTGTTTTGTGTTTGTCTTTGAGCTGTCCCATTATTATAGACAGTCTCTACACAGCGCCACCTGGCCGTGGCGGAAGTCCCTGCAAGGGCAAAGACGTCTGTATTTGGGAGAGTATCCTGCACAGCTGAAGAGGAGGGGTTCCCGCTGGAGACCGCACTCCCGCCGCACCACCGAGAAGGCTGGAAGGATGTGGTTTATCTCAGAGTCTACCACCTCGCACTGCACCTCCAACCTGAGGGGTGAAACAGAGGAGCAGCTTTATGTAAAAGCTTGTATGCACCCTAAAATAACAATTCACAGGGTAATACAACAGAGAAGTGTTCTTGGAAGGCTAACTTA
Organism: Etheostoma perlongum; assembly: GCA_026937815.1. Classification (NCBI taxonomy): domain Eukaryota; kingdom Metazoa; phylum Chordata; class Actinopteri; order Perciformes; family Percidae; genus Etheostoma; species Etheostoma perlongum. The sequence goes on along the minus strand of CM049372.1, from coordinate 20,676,927 downwards.
GAAAAATAGTTATTTTTTATTTGAGTAAAAGGAAAGTGGAATTGGCATAACATCAAAATAAATAGAAAGTAGAGACAGGAAAAGAGGGAGATTTCATCCCACTACAGATGCCAATTTAAAAAGTGACAATTTGCTTTCAGATATCCAGAAAAGGCATAAACCTACAATTCTGGTTCAACTGCCTGGACCTGGTACAGTAAACTAAATGACTACCTGGTGTTCTCAGTGTCAAGTAACATAAGAGAAGTTATCTGTCCGGGCAGTGCAGAAATAGATGGTTAGATTAGATTCTATAACTTTGTGTCGATTATGTAACAAACAGGAGCCTTTTAGGTACAGAGCTGTTGTTTTTCTTTGATGGGATTTACATTTACATTTACAAGTGTGTATGTGTTCAACTTTCAGCCAGGTGGGCCACATGTAACCCAGGTGGACAACTTACCTGCGCAGGGCCTCCTTGTTGTTGATGAAGCGGAAGTGAGCGGGCTCACAGACCAAACCATCGGAATGGCACGCCTCCACACAGGACTGGCCCTCTTGAGATATGAGCAGCCGAAGTGAGCTGAGAGGAGGCCAGGCAGGGGGAGCCGTCACATTGGACGCCCAGCCAAGGGCTGTGGAATTTGGCAGGGGCACAAACAGAGGACCTGTAATCCTGCTGCCACCAGCAGACCCCTGTCTGGAGATGTTGGCTGGCATGAAGGGAGGCTCAAGGGCACAGAAGTCCTGGAGGTGAAAGACATGGTAATATTAGTTTGTGCATCATATTATTGTGGTAGACTGTTGGAGGAATACCTACAGTAAGAGTGTGTCTTTTATTATGTGAACAGGCAGAATAGTAAGGCAGCTCAGTCAAAAACATATTAAAAGGACAATTTCACAGTTTTAAAGTCTGTCCTTAAACAATACTCATATGCCCATATGTTTATTCTCGCTGTAATCAGTTTTTTTTGTTTGTACTGGCTCTTAAAAGATCACTTCTGAATGTGAATTCTTTTAAAGTGAAACAAATCCACTTATCACGTCCACGTCATCCTTCTGTGCAAAAATCCGTCACAAAGTTTTATTTGAAGTTAATATGAGGCTGCAGCAGTCTGAGTTTGTCAAATCAAGTGGGGATCTTCACTCTGCCATGGCTCAACAGGGAACCAAAAAGGGGGAATTGGTACTAAAAAGACGAATTTTGGAGGATATTCACTTTATTTGACTAACCCAGACTACAGCTAAACTTTAAAATGTAGTTTTGCATTAGGGCAACACTGTAGATTTACTGCTTGGTGATGTCGGTGGCAATGGGCGGTTAGAGGGCTCTTCCACCTCCACCACCACCACAGCTGCTGGCTATATTAAATATTGATAGCCTGTTTTATATCCTGCAGGAGGCTGCTGCCCACCTATTGTACTCTAATTCCTTCAAAATAGAGCAGGTTGTATCTTAAAAATGAGGACATAACATCCAATTAATATAGCAAGATAAGCTAACAGATATCTTGTTTATTGTGTTTATTGCAGATAAGTGTTTATTGGCCCAGACCAAAGGTGGTAGCTGATGTTACTCCAACACAACATTTGGTAATTAATGTTTGTTAACTGTTGGGGTGTGGGTGTACGCTAAGAAAAGGTCAAATAACAGCAATACTAAATCTGCATTTTTTTTTTACTTGGTTTGGATTCTGTGGTTACCAGGGTCAAATGACAAGTTGTGGCGGCAATTCAAATAATCAAGATCAACTATAATCAATGAATATAGCAGGAAGTGCAAGTTTACAAGAGCGGCAACTTCCCTCTCACTCTGTGCTGCTGCTACCTAAACAGGGGCGGTGCTGCTGACTGGAAACAAAGGAGGGGGAGACACGGAAGGCACTATACTAATGGTACTAATACTACTGTAATACCAATATTGTTGATTTATATAGCACCTTTCAATAAAAAGGGCAATTCAAACAGTTGAACTGTACTGCTTTACAAAGAAGTGAATAAACAAAAATAAAAACATCCAAGAAATTGTGAGGGGAACTTAAAGAAGTTGCTAATTTAGCCAGCCTAAGCTGCTTCAGCATGTCAGTGCTCCTTTAGTGCAGTATATAAGTGAAATAAACACTAAAGGAAGGTTGACCAACTGTAAGCACTGGTGTCAGTATTAAACACTCTCCTGTTTCTCTGTCAGCAGTAGAAATGCTGTAGTAGCGGTTTCTGTAACCAAACAGGCTGCCAGTCAGGAATAGATGAAGGGTTTTTGAGAGACACCTCTGTAGTTTGTCTGACATCTACTGTGGGATTATTAAAAATCTTTCATCCCAGTTCTCCATCATCATCATGCTTATCTTACTTATCCCTCCTCATTACTGTCAGGAGACCTTCTGCTTCAGTGCCGGAAGGCAGATATGTGGTTTGTAATGAGAGTTAGCGTGCAGATTAATCACAAGTCTACATACGTGGAGCACAGAGATACTGGTGCACGCGTGCACACACAAACACACACACTAGGGTGTAGAAGTAGAGGTACACAATATCCTGGGTGTAGAATTCACCCAATTATGAAATATTGAGCATAGTTGCGAGCTCGAAAGCTGGTAAAAAGATTGAAGGAAAGAGAGAGAGATGTTGCCATGGTTACCGAACTGTTTGGCAACAAAATGATGAGCTCTTGAGATACTTTCTAACTGCAATTGTGCTTTCACATTGAAATTTTCAATTTACAATTTGAACTCCTGACACAAAGAACATAAAACGGGGATGTTCTAAAACGCTTAACGTGAAAAAGCTTAACGTGGTTTAATGTACCTAAACAACGACCAATCATCACCATATTTACCATGGCCATATCTTGTCATAAACACTTAAACCTGTCAAAAAAACTAAACTGAAATCCAACGATTATAGAAGTTATCTCACGGTAACGTTTTCTTCTTCATTGGTATCTATGGCGAGTAAAAGGCTTAACGCAGTTTAATGTACCTAAACATCGATCAATTATCACCATATTTCGCTCACATATTGCTCCTCATGACCAGTGAAAACAGTCAAAAAATCTGACCCAAAGTCCTATTATTATGGACGGTAGCTGACATTAAGCGTGTCTGCTTCATTAAGGGATATTGTAAGGAAAAAGCTTAACGTGGCTTAATGTACCTAAACAACAATCAATTATCACCATATTTCTCTCACATATTGCGGTAGCTGACATTAAGCTTTTTCCTTACAATATCCCTTGGATAGATCAATTGGATATCTCTGTTCCCTGAACAGAGATATCCAATTGGCTGAATATCTCAAAACAAAAAATTCAAAAGAAATACTAATTACTAATTTTAACAAAATACAGAGTCAGTGACCATGAGCTGGAAATTGAAAGAGGTTGACATTTAAAAATGTGGACACCAAGAGAGGAATGTGTCTGTACACATTGCCACCAGGATATTGAAACATAATTACATTTCCTAGGTACATATCCCAAATATGGAGACTTAAGAACCAAATATTTCCAAAACTTTGAAAAACATATACCAGGCTTCACTACCTACACTGAGGACAAAAAGATTCATTTTTTTATTAAGGTAAGATAAAAGCATGGCATGACTAGCAGCTGTCTTCTCCTGCCACAATACAAGGCTTAATACATTTTATATATTATTACTTTTTATTTTTTATTGTTTCAATGTACCCTTTTAGGGACATACACATAATTTGCTTAGTATTGACAATTATATCATCAAGTATCTTGTTTACTTGTATTATTATATCAGATGTATTTACCCTTTGTTTATATGTACTGTTTGTTTATTATTATGCTTTGGCAGCACAGATGTATTTTTTTGTCAAGCCAATAAAACATGAATGAAAAATTTAAATATATGTATATATATATATATATATATATATATATATATATATATATATATATATATATATATATATATAGAGAGAGAGAGAGAGAGAGAGAGAGAGGAGATGAGCAAGCAAGAGAAAGAGAAAAAACTAAAAGAGAGAATCTCTGCACGTGTGTGTGTTTTATTCAGTGGTCTGGGTACATTTGTCTTGACGTGGACTGGACCTCACCTGATGCTGTATGTAGGCATGCACTCTCTCCAGCATCCCCTCACAGGTGTATTCATAAGGCAGATATGGCTCAACCTGAAAATGAAACACAGGAGCACACAAACAATGTCCACACCACATTATTATTTCCATATTTTGCACATATCAAAAAGTACTTTTTGATGCCATCATTTCATAGTTTACACTAATTGCAATAGATTTCTTTTCTCCTTGGTCATTTTAGAAGATAAATGTTTCTATTGTCAGATTTCTGCAGGGCCTAATCACAGTATGTCACTGCTCAGAAACTCATTAGACTTTATTTGCATACCAACAGATCATCCCCTGTTGTGATGTGCTGGTTTAATAACTAAAGCACACTTTTGAATGGACTAATTAGAGATGAGTTGAGAAAAATGTCTGACACAAAACTTGATGAATGTAAAACAGTTCCAACTGCAGTGCTTGCTTTAATACAAATTGAATTAGCTGATGTAAAAACTGCTTTATATTGTGGGAAATCTGCCACACTCTATAAAAATGTCAATTAAAGCTTCACGATTGACTTACAAGAAGAGGTTATAAAAGTACAACAAATGGAAGACTTTTCTCTCCGTGTTTAAAGGCTAACATCAGAGATTGAAGTGCTAGTCTTAGTGCCCTAATGCAAAAGACCTGCCTTTGTAAATTATACAAGACTCACTAAATTGCATTTCCAATCTGAAATCAAAGCAGTCTGATGTTCAACCATGTGTGAAATCAGACTTGGCCCATTCCAAGTGAAAATCATTTAGAAGCAAGTACGCAGGGATGATGCAATTTAAAAAAGTTACGCACACTGCAAATCTGATCAAAGCCTTATGTTAATCTACTTTGTAAGCTGGAGCAGAAAGTAAACACTTGCACAAGAGGGACACACACGCTCCAACAATCTACTGTAACAGAGTTCCTCCTTCTTTTCTTTCTGTCACTTCTCTTTACTTAACCAGGCAAGGTGACTTACAACCTGTTCTCATTTAAAGAAGCGGGCTTTAGAAGAATTTTACAGCAACTGTGCAAGCCACAGAAATGTATCACAAACCAAAGAAATTGCGGTTTCCTCAACAAAAAAAAGGTTTAACTACCAAACGTTTATACAGCATGGAATAATAAACCATTATTTGGCCAAAGATTGTGCAAAGGTCTTGCAGGAAACAACAGATAAGAGGAATGAAAGGGAAAGACTGAAACAGAAACTGAGACAGAAAAGAGGAACATAGTAAGGAAAGGGAACAACAAAACCTGGATGAGAAAGAAAGAAAGACACAAGATAAAGAAAGGATTTATTGGAACCTGAGGACTTGTCAGCCAGCCAGAGATTGCTTTGTTCTGCATGACTGAACATGAGCCTCTGCGCGCGCACACACACACACACACACACACACACACACACACACACACACACCTGTGTGTGTCTTGAAGTCAATGGCTGTAATGTGAGGGTGATCCCTATTTTCCATCAGGCATGTCTGTGCTGCATTCCGGAGGTGCCGCAACCCCTTGTGGCCATTCAAGTCAATGCTTGATATTCCATCAGCTGTGACGTGGCGCGTCCCAGAAGCCAGCAGGAAGCGGTTCTCCACTAAAGATACGTACCAGGTCTATTTTCATGTGAGCCACGGGATGTTTGTACAGCCGTGCAGGAAGTGGAAGAGCGAGAGCATCCAGTCAATTTACCAAAAGACACCCCCAATATCGTATATGTCTCCTCTACAACACCAAGGATGACAAGAGACTAATCTTGGACAAGGAAAAACATAATACGACATCAGGACAATGGCAGAAAAGAGTAGGCATGGAGTTTAATTGCAGGAGTGCTTGGATTAGAAGGTAGACACCAGCTTAATAAACATGGGATTGTTCTTTCAAGTACTTGCAGGGACAACTAAATCTGCCAGTTGGGCAAGCAAGACGCTCCGCTTCTGAGACCCTCCTGGTGTGGTATGGCGTGACAAAGATTAGAACAAAACCGCGGCGCACCTGGAACGCAGCGCAGATGCGCCTGGTAGAATATAAGGGTAATGGTAAGTGTCCATATAGGAAGGGATCACCCTACCTCACAGCATTGCACGCTTGTGGACTTGCAAATAGCAGTTATCAGTTTCTCTTCACTGATCACTAACAAGCAAAGAAAACAGGCTACACCCTCTTACAACCCTGATGGCTGCACCTGATTGGACAAATGCGTCATATGGTGCTCTCTGCTCCCGGGTTCTAAAACAGACCAACATTGTGGCTCGTTTGGAATACAATCTTTTATTTTACAAAAAGGTAGTTCCCCCGAAATGTGTTTCTAAAAACATTTTATGGCAGAAAGAGGCTATGCAGATGGTGAATCTGACTGCATTTCAGATCGACAACGGTCAGTTTAAAAGATTTTCGTGAGCTATTGAGAGGAGGCGAGTCAAGCTGGCCGCTCCTCACTTGCACAAATGCAAATGAGGAGCTGGCAACTTGACGCCCTGCTTTTCCAAAGTCCCCGCAACGCTACTAGAATGCATTGCACGGCTGTTCCCATAGAAGTGAATGGAAAGCGTAGAAATGACGCAGACAGTGGACACGTACTATAAGACTTTGTGTCCTAATTTACATGCCTGATGATGCATGTCTCTGCAATTGTGGTTGTGTGGTGTGATAAATACAAGGAGAAGAATATGATTTGACTGTGCATGTGTGTGCTGGGGAATTGTGCCTCCAGTGAAGGGTGAAGGGGTCTATCAGTTCTTTCAGTGATCTGACAGTGCAGACAGAGACAGAGCAGTCAGCCAGAGCTTGTCTGACAGCACAGACAAGATGCAGAGATGAGAGCGCGCACACACACACACACGCGCACCCGCACGCACGCACGCACGCACGCACACACGCACGCACACACACACACACACACACACACACACACACACACACACACACACACACACACACACACACACACACACACACACACACACACACACACACACACACACACACACACACACACACACACACACCTTCTAATCTGCAAAAGGCACAAACTATTACAGAATGTTAAATGGATCATGCAGACAGCTGTCTTCCTACTTCACATGATCCCTCAGTGCCCTTAATGCAGTTAAAAGTGATACTTTGCTGGTCCTGGAGCGTTACTGCAGATTCAACTATGAAATACAAAATGGAATTAGATAGACGGCTTAAAAATATGGCCACAGTATCATGATTTCTTTAGCTATAAACATCACTTTGTCAGATCTGAAAACAACTTCAAACCATAAGAAAAACCTACAGGAGAGTCAAGTTGCTGTAAACGTATTGTATACGTCTTGTGATTGTAATGGCACAAAACACTTTTTTTTTGCAGTATCCATGTCTGCGCGCACTGCCTGAGACCATGCTTTCTCTAGAAAATGAAAGCCATGTGCAGAATAGTCAGCTACTGCTTACAGTAATCTCTCATTCAAAGTGTCAATTTCATGCAATTGATGCACCTGACATTTTAACATTTGTAAACATACTTAGTTTGAGATATAAAAGGTTTATGCTGTGTGCCTGGTTGGAACATTTTGCACTCTAAAGTCTTCCAATTTAATGAGAACAGACAGCTTTTGAGACCATGCGGACGTTTAGTCGATCTAAAACTCCTTCTCAATCCTTCTGTTTGTCTGTCTGTATGTTCATCTCTCTCTATTGTTTTCCCATTTTCTCCCCCTTTGTCGTGCTGTCAAGAAAGATTTAATCTCCCTGGTTGACTCCTTAATTACCCTCTCTACCACTCTTGGCAGTTCCTACATCCTCATATTTTATGTCAGCCCACATTTCCTGCGTGGAAAAGTTCAGCACTCTGCAATATCAGACTGCTACCTACATACTGGCAAAGTCACTTTGGAAAGTGCCACTGTGGCAAAGCTACTGTGCTGTTTGACAAAGTATACAAAACACTTTCTCAACTTCCAGTATTTAACTTTAAATGTATCATAGCTATCATAGCTCCCTGATGGCAAAGGTAAACAAAACACACAAACACTAGAAAACAGAACAAGGGCATTTAGAAATCTAACCTTACTGAGTAAAATAAAAAAATAATTCTGTTGCAAAATTGTGCTCTTTTTTAATAGTTTATCTTCTTATTTCATGCCAAACAGATTCTCATCAGGGATTTGATTGATAAGATCCCAGCTAGTATTCATATTCAAATAAACAAGGGTGATTTCATGACGTATCAGTGCAGAACACCTTTTCACATTTATGATGCAGATGACCATATTGACTGAAGGACAAGCTGAATGGATAGAAAAGGCTTTTCAATTTCAATTTAAAGTTATTGCCTGACAGCTTAGCTGCATCCGAGAGACTGGAAAGTACAAGTATAAAATGTACAGGTCTCGATTTCTTTCGCTACAGTGCACAGTGGGTAAGAGTACCTTGGTCCTCATGATTTCCCTGATGGCAGAGTCGAACTCCAGGGAGTTGTTGTAGTCCACCGTCATGACATGAGGTCTGCTGATGTACTGCTCTGCATATGGGTGCTGGGAGGACACCTACAGAAGACACAGACACAGAGGACATACACTAAAAGCTCTATGTATCTAAACTAAATGTCTTAAAGGGTAATTGTGGGGAGTTACGTCATCTTGCTTATTTTTTATATTTCCCTACAGTAATGATGATGCTGTCATTAAATATAAAGTATTTTTATTTTGGGTATTTGATTGTATTAAATGCATATCCAATATATATTTGGTCTCAATATAGGTCTAGTTTGACACATTTAGAGCAGAGCTAGCATATTAACAATTCATAGCATATAGACAATGTTCTTATCAGGTCTATAAAGACTGCACTGGGCTGGAAGAAGGTACTGCAAGAATTGCTCCAAATAAGTGTGCACATTAATAGCAACATAGATTGTGTTGTTCCAGCCTCTTATCAAGCGCTAACATGTGCTGTCTGCATCTACAGTTTGAGCAAGTTCTTTAGAAAGATCTACTGAAAAATTAAGTTACGTAGCAACTTGGCTGGTAGTGAAAACTGCAGTGGCCAAAATGTTCTCATCAGTGACTAATAGTGGGGGAGTAATTAACATAATGAGCTTACCTCTCTAGAAGTGGGCTTGCCTCTGAAAAACTCATGATTGAGTGAGCTGTGAGGCGGGTGGAACTTGGGCTGCAGGAAGATGCAGCCATTGGCTATTGCTTCCAGAGGGGCAGGGCCTTCGTAGGGGAAACCAAAGCCAATGAAGAGCTAGAAAACATTCAGGAATGTTATTTTGTGAATATGGTAATTATTAGCTTCAGCATGTTTTTTTAGATCAGTATTGTAATGTGTTGTGTGTATACCAAAATCTGTTTTTTGGATAAATGTGAGTGTACTGTAAAAGACTTGAAGCTGAGGCGTATTCAGAATGTCACCAGTAGTGGAAATGCAACAGGATGTACATGTACAGTATGTAGGTAAGATTTTCTTCACTGTCTTGCCTTGGCCTTGCGCAGCAGTTGCTGCAGCTCATGCTGGGGCAGCAGGCCGTGGTTCTTTACAAAGGCCGGGACCTCCGGAGGTCTCTGGGTCTCATAGTACACTGTCCCGTGGACCTCCATGTACCTGTGGAGAATCTGCAGGAAACCTTCTTTACCCTGCTGGGATAGGAAGGGAAAAAGATAGGTTAGTGTGCGATTGAAGGCCAAGGGTTAAGAAAGGATATCACTTCAACTTACTTATAGCAGGGATTTATCTTATTTTCCTACAAAGAATAAGTAATTTAACTGTGTAAGAGGAGAGAGACAGAAAGTCACACTGACAATGGCATTAATTATGATGATTGGGACAACCAATCAACCACCAACCTCCATCTGTTAACAACCAAAACTGTGACTGGGGCGTAACCCTGAGCCAGAGTATTGACTTGCTCTCTGCTGTTGAGCAGCTCACTGTATCCCTGTGCTGTGGTGTGGCCCCCTGCAGCCGTAAATGGAGGCTGTAGTGATCAATAGCTTCCTCCGTGAGGATTTTACCAGCCAATTAGGAGATTAGCTCAAGCGCTAAGTGCAACAGACAACATTAATTAATTCTCTCTCTCTCGGATCAGGACTGATAATAACAATGTTCTGCTGTGCTGGTTTTTATCCCTCACCTCATTTGTTGAAATGTTTAAGAAAATTAACATGTGGAGTCCAATTTGCACGGCATGTCGTATGTGTACAATGTTAAAAGGGAAGGATATTTGCTGAGCATTAAATCCTTACTGTTGGGACGCCTGTCATGCTTTCTGTTCTCGATGTCACATAAGTTGTGTATAAAGAAAATGGTGGCACATTGACCACACAACATTCATGTAATTTAGAAACAATGGGACCTTGATTTCAGACAGAAGTAAACAAAAGCAAACCTTTAATTTGTCACATACAAAGCAGAAAATTATTAAATAATAGCTGTAAATAAGGTGGGAACTACTTGGAAAGACTCTGGAGCCAGTTAAACAATCAGTGTGTTTATATAAGTGCATGTGTCTATTCCCTGACGTATTAACGGCTCTGAGTAATTTATGCTGCATGCTTTTGTTGCATATGTGTAGGGTGTGAGATGTCCTGAGAAAAATGTTAAAAATAACAGGCTCTTACCTGAAGCTAATGCGCATCCAGTTGGATTCACCACAAAAGAAAGAAAGAAGAAAAGAGACAGAGACATAGGGAAATAAAATCAGACAAAAAGAACAATGGGGTTAAAAAATACACATTACTGTACATTTCCAGCCTTTTTACCAGGCTTTTGTAAATTAGGTTATTGCACATTTATAACCCCTCCATCTCATGTCTGTGCTCATTTCACAAGCCACAACCATAAAGAAATCCAGAGAATTGTACAGACACACAGTGAAAAGTACTGCCAGCAAACAACATCTTTACAAATTTTACCACAATTTTAACAATGGAGGCACAACTGTGCTTCTCTACAATATGCAGAGGAACATGCAGGGCAGCTTTTGAGAGGAAAAATTGTAAACTGTAAATTAGAGCGGTATAATTGTGTATATAGAGCCACATGAAGATGAGCTGTAATAGTGCAAACAGCGGGGGTGTGAAAAATGCTGTCATTAGATTTTTCCTTCTACACTGCCGTATATGTGGGAGGTATTGTGTGTCTGTGTGTGCATGTATCAACGTTAATTAAACAGAAACAGTTCCATGTATGTGTGTGTTTATGCAATGTTTTGTTTGTGTATTGTGTGTGTGTATCTAGACTGTATACTTTGTCGCACTGGAGGAAATCCATTAACTTTGTACATGGGTTAAAAACTGAACAGAGATTTGTTGTATGTACCTTCCACATGCTGGCCTCTTTACCGTACACTACAGCCATGTTGTTGACTTTGTTCTGCTGGATGCTTCTCTTCTCCGTCTCATTCAGCTCCTCCGAAACGAAGCCCATGAATGAGTTGTCTGGTGTGTGAGCTGAATTTGTGTGTGAGTGTGTGTGTGTGTGTGTGTGTGTGCGTGTATGTGTGAGTGAGAGAGAGAGAGAGAGAGTAGTAAAGTAAGGCAGGATAAGTAGTAAAGAGAGAGAAAACAATATAGCTAGAGAAGAAAAAAGTTTCATTGTTACAAAGAAACAGTGAGCAAAGACAGAAAAGAGCACTACATCCTTAGTGATGGTTATAAAGACAGCTGCTGTTGGTAATGTAAGACTGAGATGCATTTTGCAATACTAAGGTAAACTAAAATGGTTTCCCCAGTACTGACATTAACTTAACATGATCAAAACTAAATTCATGATTTTACAGCTTTTTACTGCATCCTCACAGTCCTTGCCAATTTGTTTCCCCTGCATTTATATATTTAATAAAAATAATACATTGTGGCTCCTGCTGCTCTTTCTCATGAAATAGTTAAATAGCTTAGGACAGAGTGAACCGTGGTTGTCTACAGCATTGTTGAGTAATGAATATGAGAGAGCAAAAGAGAATTAAATAGTCAATGTTTTTAGTCAGGAGTAGTGAGAAGACAGACAACAACAAGGGCTTTGAAAACGACAGATCACACATATTATGTAGCATTAAACAGAAAAAGAAAAGCAAACGTGATGAAGAACAGACACGGCTTGAAGCTGTAGTGTTGCTGAAAATAGCTGCATTAGACACATAACTCCAAATTAATGTGAACAAGCAGCCAGACCTGTCAAGGAAAGTGAAAACACTGTCAAAACTGGTGACAGATCTGTCTGTGTGTGTGACAGCACAGACTTTTGAAGTTATAAAATACAACTGCTTGTGTTTTACATGTTTAAAGATACAATATGAGAGTAAAACAATGTTTGCAAATCCTATTTATAATGTGATGTGCAAATCAATATTATTCTGTACTATTCAGTAAAACAACCATTAGTATACTGACAGTACGTGTAGTGTTTTACAGAAGATGTTGTGAGGTTTTGTTCTTACGGAACATTGTCATGTACTGCCTGGCGTTGAGGTTCCAGTAGCCCCAGTTGGTCCGGTAGCCGTGCAGCGTTGCATACTCCTCGTGATTGTAAGCTGGTTCCGTACCAAATGTGTCAATCACTCGGATATGACATCTGTAAAGACACAGCACAACAACTTTAAAACAATAATTGTGTTCCAAGAAATATCACGAATGGATTTTTTTCCTTATGTCTAATTATATGTAATTACAGCTATGTTATACAGTACAGTACAGTACGGTGAAATCAAGCATTGAATACTTGTAAAAAGTGTTTATATACAACACATAAATGCAAAATGGGGATTTGGTTAGAATAGTGTTGCCAAAATATCAACTGTATGTTTTGCATTGACACACTGTATGGAAACCCCATTCTTGCATTAATTGCAATTTTAAGAGTAATAGGCAGGTGCAGCTGAGAAATCGTGAATCTGCATCACAGCATTATCATTTATTTTCTGAGCTTGTTGCAGGACTTGCACTTGCAGGATATGCATGGAGGCTTGTGCCAGGTGCTGATTAAATTACATGATAGGTTTTCGCAGATTGGGACAAAGTGAAAGCAAGGTGCAAGGTATTAAGAGCACAAAAAACGTTACAATAGTTAACACAAATACTAGTACATATTTGCAGGTTTGTTGATAAAGAAAAACAAAAAAACAAAAGCTGAAACAGCAACCAGCAGTTTTGCTACCAGTTGCTTATTCCATTGTAAGAGGTTTGACATGAAAATAACAAGAATAAAGGTGGTCGCGCTGAAAGATTAGTAGCATAGCACTAAAGCGCTGAGGCCACAGACAGACAGACAGACAGAGAGACAGACAGACAGACAGACAGACAGACATAGATACTTGATCTGTGTGATGATCATGTAATTAGACAGCAATAGTGATTGTACATGTGAGAGTCTTAAAGGACTACATATGCCATCAGCTGTCTGTCACGTGACCCTTGCCTTTTACATCACAGCGGCCCCTCGAGAGACCTCTGATCACACAGGTTGGCAATCACTCAAATACAACATGTCATTTTGCTATTCGGTTTTATGGTCTATTGAAGCTGCTCACAGTGGAGAAATTGTTTTTCTTGTCTGTTCAATTACGACTGTGTACTTGTGGAACATTGGTGTAAATGCTGAGTCAGAAAAACAATCTTGGACTTTGATTCTTACAGCTTTTCTGACAGCTATAAAAAAAAATATTCCTGAATTATAGCTGCACTGCAAATATCTGAATCAGGTGTTTTCTACAATCAAGGCACTTATCCCCTCTAACTTTCAATGTCCACAATGTCATAGAACAGCATTTACCTTTATATTCAAGCATCTGCCACACTTAAAGACAGCGGGTGTGGTTGATTGTTGTATGTTTTCAGGACATTTTTAGTCTTGATAGAGACAAGGTGACACCTGGGTCTTGTTTGACACTTCTTCAATATTTCTGTCAATGACTGCAGCACCCAAGATGTCAACCAATACATCAACAGTGATATATATCAGAAAGGAGATTTTAAAAAGCTGCCAAAGAGTAAAAAAACATGCACTTATCTGTGGATTGGTTTGAGACACTATGGACGAGATTCTGCTGAAAATGTAGTGTGTCTATTTGAAAAGGTCACAGAAAGCGGACAATGAATTATTAATAATAAATTTAAGTTTCACTTGTCTCTGCCCTTTCTCCCTTCCGCCCTCTCTCCAACCTGCGCTATCACATTTCGTCGGCTCTGAAACGGTGAAAATGTTTCTGCCAACCGATAAGAGGTCCCAAAGGGGAGGGAAAAAAGGAGTGGAAGAAGAGGGGATAAGCAGAGGAGTAGCTGAGCTGAATATCTATCCGGAGATCAGAGTATGGGGCTAATCTGGGTTAAACTGCTGCTCAGCAAGGCTCAACAGTGCTCTGGGTGAAGGGAATATGTCAGGGTACTGTGTCATCACCACAGTTTCAACTTCACTTTAGTGGAGTAAGACAAATCAAGATATGACTGGACAACAACAGACATTTTAATTTTAAGCACTATATTTTTTATTATGTTTCACCCAGCCCAATTGACAGTTCAATAATTTTTTTTTCTCTAGATAACCATGCCCGTCAGCAGAGATTATTCGTAACAGCACGCAACCCCTAACGCAGCGGTAGTGTGAGATATAAAATAATCCTTCACTGCCTGAGTGAAAGCAATGCACTGCAGAGTTATATGCGGATGGCGCCAGTTTAATAACCCAAAGCGCCAGATGGTTCTTTTGTATTGATTACACATTGGTTTGCAGCATTTCAGTAACATCTGTGTGGACAAGTAGCTTTAACACAGTTGTTGCACCTCAGAACATGTGGTGCTTAGTGTTTAGCAGCTTGTGTTAGACACTTATATTAAAATTTGTGTGATAAAATAAAAGGACATATGTGCTCTAACAGAGTGCTGAGTGCAAAGACATGTTGAAAGGCACACTAGAAACTAGATCACTCGGAGAGGGCAGACCTCCGCCAAGGCAGCCCTATCGCAGCAGTGTGAATTTTTCTATTAGCAACTAATTTCTCCGATCATTGTGACACCACATTATTGCAGCACAAACTCTATCTCGCAATGTTAACAAAAGTGAAAAATTATTTGTGTATCCACTCCCCTCAAACGTTACTGGGTTCCTACTTGGCCCATGCTACACCCTTCCACATAGATTCATGAAAATCGGGCCAGTAGTTATTCCGTAATCCTGCTCTTTGACAAACAAAAAGTCAAGTCGGAACCTCCTTGGCAGAGGTAATAAAGAAACAACACAAATGGTTAACTTGTGCAACAGTACAGGCAGTTTTACATTTTTCACATTATGCAGTGAACCTTTATCTAAGTTACTCCTTTTTTTCAAAATGAAGTGAGGTATCCAATACTCCCTCTTCCATCTACCATTTATCCCCCACTACTTTAGCAAACACTGCAGCTTACTCACTATGCTACACACTATGTTAAGTCTTAGACTTTGCAAGGTAGAACTACTTGATCAATAAATACAAACTGGAGTCATGGTGTTTTTAAAAAAATGTTTTAATTGAAATTGAAACTGGGGTCACCGTAAATTAGGGAAAACCCTGAATTGGAAAGAAGCCCAAGGACATGCCAGAGATTATATTAATTATGTCTGAGGAGAAATGTTGCCAAGTGACCTAAAAGTCATTCCCCTGATTGATAGACTACAGTAGATGTTCTTTTATAGTATGTGTCCAACATCTTGGACTAATGAAACCCTTTTGAACTTATTTCAAAATAATATTATTATATTTAGATTGCCATCAAGCTAATAACAATGCTTTTTTATCTACCAAAATCAAAACACACAACCAGATACTGATAACTCAATGAAAACTTGTTTATTTGCTAAAAGTTAGCAATGTGTCTCCAAAGAGTCAGCAGGATCCAGTGAAGCACAGGTACTGTAGCTTGTCTTATGTCTTAGTAAGGAGGTTTTTTTCTTTTAATCTATCAGAGCAGTAAATTTAGCATGCAGAGGAAATCAATATGCTAGTCCTATTATCAGATGAGCTGGTGTGATTTTCTTTTTGGCTTTTGGCATCTTTAACATCAGCACAAATGCACTTACACCCCTTTGCATACATGCACACCCATGCACAATCATACAAACACAACAACACTCCGAACAGGACAGCATCGTGTTGTCCAGACATAATAAATGAATGTGGATGTCGGTGGGGACATAAAACAAAAGTAATTAGAGGGAGCTAAAGGGCCCCAAAGCTCAGAGCACTTGATTAATGATGACTAGACTGGTCAAGCTTGACGAAGCAAGGGAGAAGAGGAGAGAGAGAGAGAGAGAGAGAGAGAGAGAGAGAGAGAGAGAGAGAGAGAGAGAGAGAGAGAGAGAGAGACTATGAAAGAGTGAGGAAAATAGGTATGTCATTTACCTGTCCTAAACTAATGGAATTGTTAAGGTAAATGGATGAAGAGGTTAGGCACGAATGGCTGATAAATACAAGAGAGGTGATATATAAAAACAAGTGTAGTTTTCTTGCTTAGATCAATACAAATTATTGGTAAATGACATGTCATGTCATAAAGCTGAAATAAATTTGAGTGAATTCTTTAAAGCTTGTAGTGTGTTAATAATTCTGCCGTTGACCAAAGAGTTGAATATTCTGGGCATTCTTCTTCACATATTTGAAATCAGTGAAGCACATCCTCTTGTGAAAGTGAGGATGGATGTTCCTCTTTCCATCCACATTACTAAAACATTCAGATAATTCCCTTAGCGCGAGCTTCTGGGCGAACAAAAGAATGTCTCTTACAAACAGTAAAAGTCACATTCTGTTAGGAAAAGCAGAAATCAAGACTCTACGCGGTAATGATAGAGCGGGAGGACTGCTGATCTCAGCAAGCAATTAGGTACAGACTTCTGGCTGACTGGCATCTTGTCTGGGGGAATTATGGGATTGTGTGTGTGTGTGTGACAAATCATGAGAAAGAAAGACAGCAAAGCAGTTGTGTGCTAGGAAAATAGCTCCCCAGCCCACCTGAAATTGAAATCTCGTAATTGGATTTTAAAAATAAATGGAACAGTCCTTTATATGTGGTGTCAGGTTGACTCTAGACACGTTCTACTCCTCTTTTTTGTGATATCTCTTTCTCTGTTCTCCTTTGTTGCCATCTCTCTTTACACTTTTGCTGTTTCACTTTCACTTGGCCTCCTACTCACACATGCCCTCTTCTCTTTTATCTTTCATCGTTGCTTCTTTACGCTGGGAGCAAGAACAAGGAAAGCAAAATGTCAATTGCTGCAACCACATGCAGGGAGAAGACAGAGATGCCAATTTATTGAACCAGGGAAGATGAGTGGGACAGAGGGGGGAGGCTGCAAGCTGTTTTAAGGGGCTGGAGAGGACAGGGCTCAAGCTGGACCTTCAATCTTATGTTTTTCTAAGACAACAACATGGACTTCTAAAGATAATATGAGCTTGTGTTGCTGTGCTCTGCAGGGTTGTGCAGCTGGTGTTTTTTTTCAAACACTTCTTGTTTTGGATATTACTTTACTGTTTTATTGCTTTAATCTCATGACTGTCATGGCCTAGTTTCCAAGTTGTTCCGTCTTTGTAGCAATGCCAAAAGCCATTAAGCACACTTTTGTAACAGCACAAAAAAGCCTCTCATCTTTTTACCATTTCACTAATCTTACTTCTTTTTCATAAGGCAGATGTCTCCTGTTTTTTCTTGTCTTCCTGTCTCTTCTTCTTCTGTGTTTAATGGCCACCCTGCTGCTGACAGTGAACCTGAGTGCATTAAAATAGCTATAATAAGCTGTAGAAACGGGGTTTGATTGGAAATCGGTCCACACACAAACTGATGTACATGTGTCCCAATGTGCATGCATGTTGAGTTGTCATTTTCTCAGATGCTTCCAATCTACTACTTGTGCTATTTATATTATTCTCGCTGTGAAGAGTAATGGTGCATGACAGGTAGTACAGTGCAGTTGTGTGTGTGCGTTGTTAAGTTATTTCATTAGTACATCACAACATGCAAAATCATGTGTTTGACATATTGTGCATTTGGAGGTCTTTAACTGGATGAGAATGAGTGGTTACAGAATGTGTAAATTTAACAAGCTAAATGGGTTACAGTCAGACATCTGGACATAGACATGAACATCTTATCACCAGCAATAATAACTTGATAAACACAGCCAATAACCGTACCTGCTGTCCAAGAAAATTGCTGACACACATACAGTAAATACATGGAGATACGTAAACACACACACACACACACACACACACACACACACACACACACACACACACACACACACACACACACACACACACACACACACATACACTAACTTATGTTTCTTGAGAGAGAGCCCCATGTGTTGCTTCATCTGTTGCATGCCATGGTAGTCAGTGTAGATGAGGTCAAAGGGCAGCGGGCCAGTCAGTGGGCAACTGCCTCTGCCTGGGGGCACACCGAGGAACCTGCAACACACAAAACAGAGTTTAAAGCCAAAAAATGAGCTTTTAATTTACTTCAGTATTTATTTTTACCTCCTTTTCTGGGATACTGAAATGCAGTAAAAACCTACCAGTGGAAGGACAGGACTTTTATTTTAGTTTAATTCAACCATTTCTTGTGAAAATATGTATTAATTCTCTGCTATTGTCTCTTGGGAGGTAGCAAGTTTTCTATTGCTTGTATACATAAGTGACACGGGTAAACTTTTACCAGTGTATTATATCATCACTGGTCATCTCTCAGCCCCAACTCCAATAATAGAGAGCCACATACAGCAGCTAATTAGCAAGAGTCCACATTATCATTAATTAATCAGTAATCGGGTATAGGCCAGTTTTACAGTATATTTCATTTATATGTGGTGACTTTTTCTTTATTAAAATATGGACCTCAGACTTAGACTTCTCTTTATTAATCCTTTTGGGATGACTCCCGCTAGGAAATTGAAATTTACAGCAGCAGTTTTCAGCAAAATACAGTATAGAGAGAAAGAAAACAGTATAGAGATAATAATAATAATAATAATAATAATAATAATAATAATAATAATAATAATAATAATAATAAAACCTTTGGCTATAAAAAGACATTTACCATAAAGTATTAGTTAAGAGCAGTTCAAGTGTCCAGGTATTTATGTGAGTCCAGGTATATATACACTCCCCTGTAGGATTATTAGGAACACCATACTAATACTGTGTTTGACCCCCTTTTGCCTTCAGAACTGCCTTAATTCTATGTGGCATTGATTCAACAAGGTGCTGAAAGCATTCTTTAGAAATGTTTGCCCATATTGATAGGATTTCATCTTGCAGTTGATGGAGATTTGAGGGATGCACATCCAGGGCATGAAGTTCCCGTTCCACCGTTGGGTTGAGATCTGGTGACTGTGGGGGCCATTTTAGTACAGTGAACTCATTGTCATGTTCAAGAAACCAATTTGAAATGATTGGAGCTTTGTGACATGGTGCATTATCCTGCTGGAAGTAGCCATCAGAGGATGGGTACATGGTGGCCATAAAGGGATGGACATGGTCAGAAACACTGCTCAGGTAGTCCGTGGCATTTAAACAATGCCCAATTGGCCCTAAGGGGCCTAAAGTGTGCCAAGAAATCCTCCCCCACACCATTACACCACCACCACCAGCCTGCACAGTGGTAACAAGGCATGATGGATCCATGTTCTCATTCTATTTACGCCATATTCTGACTCTACCATCTAAATGTCTCAACAGAAATCAAGACTCAGACCAGGCAACATTTTCCCAGTCTTCAACTGTCCAATTTTGGTGAGCTCTTGCAAATTGTAGCCTCTTTTTCTTATTTGTAGTGGAGATGAGTGGTACCCGGTGGGGGTCTTCTGCCGTTGTAGCCCATCCACCTCAAGGTTGTGCGTGTTGTGGCTTCACAAATGCTTTGCTGCATACCTCGGTTGTAACGAGTGGTTATTTCAGTCAAAGTTGCTCTTCTATCAGCTTGAATCAGTCGGCCCATTCTCCCCTGATCTCTAGCATCAACAAGGCATTTTCGCCCACTGGACTGCCGCATACTGGATGTTTTTCCCTTTTCACACCATTCTTTGTAAACCCTAGAAATGGTTTTGCGTGAAAATCCCAGTAACTGAGCAGATTGTGAAATACTCAGACCGGCCAACTGCCATGTGATTGGTTGATTAGATAATTGCATTAATGAGAAATTGAACAGGTGTTCCTAATAATCCTATAGGTGAGTGTATATGCATGTACTGTCCTCTTTACCCTATTTCCTCCTCCCCCCGAGTGAAGAGTTGTAGAGTATAATGGCATGAGGGACAAAGGAGTCCTTGAGTCAGACGGGATACTGTAAGGGTTTTCTCTAAAGTTTGAAAGTTTGTAGAGTAGAGATGTATTCTTAATGCACTGCATTTTTTATGGACTATAATAGCCTAATAATGTTCTCAATTATCACCCTTTTCTGAAAAATATGTAGTGGGCTAGTTTCCATCTTGTTTACTGTGGTACTGTTGTGTAAAACATTTTAAAATACAACGATGTGAAGCAACATTCGGTGTGCATTCATCCTTCACTGTACAGTGACGTTCTCTCTGCACCCCTTAAATTCTATGCCTTCAGGCATCTGAATGCTTTTTTATCTGACCACGTGGTTTATAGGATAATTGGCTCAGCTGGCTCTAAGTTTGATGCTTATAACATAAGAATATAATACGATAGTTTTACGATAATTTTTGCATTGCGTTCAAATCATGCTAGCGGCATGGCACCAAACAATACTAGTCTGTTGGTCGGTCCACTAATTAGGAAACAAAAATAATATGAGTGTTGGATATATTGCTGTGACATTGTGTCAGTCAGTAGCCTGGAAAACAGGAAATGACGAAATTACACATCTCCATCGGCAGAAGAACTGAGTGGTTAGCATGAGCAGTTGAATCGGCAAAGAACGCCAGCTACAGAGACTAAACTTCATCAGCAGAAAATCCTGTTTGTTTGACAGTTGATCTCTGAGATGTTTTCTCAAAAGAATCGTACCAGAGGTAACCATTTTCAGAATGCATGCACCTTTAAGAAACCAAAGGAGTTGTCGCCCTGGAGCTGTTAAACTCAGCTGCTGAGCTACACACCAACACAAGTGAGAGAAATAGCAGCATCAGCTAGAGCTGGAGCACAGCAACACAAACAAATCTGAAAAAAAATCTGGGCGACTGCATTAGAAAGTAAACCCACAAGGTGATGATAGGAAATAATCAAAATCCAATCCCTGTTGACATCTCCCCTTGCTTTGGCGAGGTTCAATCTAATTCCTGGAGAAAAAACACAAAAATAGTGTTTTGATTGAAAGTTGAATTAAAGTGTGTTTGTTGATCAGATAGTATCTTATGGGTTATACCATCAAAGTCAAGTTAGGGTGTACAGTGGAGGCCTTTGGAAAAATATATTCAAACAAACAGGATGAACAGAGCTGAATGCGTAATGACCGGGCTGAATTGAATCTTACAGCATCAACATCAACAACAGATGGTATATGTATGGAGGGAGAGCAAGTAGAGAGAGAGAGAGATAACCTGAGGGGTTGTGTGTGTCAGTTTAACTGCAAGTGCTTGTGTGTGTATGATGTATACTTGCTGTGTTGTGAGATCCAAATGTCTGCTTGCCTGTCTATTGATATATACACTCCTACCACTTGTGATTACAACAAGAACTTCAGAAGAGAGAGAGAGAGAGAGAGAGAGAGAGAGAGAGAGAGAGAGAGAGAGAGAGAGAGAGAGAGAGAGACACACACACAGAAGATATTTTATTTCTGTTTCTGTTAGATGTACTGTGTCCAGTTTCACATCCTTGTTTGACTCAGTTTCAACTTATTGACCGACTGAGGGCCTCTCTGTTACCGTGCTGACAGACTTGCTATTGGATATCTGACCTGTGAGTGGTCTGCTAGCTCTTACTTAGCTATTATTTCTGTGACAGATAAGGCCAGAGGCTAATGGAGACTGCAATGCAATTTGTACCCCCAGTGAGTTTCATCTTGCTATGCTAGTTTTACAAAAGGAGTCATTTGATTAGTGTTGCTGCCTTGCAACACTATCAACACTAGCTCTGCTGGCAGCATTTAACCACCAGAGGACAGCAGTGAAAACACACACGGAGAAAAGAGTTGTTTGATGTAGTGGATTGGATTGAAGTTAAAAATAAAAATGTGGTTTTATGGCACTTTAACAAATTACCGTAAAAATACGTGATTTTTCTTACAGTAATTCACCGTTCTTCCTAAATACAGTGGAATACTGTAAATGTTGAGGCATTTGAGGGACAAAATATTAACAGCAAGCGGGTGTACAATTTTATGTTATAATACAGTATTTTTTTCTTTTTCAGTAGCCAGGTTGAGTCCGCCCACAACTCTTTTAAAATCACGTGGCATCAAGTCACCCCCACTTCTTGAAGAGAGTAATTAGAAAAATATAGTTTTACGCCAGAGATTTAATACAAAGAAGTACAAAAAATAACAAGAAGAGAAAGAGAAATGAGAAAAATGTTGCCCTTATTGTGAGTGACTCTGCCTGGCCAGCACAGAGGTTCATGGTGTGCATCACCTACTTGGCTCACATACAACACTTTGCACATCTTCCGCCATCTTGCTCTGAAAGGTAATTTAACAAGGCAATTGTTTTATCAAATTCAGCTGTACCCTGGTTTGTCATTTTAGGTTGAATTTGCATTGTAATAACTGGTTGTATTTTTTGCAAGCATGCACCCTAATGTTTTGTAGGCAGGTTATCGTTGGCTAGTAGGCTAGCTAAATCGTGTTACCAGTGTCGTAACGTTGCTTTTATTTCTTCCTTGTTGTGACTAATTGGGATGCATTGGTACCTTTGGATGATACAGTGAGGAAAATAAGTATTTGAACACCCTGCTATTTTGCAAGTTCTCCTGCTTAGAAATCATAGAGGGGTCTGAAATTGTCATCGTAGGTGCATGTCCACTGTGAGAGACATAATCTAAAAAAAAAAATCACAATGTATGATTTTTTTAACTATTTATTTGTATGATACAGCTGCAAATAAGATTTTTAACACCTGAGAAAATCCATGTTAATATTTGGTACAGTAGCCTTTGTTTGCAATTACAGAAGTCAAATGTTTCCTGTAGTTTTTCACCAGGTTTACACACACTGCAGAAGGGATTTTGGCCCACTTCTTCACACAGATCTTCTCTAGATCAGTCAGGTTTCTGGGCTGTTGCTGAGAAACAGAGTTTGAGCTCCCTCCAAAGATTCTCTATTGGGTTTAGGTCTGGAGACTGGCTAGGCCACGCCAGAACCTTGATATGCTTCTTACAGAGCCACTCCTTGGTTATCCTGGCTGTGTGCTTCGGGTCATTGTCATGTTGGAAGACCCAGCCTCGACCAATCTTCAATGCTCTAACTGAGGGAAGGAGGTTGTTCCCCAAAATCTTGCAATACATGGCCCCGGTCATCCTCTCCTTAATACAGTGCAGTCGCCCTGTCCCATGTGCAGAAAAACACCCCCAAAGCATGATGCTACCACCCCCATGCTTCACAGTAGGGATGGTGTTCTTGGGATGGTACTCATCATTCTTCTTCCTCCAAGCACTGTTAGTGGAATTATGACCAAAAAGTTCTGTTTTGGTCACATCTGACACCTCATGACTCCTCTGGATCATCCAAATGGTTATTAGCAAACTTAAGACGGGCCTTGACATGTGCTGGTTTAAGCAGGGGAACCTTCCGTGCCATGCATGATTTCAAACCATGACCATTAGTGTATTACCAACAGTAACCTTGGATTTCTCACCTTTCTTAGGATCATTGATATCCCACAAGGTGAGATCTTGCATTGAGCCCCTGTCTGAGGGAGATTGACAGTCATGTTTAGCTTCTTCCATTTTCTAATGATTGCTCCAACAGCGGACCTTTTTTCACCAAGCTGCTTGGCAATTTCCCTGTAGCCCTTTCCAGCCTTGTGGAGGTGTACAATTTTTTCTCTGGTGTCATTGGACAGCTCTTTGATCTGGGCCATATTAGTAGTTGGATTCTTACTGAATGTATGGGGTGGACAGGTGTCTTTATGCAGCTAACAATCTCAAACGGGTGCATCTAATTTAGGATAATAAATGGAGTGGAGGTGGACATTTTGAAGGCAGACTAACAGGTCTTTGAGGGTCAGAATTCTAGCTGATAGACAGGTGTTCAAATACTTATTTGCAGCTGTATCCTACAAATAAATAGTTAAAAAAAATCATACATTATTATTTCTGGATTTTTTTTTTTTTGATTATGTCTCTCACAGTGGACATGCACCTACAGAAACAATTTCAGACCCCTCCATGGTTTCTAACTGGGAGAACTCAAATAGCAGGGTGTTCAAATACTTATTTTCCTCACTGTGTATGGCATTATCATTTGATGTCAGAACATTATTTCTATATATATTTTAGATGCAAATATTGATCTAAAATAATTTAAGGACAGCATTGTTGTTGGTATTTTATATTTGTAATTTAGTAAGACCAAAGACCATCAGTCTGCTTAACACTGCTTGCAAAGTAATCCATTGCTTCAATGAAATAATTTCTACAATTTATATAATTTTCTTATGATGATAAGACACAGAGGTCATTTTCATGAAAAAACATAATTTAATGTTTATTTAGTATATATGATGTGGTGCGAATAATCCTAAAGTGAAATGAGCTCTCTCTCTGATGTGGAAATGAAGAAAGGGCAACACTAAAGATTAGAGTATGAGAGTAAGAAAAGGTTTAAAGGGAGGATAAGGAGGGAGAAAATTAAGTATGCATGTCTTTGGATGAAGCCTGGGAGTGTTCCTGTGACCATGTGTTCATCCAAGGTTTGACAATAAGCATACTGTATACTTAATAACCCTCCCAGTGTAGCCTTTCCAGATTGTCGTACTCTTTGTCCTCCCAGATTGCATATGCTCATTTTTTTTCTTCTATAACAGAACACCTACAGCCACAGTGCCTCACTCCTCCCATCCTGTGAAAACCTCATGACTTTGGACTTGAAGGTTGGGAAGTGTGACGTTGAGAAAAGGCTCAGAGCAGCCTCAGCCACACACTGTAGCTTCCCTCGGTGCTTTCAAAATGAGGATAATAAAACTCTGGACATTCTTTGTTTTTTTTTATTGTATCAAGATATTCACTCAAAGGGGTTTCATTGTATTTGTGATTTAACAGAAATTAGTTTACTCTGATGTTTTCTGCTACTGCAGTCTTTAAGTTTGTCTTTATACATTTTGCAAAATGGAGATACTGAATCAAAATGAATAACACAAATTAGCATACAAGGGGTGATAATGTCACAGAATGAGCTCAAACTGCTTGTTTCGATTAAATGAATAAATACTCTTAAAAACCATGAAAAGAAGTTGTGCTTTAGGGATGTGGAGTTAAGGTGCCAATCAGTGCTTGCATGTATTTCAATGCACAATGAACATAACACACACTGTCAGTATATCAACGCCCCATGACAAAGAAAAGAATATCCAATAAGGACAACATGTTGAGGCTGGATTAATTTTCATATTAAATAAATTCAAATATACCCTCATCAACACTTGATCACACCCAATCAAGCACATACTCACACTCAATTTTCCATCTTAAGCAGAAAGAAGCCGTCATGCTACACATAGCACATAGCTACACCTTCTGTGGTTATTCATTGTGGAAAGCTAGCAATAACACAATATGTACAATCCATCATGATTATGCAGCGCTGCAGCTCACTCAGGCCTTTTGTTTCCCTGCAGATGTCACTCTGTGTGTCTGTCTGTCATAACAAAGAGGAGGGGAACAATGAGGCCAGTAAGAAAGGGCTTGGATAATTCCATAATGCTAACTTGGATTCAAAACAATAAAAAGAGAGAGACAGAAAAGAAAGAAAGTAAAACAGGCCGTAATGTACCAACAGCTGAGAAAACAGTAGCACGACAGAATACAAGCAGCTCCTTGGTATTTCATTTTCCATCAGCAGCCGTTTCTCATTCTTTTCCTCTAACACCCCTCTTTTGGTAGCTGTTCAACCATAGCATATCGGCCAAGAGTGAAAATGAGTTGTTTATTCTTAAAATAGTGTTATTTTTCTCTCTTTTGTTAAGGAACTCATAAGGACAATTTGGCTGGTAAAATTACATTGAATAGCTGACCTTTGTATAGTTTGTTTTTTACAAAACCTAACAACCTGCTGTGCATTATATTCACCCTTTGATAGATGTTGGTTCATTATCAACGCCCTGCTCCTTGTATGGGACAATTCAATGGCACGCTACTAAATTTGGATATACTGCTAATTGAACACAGTCCCTCTGTTAGAACCAGACAATGTCGGACTTGATACAAACAATCAAAGAAAACAAGTGTTGAAACAGACTTTAAAATCAATTGAAGAACATTTTCAAAATTATCATCATATGCTAATATTCAGCCTTCCACAGCCATAGTTTTTATATTTAGTCCTCAATCTTTCAGATTGAATGATGAAGTATCAGGTGCAGATTTGTATTACTGGCACTGTTCCAGTAACTACAGTATATTTACCTCAGCACAAATTTGAGGTTTGTACTTTACTTGATTAATTTAATTTTATGCTACTTAATACTTCTACTCCACTAGATCTCAAATGGATAAATTGTACGTTTTACTCTACTAAATTTGTCTGACATCTGTTACTTTTGAAATTTAAATTTTTCATCCCCTTCATATCCAGTGAAAACACAAATGTGGTGTTCTTGATTTTTAAATATTTCTGATAAACTAAAGAATTAATATTAGCACAACCTTAAACAACTATAGGCAGTAAAATTAAACATATACACAAATGCAGCAGTAACATTAATTAATTAACTGACAGGGAACATTTCCTGAATAATGGGAACTGCTTTTACTTTTGATACTTTAAGTACATTTTGCTTATAATACTTACTTTTAAGATTTTGAATGCAGGACCTATACTTATAGTGGAGTATATTGTAAGTGTAAGTGTGTTATTGCTACTTTTACTTAAGTAAATGTTTTGAATACTTCTTCTACTCTTGCTTGCTGCGTCTGTTTCCTACATACCGATAAAGGAATTTAGAAGGTTTAATCTGAAAATGTAGCTGTAAAAAATTAGCTATAGTTTGCAAACATACATTTAAATGCTTACTGTAACTGAAAGACTCAATATTGGGAACAAAAACTAATAGAAAGGCAGTTAAGAAATTAAACCCATACAAAATAAAGCTACAGCCTATAATTAAAAAATCCAGTTAGATTTGTGGCTCAATCTTTGAGACACATAGCATAGAGTCATACAGCAAACACTTTAGTGCGTATCAACATTAACTCCTTACTGTAGATGTATGAATGCTGACACGCAGAATAGACCCTATTCAGGTTCAAAATAGACATCAGTAATACACACACTGACACACACTTAGGATGGCAGCTATCCCAGACACAATTCGAGTGCCATGCAGGGCCACACAGGAGTCCAATTGCCCAAGGTTCTCCTGTCTCTTGGCTGGCATCTAGTCAACAAGCCCTCGGAATAAATACACATAGGCAATGAAATGCTCTGGAGTAAAAGAATACATGGGAGGGCAGGGGAGCAGCGCACCAATTATCATTTCCTTTGAAATATCTATTTACTATTGAGAGTTTTCAGAATTTATAAAGCCCGTTTAAACAAACCACTTCAAGTAGTAGCCTACATGTTATGGTCCAGTGCTCCTGAAACCCTTTCAGAAGGGCAATGTCCACTGCTGACCAAACAAAAACTAGCCAAATTGGAAAGACAACTACATATGGAGGAAGTTACAGCTTTGAAGCTAAGCCAGTGGATGATCATAGTGCGTTATCTTAAACAAAAATGTGTCGTCCAAATTAAAAATCGAAGAATATTGTAGTTTTAAACTACAAAAGATGCGGCATTGAATACTTTTGAGAATTTCATTTGGGATTTTTACACATTTTGCCATGTTGTGATATACAGTAGACTGATATAAGTTTTGATATAAATATTAGTATCATAACATTACAGTAATTTCACTGTAAAACAGGATGCAGTATATTACATCCTGTGTCCACATACTTTATATTTGAAATTCCCTCCTTCTCAGTCTCATATCCACTTTCTCGTATGAAAAAAAGGATTTTAAAAATTTAACTCTTTGCTCATTCAGTATATGGACAATCAAAAGTATCTCAGTGAAATTTTGTATAGTATGTATGTGTTTGCAATTGCTGTGTGTTTGTGTGCATGTGTTAGTTATGTGTTCCTGTGCATGGTGCTATATAGCTATTCCGTTCAATAACAAATGACTGTATTGGTCTCCTAAGAAGCAATTTAGCAGGGTGTTATTAGTTGCAAAAAAAGCAAAAAATGAGCAATACCACAGTGTATTGCTTGGGGAGAGCTAATATGTGACATTTTGCCCATAGGTCTATTACTGTATGTGTGTATGTCTAGGTCAAGTGGTACAGAAATGGAGCCATTTTATCCTTTCTCACTCCTGGTTCTTGGTCTGTACTTATTATATAAGTTAATGCATAGGTCTGTTATTCTTCTCTGCCCAGTCCTATGTTTGTGTGTGTGAGAACACACAATCCATACTGGCCACAGGGATGTGTGTGAGTGACTGTGTGTTGTGTGTGTAAGTTTGTGAGAATAAATGCATTTCCACAGTATTTCTGGGATGTGTGTGTTTGCATGCATGACACAAAAGTTGAAGGGCATCAGTGCTGTCAGCTACAGTCATCCCCACTGTCCTGGCTGACAGAGGGTGAGACAGGGTCAGCAGTGAGAAGAGGGTGGCAGCTGATACTGTGACCAGCACTGTACAGAGTGTATGTGGGTATAGCTGTATGCCTGTGTGTATCCTACCATGAAGAAAAGACATAACTGAACAGACTTGTTCTCCATCCCAAGGAGAAATTGCTAACAACCACCATATTTTCTTACATCTAGAGCTTTATAATGCATTACTACCTAAGTTATGTCTATGCAGATTTTCCTGAATTTCTATTATCAAAGAAAAGAATAGCACTGGCAGAATCAGGTCTTTGTTGTACTTAAGTGGTTAAAATGTTTTGAGGTCACATCTTGGTTTTTACACTTGTCTTTTCTTATTCAAGTAAAACTAATTAAAACAATCCCCTAATTATTTAGTTAATCTAATTATTCAATTCATTTAAATAAGATCAGATTTTCTTTCAGAACCAAAACAACAATTTGAATGAAGTATTTTAAACTGCAATATAATAGTACATTGTCTTAATTGTTTCTTTTGATGTCTTAATTGAATGAGATTTATCTATAAAAGTGTTGTGCATGCAAGAAAATAAAGTCTCCATTCTGCCAGGAAAGAAAACAAATATAGAATAAGAATATGGAAGTGTTCAAGCAAGTGACCACATTTAGAGAGTAAAGATGGTGGAAAAATAGTACTGCATGATTTTAGAAAAACTTAGAAGATACTGTTGATCTGGCAAGCAAAATGCGAACATGTTTATAAGGCTAAGTGAATGAAAACTATTTCAAAGAAGGGCCATGCAAAAGTCAAATAGTTAAACCAAAAGAGCTTAGTCCTAAATGTCATGCAAAATGTTGCCTTGGTGTTGCATAAGGTAACATCAAAAGGTTTCTGCCCTAAAACTTGGTTTAAATGTTTATCACCGTGGCATGATGACAAAATTGTGCAACACCAGCTTGATCCTCTTATGTGAGGACCCTGGCAGCTGTAGGCACCATAATACTCCCATTTTAGGAAGACAAGTCTACTTTACATGTCAAGAAGAACCTCAGTGATGTGAGTGTGTGAGTGGTAGCATATAGCTTAAATATTAAAACATGCTGCCTGAAACAGTAAATACTGTTGTAAATCAACATGTTCTTAAGTGAGATACACACAAACAGCCTAATCAAACATCCATGTAATCATCTGTTTCCACATTCACCTTTGATTACACCCAGGGGGATGGCAATTTGTGTGGGTGCTGGCAAAGTTTCTCTCTCTCTCTCTCTAGCTATAAGCAGCTGACAGGCCCCAGTTATCAGCCAAGGCAGGGTGCACTAAATAAAGGAGCCGCAAGGCATCATAAACACCAATTCACAGAGAATACAGAGAGAGAGAGAGAGAGAGAGAGAGAGAGAGAGAGAGAGAGAGAGAGAGAGAGAGAGAGAGAGAGAGAGAGAGAGAGAGAGAGAGAGAGAGATGAGTCAGAGATGAAAGAAAGAAGAGGCAAAAATCCAACACTCCTGTCAGAGATAATACAAATCTCAGATGAAGAGCTCCAGTGGAGAGAGGGAAAATTAGAGACAAAGGGGAGGGAGCGAGAGATGGGGAGCAGCAAGGTAAAAGGGGAAATGACAAGTTAGACGCAAGGGAGCGGGTAGTCAGACAGAGAGAGAGAGAGAGAGAGAGAGAGAGGAAAATCCAAGTGAGAGTGAGCAAGAGGAGAGAAGAAGAGGTGTAAAGAGGAAGAGGAAGGAGGGTAGGGCCAGAAGGGGAAAAGGTAATGTTAGTTAAACAAAAATGTTAAAAGTTTGGAAGAAGTAAAGTGTGTGTGTGAATGATGTGTGAGAGAGAAAAAGAGAGAGAGAGGCAGATACACAACGAAATAGTACTGGACGATATGGCTTATATCGTGCGCACGCACACACACACACACACACACACACACACACACACACACACACACACACACACACACACACACACAGTCAGCTCCTGCGTTGTCTTCCAAGATGTAAGGCGGTCCACCATTTTCCCTTTGTCAGCAACTTTTGATCTAATCCCACTAAATCAAGAAGAATAACAGTCGGCAATGGTTGGGAGGGAGGAAGTTGAGGGAATTGAAAGCAAACACACCGACGGACACAGCACACACATATGGAAATGCATATGGTGGGATATGGGTGTGTAAATAAATACTTTGGCAGATATACATATCATTATGCTCTCACACATGGTGCAGATCAAATAAATGCCATTTGCACTCTGCCACTGGCACACAGGAAGGAACAAAACTGAAAAGTGACAGTCAAATGATACAGCAGGCAGATGCCTTTCATTCAAGTGTGGAGCCAACGCACGCATATTGATGAAGGTGCAGGAACAAACACTCACAAATCATCAGGAGTCAAGTAGACGTGTGCAAGTGCACGTATTTAAGTTAACTTATTAGTATTCCTCTGCAGACAAGGCAAAGCGCCAACTGAGAACTGATTTTCAGCAATGTGTGTTGTAAGCCATTGACCCTCTGAAGCTGGGGGGGTGGGGGATGGACAAAATAGTGTCACGGAGTTCAAGCGACACTGCAGATTTTGTTGCACACTGAGAATGTTTGAGACTTCCTCCCATGTAAAACAAAAGTGTTGGTTATTTCAGCTCAAAAGTGATAAAGCTCTCTTGCGGCCATTGGAATTATAACTTTTGTCTGCTGGGACGAAAGGAGGAAATAGTGTGCTGTTTGACAAGGGAGATCACTGTTTGCTTCCCGACAGTCAATGTTGGTATCTTTGGTATCCAGCATTTTAGCATCGTCACTGTGTATGTGTTAGCACACTGACATTAACATTTCATTCAAAGCACTGCCATGAACAGCCTCCCAGAGCATTAGCACAGAGCATAGCATTGCAACCTAACAACACCTTAACCATCACTGTGTAAGATCAGAAAACAGTTTAATTTTGCAACGGTGATTTGTAACAGCTTTAGAAGGCTCACAAATTATGTTGTACGAGCATTAGATCAGAAAACAGTTTTTGAGGGCAACTTCAAACAATGCATTTGGTTGTTTAATTAGGGTTACTTTTTTACAGTGACACATCTGTGGTCCATGTAAAAGTGGAAAGCAAATGGGAGAGCTGCACAGTCTGTTCCGTGAGAACTTAGGTCTCAGGCAGGGTTAAAATCCAACATATTCTTGAAAGATACTAAGAAATGAACACAAAAGTGGTGGAATGTGGTTTCTGTAGGACATAGATGTTATGTACTCTCGTGCATCTCTCCATCAGACAAATGGAGCGGTGAAGGAGCTGTAAAGAAGCATCCACAAAAAGTACTGCCAGTGGGTTTTATAACTGCATGTTAGCTCAGTTATTACCCAGAAACAAGAGATAGAAAGAAGAAGAAAAGGCTAGGGTGCAGAAAAGACAGCAATTTATTTAGTTTTAGGGAAATAAAGACTAATTTCAAGGTTGGCTGCCCTAAAATGGCCAATTTTCTCCTCAGAGAGTGCACAGAGATATCAGGTGTACTGACATCAGTTTGAGCCCAGCTTTGACAGCCTGTCACTTTTTAAACAATTACGAAGAGAAGACACTGACAGCATCAATGAGCAAAATGTTTTTGGGTTCTCGTGTTAACTCACAACTCCATGAAGGCCTTGTGAGGTACAATATTTCGGCACCAAACCCAATTATGCGGGACTTTGCTTTCTTCCGCTGCACATTCTTTTCATTTTTCAATGAAAGCGGAGATATCAAGGGCTCTGATATAACTAACAAGCACTGCTAAAAGGAAAACGTGGATAATAACAGGTTTCTGACCCATTTTTACCAGTGGTTGGCACAGATATAATAAATTGGTGTCTCTGGTTTAAATATAATTTAATTTACTTTAAGTTTTAAAAAATATAATAATACAATATATTCTAATGGGTGAATAGAAAATAGGGAGTTGACACTGACCTAGTACACAGATAAAAGGGTTACGCTCAAATCACTGATAAAAGTCTTAATAAAAGTCTAAATAAAATAATTTGTGGGAAAAATAAGGATAAGAAGCCAGAATGTGAGAACACCATGTACTGTATGAGATCTTAACGCTTCAATTTTACAATGCATATAATGTCACATGTTGTGACTATTGATATTTTCCTTTATTGCATGACTGCGTACTTTCCCAACATTAAAATTGATGACTATGTGCCTGCTCTGCAGGTGCTGCACACCAATTTATCAGTTGTGATCATGCACCATTTCACTGAGCACCAATTAAGAACCATTATGATGTTGATAATCTTTCAAGCAAGGGCTCATTATCTCTGAACCCAAAAATGAATTTAGGTAATTCAGCATCACGCTACAGTATCTAAGCTAGTCCACCTTTTATGATATTCACATGATATTCACATAATAACCTTGCAATTATAAAATACTAGCCCTGATTTAGTATAAAAAACAAACAAAAAACACTTTTGATGGGATTATCTAAAGGAAGGCTGATATAGGTATAATGAAACATCATCTATTTGCATATATTTGCAAAAAGGTGTTGCACTACATCAACATTTACATATGTTGATGTAGTGCAACACCTTTTTGATTATTTACTTTAATTTGGTGCAACACCTTGTGGTTTGCTTTTTTACCTAAAAAAATTGTATAGGAGCAAAATTGAAAAATCAGTTTCAAATTTCAAACCATTAAATAATTTGTTAAAACATTGTATAATGGGTTGCCACCACTGTCTATAACTTGAGTGACTCAAGTTACACAAGTTAGATTAGGTTCAATCAAATGCTTCCACACATCACTTCTCAGATGGTTAGGTGTCATTATCATCCGTTCAGCAATGCTTGCTAGTTTTTTACACTTCCAAGAGAACAACAGTTAACCGAGGTGAAGAGGGTCAGACAGACAGAAAGGCATTTTAGGAAAAGCCAGGTGTGTACTACATGAGATTGTACTTCTTCCAACTTCCTTTTTTCTGTCCTTTTCTTTATTTCCTTTTTTGTCTCCCCCAGGCAACTTCTAGTGAGAAATAAAGCTTGGTGAGGGAAAGGAGGTTGATGAATGGCTGATAGGTTTGGTTTTACTGGCGCGCAGCTCAATGTTTCCCCAGGCCTTGGAGTCTATTCAGCACTAAACCTCCACTCCCCTGCTTCCATTCCCCAGTAAGAGGAGATTGAAAAGTCCTCTGCGCCTGCATTTGGGATGACGAAATACACAAACACTCCCATGCAATACACACATACACACTTCATCTCTCACACATTCCCTTGCTGTACCTGTCTGTCTAGCTTTGTTTTCCTCCTCACTTTATTCAGCCAGAGCCAAATGTTTTGGGGTCTGGGTGTCCATTCCCAGGGAAGGTATGAGCATCAACAACTTAATTTTCTGCATTTGGAAACACTTTAATGCACCATTTTATGGTGGAAGTACCATTATTTAGCCTATGCTAAGAAAAAAGAACACAGATGACAATTCAAACTATGTCAAAAAATTAATGGAAAGTATGTTATGTGTCATTGGGCATTTTTAACCCTTGTACGGATATCGGGTCAAATTGACCCATTTCAAATTTTTAGATGAAGAAGAAATATTGTACAAATATATTTTTTTTATACTTGACTCAATTCTTGACTTTCTTCTTGACTCAATTCAGAAAATTATTCTGGATATGACCACTTATGTTTTTACCAACATAAGAATGATCACATAGTGGATTTTTAACATGAATTATAACCTTATGACAAAAAACTAATTCCATTTTAATTGTGTTCTAGCAGAGACTGATTGCAATCCCTAACATATGGTATCTCAATTGTCAAGTATTTCCGACTAATTAGAGGTAATGTCATGTGGAAATGTGAGTCAAAGCAACACCAGTAACGAAAGATAAAGTCACCCATGGGCCACAACTGTTTTTTCCCCTCAGTACTTCAGATCTGAGACAAGGGATGGAGGAAGTCATTACCAAGTGTGTGATGGTGGTGTGCATGTGTCTGTAAGGGGTTACAAGTAAGGGTAAGGGTGATGAAACGCTGTAAAAATCTGGGAAGTAGCTAACAAGCACATCGATTTGAGCTTGGAGGGGAACAACAAAGAGACAAAAAGAGTGGGAGCCAGACTGATAGCAATATAAAAGAAGATTAGGAGACACAAGACAAGAGAGGAGGAGAGAAGGGAGCAAAGAGGAGAGGAACATAAAGGACTGAGAGGAGAGTTAGCAGTTTGTTTCTGCTAACTCACACATTTTAAGCAGACAAAATGATGCAGACAGAGCATACTACTCATTTGCACGCTCTAGTTTTTAACAAAGAGACACTCTATCTTGCCACACAACCACACACACACACACACACACAATTCATGCCAATGTCCTAGTTTCTCTTAACGAAGGAGCTATACTTCACAAGTCTCTTGAGGAGTTTCACACACCTCAGCAGTGTCACTTAAATAAACAGATTGGATACACACTCTCCTCTTAATTTAAGGTTCAGATATTTTTAATAGGACATATTTGTCCCCCACACTCACAGTCAAGTGCTTTGAGTTAATTGCTTTACACTTTATTTCCCCCCTAAACCTGCATATAGTTGCTGCACAACAAAGTCTGAAAGAACAGAAGAGTGTTAAAGTTATGTAAAAGAGTAAACAGTGATGTAAGGAAAGTGAGAACAGTCTAATTGCTGGGGAAAAGAAAGGAAAGCAAGATCAAGGTTTTACAGTAAGAGTGTGCATGTGTGTACTGTATGTGTGTTCCTATCTCAGGTATAATAAGGCAGCTTGTAGCCAGCCTGTGGGAGAGCAGGAGGTGAACCGAGGTCACAGACTCCAGTCTCTCTACAGGCTTCACTTTAATGATGGTGGGGGGGGGGGGGGACTGAACTTAACAGAAAAACCAGAAGTAGTACCATAAAAAAGAACTCTCACAACCACCCTTATATCACATCCACTTGCTTATTCCGCATACTGCGTAAGTAATATTTTTGAGAGAAAATACATGTTTCCCTAGTTAAAGGTGTGCAGAGAGAATTGCTACATACACACCTCTTACTACATATCTTTTACCTGGCACACCCACAGAAATCAGGAAATTGTGAGCAAAAGCAACTGAAGACACTAAGAAAAGGAAGGAACTAATTAAAACAATGCAAAGTGGCCATAGAGAGCTGAAAGCATGCACAAGACAGAGCAAAAAATAGAGAAAAACAACTGTGGAACTGACGGAATTTGAAAACCTATCCAATTTTATAAGGCATTACATAACCTCTGTGGATAGCTCTTTTTGCATTAATCTTCTGGGTTATGCAAGCCATTTATGGGCCAAATCTCTAGATTTATAGCAATGAGCTTATGATTCAAACTAGCTTTAGTTCTTTTACATCAAGTTGTCACTGCTGTAGTAGAACATGCACACACATGGATTCACAAGCACATATGGAGCATTTCTCTTCCTGTGAAATTCTCCCTCTCATGCAAGATGTAATGATATTACAGTTTACCAAACTTAAGGCACAAATGTAACACTCATTGTTGCCCTGGTTTATAACCAGACATTAGAGGCTCTATAGACTGTTAATATTGATTGTCTGTGCATATAATTAAAATTAAATGTCCCTCACCGGCAGATATAGGCGCCGATACCGTGGGTGCTAGAGCTCCGGAGCACCCACGTATGGCAGACTGCGAGGTTACATTCATTTAAAATTAAACGTCAGTTCACTTAAGCCTCTTATTGGTCTACAATTCTTGGAAGCTTAGCTAGAGAGAAGTTGTCTCCGTCTGTTTTAACAGACACACCTGGGGCGAAGTTGGAAACCAGAATCAGCTTTAATACAGTCCTAATCTAGTTCTCAACTTCCACATCATTTCAATGGAGTTATCGTTATTATTGTTTACGTCATCAATACCATATTCAATCTAAATGGATGGGAATATATCTACTGTACGTTGCATTTGACGCACGACTAAGACAACTCAACAGATTCGGCATTCTGCATTAATTTACAGCAAATCATTGTGGCTTGATGGCGCTAACGTTAGGACATAGTAGTATGGAGGGCGACATGATTGAAAATGAAATGAAAAAAGAGATCCGGCAGACAAGCAGCAAGACATTCCCATCATCCTCGGCCTTATCTGAGAGAGATGTTTGAGACAGTAGGCATCAAGAAGGACTCCTGGCCAATGTGCTTTTTACTTTTATACTTTAAGTAAATTTCCAAGCCTGTACTTTGTTACTTTTACTTGAGTAAAGAAGTTTAATCAGTACTTCCACTTTTAGCAGAGTATTTTTAACACAAGTGTACTTCTACTTAAGTATGGAAAGTGAGTACTTTTGCCATCTCTGGTGATTGGTTATGTCGCTGTCAGTCCCCTACTCCACTGATTCTTAATTTCCCACGAAGCGGATAGCAGTATGTGTCAGTTAAACTTTTCATCTCCAATCCTATCTGTATTGTGAGAAGTAGCACTGTCCTGAATTGAATGAAAACCTACTTCATGGCTTTATTATCAAGTTAATAGGCGTGTGTGTTTTTGTCGGCTGTTGTCCATTTCCTAAGGTTCTGAAATGCAAACACTTTTTGACTACTTTAAAAAAATATATATATTTAAGGGCGTCGCCCGTGAATACCCACAACGGAAAACATAAATCGCCGCCTATGCTGGCAGATTAAACGTTAAGTTAATACTGATATTCCTGTGGTGGTGTTCACATGTATGAAGTAGGAAGGAAAGAAGGAAGGGAGGTTAAAAACAGAAAACCTGTACCCCTTCCAATACCCAACAGTACATCAGTGTGAAAGGTACGATTCCAACTGAAAACAGAGTTTAAAGCACCCACTGATTCCTTTTGTTATTTGAATGGTTGACTTCAATAGTGTAAATGGCAAAAGGAGAGGACATGAGAATACCAATGGGGAGAAGAACTAGAATTCCAATGTATAGACGTACATAAAAAAAACTTTATGACACAGATGAAACTTGAAGCGCAAAACAATTATGAACAGATGGCCTTTATAGCAATCTTGGCCACTACAGCAAATTAAACCCTTCTCTAGTCTCTTGGTGACGCATAAATGTCTGACACCATCTTTTGTGATGAAACTAATTATTATAAAACCACAGCATTAACGGTAGCAGTAATTGAGAAAAATATAACTACTCATAACATTATAAATGCAACTCATAACAGCAGCATTATGTCACATTAACTCATAATAGCAGCATTAACTAATAAAAACAACCAGTTGCAATAAATGACTGAGGGGCAAAATGAGAAAGGGGCACCTAAAGTGACCACAGAATTAGGTCTTAGTTGGGTTTAATTTTAGGTTTATTTTTGCCCCAATAAGCAGCACTTTAACTAGTGCCCTAGGGGGCCTGACCAAAGGGTGCATTTTGTGGAGCAGAGATGCATTTGATCTGAACAATAGGGCATATACAATAAGTGCTCCACATGCTCATCAAGTGCCCACAGAAGTGCACTGTGGGGGCCACTTGGACCAACTAGCACCCGGCACTCAAGCTGCCTTGTAGTGTGAGATTAGGACCAGATAAAGGGCAATTCCATGTTCAACTTCCATTTCAAAAGGTCACTTTGGCACCCTCTGTCAGCCCTCAAATGTACATTGTTATGCAGCTTAGCTTTCCAATCACTACAGCAGCACGTTGATTTCAGGTGTAAATGAAATTATACTGTACAGAATTACATAAATTCTGTACAGTACAGAATTTATGTAATTCTTTTTAAATACATACTGTATGTAAATAATGTATGTGTTTGTGGTACATATGATTAGGAGTAGACAGGAGATACAATAAAACATTACTAGACTGAACGACACAAAGATTGTTATTTTTGTAGTTCTCGAAACACCAGAACTAAAAAACCCTGACCCATCTGGTCTGATCTCCATGGAACAGACATAACCTGCAGTTGGGACGAGACTTTGCAACCTCAAGTTTGAGGGGCAGAGGCTGAGAATATTAACTTCTGTTGGGTTTTAAATTGGTAATCAGGACAAAATCCACTTGGTAAAAAATTATGACTCTAAAGAATACAATTTGAATGGCAAACATGTATTTGCCCATGTCACTGGGAAAATTTAAAACTGAGGAAAACACCCATGACTATTATTTTCTACGTACTGTAAGCCTTCACACGGTCAGCAACACATGAGCAGACATTTTATCACATTGGTTCCGTGGATCTTCACATCCAGACTCCTGTACTATAAAGTGACTACCGCACTTCTTTTATCCACATGGCCTTTCCAGTGTGCAACACTGCAAAAAAGCCATATCTTCCTGCCCTGTGCCAGATCCTTTAATCTATAAGTCTCTTTTTTTTAATTACTCAACTTTCTATTTGTCTCTTTACAACGGTGACATGATCAGCCACAAACATGTTGATCATCCACCTTCACATTGACTTCAGCAGCTCTCAATGATCTGCACCCTAGAGTCTGTAATGTGTAGCAGGCGGAGCGCTGTCTTTTCTCCTTCCCACAGTAATACATCTCAGGTGCCATGCCAATCTAATTGGCACCAAATTCAGCTTCATTTCCATCATGCTGCTCAGTTAGCTCACATTGTAAAGACTGCACACTCAGCAAAGGCGAGGAGATGCAAAAACCTGTAATAAATTAACTTGGGTCTGTGTGCTGCTGTGTGTGAGCAAGTAAGTGGTGCAAGTAGAATTTCTGCTTTGGGCAGAAATGTAGGACAGTGCAATATCCAAAACAAAGAGATGGCATTTATCAGGGATCCTACAAAAAAATCCAATGCAAAGAGCCAATATTTGCATATTTGAAAAACACAAGTCCCCACCCAAACTCCATAGATGTCAAATCAGCGCTTTGCTGTTCTTCCATATACTCCATCTTCTTTCCTACAGGCTTCTCCATCACATTTTCTCATCAGTCCATCTACCCATAGGACAGCCTTAAGCCTGAAATATGTTACACAAAAGGGAGATTATAAGAAATTTCCTATATCATTATGGCCTGCAGGCCAAAACACAACACAATTACATTAACATAGAGGGAACACAAATATAGACTACATAGATTAGTTTAGTTCAGGTTTTTAATCTATATAAGTATATTGAATCCCGAGTTAAATCAATATAAGTTGTTTTTGTCCATATATTCTGGTTTATTTTCACCCTCAGTCATTGTCTGTAGGCCACATTCTGTAAGTGAGTCTCTCTGTGCTCTGATCACGCATCTCTAGTGAATAAAGTCCAGCCACCTGAAAGTAGTACAGAGTGGATTTACAAATCAGGGTGTATGTTATGTACAGTAACACAACCCTAGATCAAACCATTCCCTCAGTGGCCAATTACAGCTACCTTCTGCTTCATCCTCAGCCAACTAAAAGACTTGGATGTAGCCATGAGACTAATGCCCACACACGGACACGGACACGGACACACACACACACACACACACACACACACACACACACACACACACACACACACACACACACACACACACACACACACACACACACACACACACACACACACACACACACACACACACACACACACACAAACACGGAATTGTGGAGGTGGATGAACCCTGTTCAGCTTTGTTTTTTGTTTTCCATTTGTCTTGGTCGGTCTGCTTGTCCAGATTGGTAGATCATTCGTCTGTATTTTTATCTGTGTCTGGCTACATTATGTTTGTCTTTGAAATCAATCTTGTGCATTATTGGGGACAAAGGAAGAATAGCAGAATGTCCACAAAAATAGACGATACTGGGAAAAGTGAGAGAAAGTAGGTAGAGAAAGAAACTATTTAACTACACAGGAGTGCTTAAAGAGACAAAAATAGTATAGTAAGAAATCTGAACTGAAAAAGGACTGTAGTGTGCAGCTTTGAAGTAGCACATTTTGAAGGACTTATTTACCCAAAACAATGGAATGGGACATTGTTTATCTGTCAGTATGTCACTTTACGTCCATCACAACAGCAGACAATACTCTGGGTTGATACCAAAATAGATCGACCATCAGCCATTTGTGTGGAAATACTGCGTTTGTTGATTTAAATCTGAGTGATACTTTGCCAAAAATGATGATTGTAAGCTACTCAATGTGTTATCACTATCTCAGTTGTCACAATGTGTTATCACTTTCTTGGTTTGAATATACACAAAGCCAATGTGTGTGATTATGGAGAAACAACATAAAATACAGAAGAGGTTTTTTTGAGGTGTTGAGTGAATAATCTATAATTTCACTAATACTTTCTAACCCCTGTGTATTTTACAATGCCAAGAAAATCAATACTCATGTTTTTCTAAATCACAAACCACTGTGCAGTTGTGTGTGTAGCGAGGCAGGAGATATGGTGGATAAGTGTGCGTGTTAACTACACAGCATGACAGCACATCTTAGTATGCTACTAATCCTCCTTTAAGCAGCATCAGTTTGCTCAGAATTGATTTTGTCACTAATGGTTTAAGTTAATGGACCCTTTATAGTATAACATTATAATATATAATATTTTAGTTATAAGGATGCAAGCATTAGCCAACATGAGAGACAAAGGAAAGGAGAACAGTGTTTTTATTTTTATAGTACAACTCCATGACAGCCAAACTGCATTACCACCTTAGTTCAACCATACCCTCATTTTTTTTTTTTTTTTTGACTGACGGCAGGGACGAATGGAAATGAATGGTGTGGGAAAATAAAAATTGACACCACCAGAAAACGATTGGACACGCTGCATAACCCTTCTCTGTTCCACTTTACTGCAGCAAACCATGTGGAAAGATTGACATCAGGAGGCAGAGTTGATGTGCCATTTCTAACACCAGTGTTTTTTAAGGACTGAGCCAGGATCCAAATGCATTTTGAAGAAAGATTAAACTGCTTCCTCAAGTAATCCAAAGCTTAGTTCCCTCAAAAGCCATTTGATGTTGGCAAGGTGGACATAATGATTCTTCATGCTGGTATGTTAGATTACACTTCACAGTCGCCTCAAAACACATTGCGGCCATGGTTGTGAGAATGA
The DNA here is from genome assembly GCA_026937815.1 of Etheostoma perlongum. Lineage (NCBI taxonomy): Eukaryota > Metazoa > Chordata > Actinopteri > Perciformes > Percidae > Etheostoma > Etheostoma perlongum. The sequence continues at coordinate 20,635,118 of CM049372.1, read as the reverse complement.
CCAACTTTAAATGTGGGTGCCGAGACATCACAGTGACACGCACATAGCCATCCACTTCAAGTCTGACAACTGAACTCAGCCTTGTGGATGTCCCTGCCATATTTTAACAAATTTTTTCATAGTCTCTCCTGCTCCCTGCATATTTGGTATAGGTCTACAAAATGACTGCCAATACTTTGGGTCAATACAAAACTTCACCTATGATTTGTGAGCGTTGTCACAGGTAGTGAAGAGGGTAAGAGTTTAGCGGGTCTCTGTAGATATCATTATATTGATATATACTCTATACCTGTGTCATTGTAGTGAATAACGATGGCAGAAAGACAAAGACTATTGGCCCAATCAAGGCAAAACAAAGACATCAGCCATCTACAGTGTGATTAAGTCTTCTCCAACTCATACCTATTCGTAATTCTACTTTTCAACATTAGCCATCTATCTTCCCAGGAGCCTGACAACCTGTGTGATTTATTCAGTCTTGACCATGAAGTAGATATTGCATAGACTTTATAGAACCAGCTTGAGTGATCAATCCCAACAAGGTTGATTTAGATCCATCCACCGGTCTGTGTGTGTGTGTGTGTGTTGGCCCTATAGCTGTATCTGTCAGCAGAAACATGCAACGTGCTGACGCAAGGGATAACAAGATACACACAGACGCAGTCACACTGACAGGAAGCTGTGCAGCGTGTCAATATAGAATCAATACAGCAAGAAATAAATCAACCGGACCTTAGGTTCCTCATACATAATCTTAAATCGGAATAGGGTGTAATTAGAGCACAATGCTTTCTTAAACATGCTGAATACAATATGCAGGAGTACAAGTGTTTTCTTGGCTGGATAATCCCTATATCATCACAATGTAGCCGGTTAACAGGAGGAACATCACCTACTGGCTTCTCTTAATACCAGTTCAGCTTCAGAAGAACACTGGTTGATTGGATGAATGAGAAATGGTGTTATGCGTTATCATAACCTGCTCAAAATCAACAGCCACTAAGAAGTCAGACACCTTGGTAGTTGGTAGCTTGAGGATACAGTAACTTACCCCTGCAGCTCCTTGACAGACATGGAGATCTTGAGGTTATGTCCCAAAACATGGAGGGCAGTAAGGATGTCAGCCCACTGGACCATCTCTCCCAGAGGACCTCCCTTCAGCACTTTGGGGCTGAAAACATCTCCAGACTCCTCGGTTAGGAAGCCTACATGGACCAGGATCTAAAGGACAAAATAAAAGTAAATTAAAAGTCTGTGGAGAAGCACAACAATAAGGTCCATTTGAGAAGAATAGTCAAGTGAATATTTAATCAGTGCAGAAGCATATTGAGGCTTTATATTCTGTCAATTACTACTTATTGTCTCCATCAGTATCTAACTAACATGACTTACAGTAAATGGTTTAAAGGGTATTTATTTTTTACAGTAGTTTTGGCCATCATTTCTATTAGTTATTAAATGTTCAAAGTAATCAAACATGATCAGCTACTGTAGATTATTTAAACCACTTCCTTTAAAAGTAAAACTAAAAGTGAGTGCACATGAAATTAAATTAACTAAAGCATGTATGGTTGAGTAAAAGTTGAATTAAGAAATTGTTACAGTATGTAATCTGTGATGGATGCTTAAAACTGATGTTAGAGTAGTTCCAAATACAGTATGTTTGGCTAACCTGGGGGTGCACTCAAAACGTGTATGATCGTATCACTGCTTGTGTTTTTACCTTGGTCCGGCTTTTCTTTTGGCAATGCTACAGTATTCATTGCAGCAATTAACTTTGTGAGCACAATGTTGTGATTACTGGTGGAAATGATGACCAAAAGAAGTTATAATAAACTGGAACAATCCCTTAATGTGTTAAAGTTCAACAAAGTTATGAAAAAAAAAAATCTTCTACATTTAATAAACTATTTACCAACGTTATGATAACTTTTCCCAATGTAATTATTAATAATTATTAATAATATCTTGCTGCTAAGTATGTGTGCCTTTGCCTCAATTTCACATTTTTACGAAGTTTCAGCTCTGAACTCAAAGTTTAGATGCACAAATCTGGAGTAAAATATCCCAAAAAGCAGTACCTATTTAAAAAGCGTATCTTCACCGCTAGATAATAGGTCTGAAAACATCCAGCCATTCTTTATTATGTACCTAATTGCACATCTATCCAAATAAAATATATTACGGACAACATGTCTTGATGGTGGTTTTATGCACATAATGCCCAATGTAATGAATGATGCCCAATGTAATAATCTGATTTATACAATATCATTTATATATGTGTGCGTAGTGTACTGTATAAAGTTAAGCTCCTTGAAAGTTAAGCTGTGCAAAATGTTTTAATGAGTTTGAGGATTAGAATCATCAGAATTTCAGACTCTTCCAAAAGAAAATTATGTTAACTGAAAAGTAATTCTTTGAAATCCTCAATGAATTATCTCCTCATGCTCCAATGGAACAGCATGCACATGTAGAAATCTCATTTCATATGCACCGTATGTCTACACAGAGAGCTGCTACTAATTCCTAAGCACCCAACTGGAAAATCTCTTTTGTTTTAAAACATGATATAAAACGTGAAGGAATTATCACAGTTTATATGTTGCACTAACATACAACTTTGCACTTACAGGCTACAGTCCTGTCATGCATGTACACCTAGCTACTGCGTAATTAGTGCAACCTGCCGAGAAATGAGCAACACATTGCCTTTCACAGTGGATTAGACATAGCCATGTCCAAATGCTGCTCTGCTGAGTAATCCTGATTAGCCAACGCAGCATGAACACCTCCATGCAACATACATAATGAGCTTAAGGCCAACTGTGTGGAGTTTGCCAGAAAGTTTTGATGCCGATTGCTCACTATTTCTTTTCCTCTCTCTGCTTGTATGTAAGCGCATGCGTGCCCTGTGTCTGTACCTTCACAGCTTTGAACTATACTGTAGAGGTAATGATTAAAAGCTTCCAAGAGTTTTTTTAGAAGTGTGCCACAGTGCACTCTCTTCCTCTCTCCATTATGACACATTAGCCACATTGCACTAATGTTTGAAGGTAACTGGTAACACAGACAACAGCACACAACAAACAAACATACACACTTCTCATACACATTACACATGCAATGATCCTGACGATGATGTAACAGAAAGAGAGAGAAAAAAACACTGGATATCTGATATTTATATAATTATTTAAATATATATAAATACAGATAGTGAAGAAAGGGTTGTTTTGTATCATAGCTGTATTTATCCAGTACAACTACTAAAAGTTATTCCACAGGAGTTAACATGTACACAATGTGTGTAAGACATTGGACAATGGCATGTATGCAGCAGAGTCAAGTGCCAGTGAGGCTCCAGCTGGCGTGAAAAATCCCCTGATTTAATAAGCCTGGTCTATTAACTTCTGCTTCATAAAAAGATAAGTGAAATTTAATTACAGTTTGGGTGGCAGATGGCAAGAGTGAGGATTCATGGTGCCACTACTATTCACTCTCTTTGCCTGGTGGCGGTGGTGCTGGTGAGAGTGTATCAAATAAACACTGGCATAAAATGGACACAGAAGGATGCGAATTTCAGATACTGGCAGCAGCAAAGTAACACTGCTAAATAAATATGAGAAATATCACACAGCGGCAACACAGCTGAATAACCATGAATTTGATTCTATAAAACTGGCATCCACACAGAAATGAAAAGTTAGAAGGGAGAAAGTTAAGGGTGCTTTACAAAACCTGGCACCTTGTGCCCATGATCTAGGAGGGATTTTAGGTCCTCTGTAATAGGCAGTATTTACAGTATCTCTATTTGCAAATTAGAATTCCTCTGTACAGTGGGGCTCGAAAGTTTGGGCACCCCAGGTAAAAATTGCGACCCAAACTAGTTTCTTTCTCTTCTCTGTTTTAGCTATTGATTCCTATTCTGTAATATAAAGGTTACATCTCCAGCGCTGCTCTATGGGTCATTGAACTCCACTCTAATTTGGTTCCCATACAGTGGGGCTCAAAAGTTTGGGAACCCCAGGTAAAAATTTGTATTAATGTGCATAAAGAAGCCAAGAAAAGATGGAAAAAATCTCCAAAGGCATCAAATGACAGATTAGACATTCATATAATATGTCACAAAAAGTTTGATTTTATTTCCATCATTTGCACTTTCAAAATAACAGAAAACAAAAAAATGGCGTCTGCAAAAGTTTGGGCACCCTGCAGAGTTAATACCTTGTTCTGCCCCCTTTAGAAATTATCACAGCTTGGAGACGCTTCTTGTAGCCAGCCAAGAATCTTTCAATTCTTGTTTTAAGGTCTATCTATAGATTTTCAATTATGTTGGAAAGAGGAGATTGTGAAGGCCATGGCAAAACCTTCAGTTTATATCTCGATGTAATCCACTGTGGATTTTGAGGTGTGTTTCGGATCACTATCCATTTGTAGAAAAGATCCTCTCTTTAACTTCAGCTTTTTCACAGATTGCATCAAGTTGGCATCCAAAATTTGCTGAAATTGAATCAATTTTTCCTTCTACTCGTAAAATGTTTCCTGTGCCACTGGCTGCAATACAACCGCAAAGCATGATTGATTCTCCCCCCCACCATGATGAACAGTTAGACAGAGGTTCTTTTTAAATAAATTCTGTGCCCTTTCTTCTACAAGCGTACCTTTTGTCATTGCGGCCAAAAAGTTTTTAACCTCATCGGTCCACAGAACTTGTTTCCACAACGCATCAGGCTTGTTTATATGTTAATTTGCAAACTTCAAACGCTGATTTTTGTGGTGAGGACGTAGAAGAGGTTTTCTTCTGATGACTCTTCCATGATGACCATATTTGTACAAGTATCTCTTTATAGTGGAATGGTGTCCCAAACTTTTGAGCCCCACTGTATGGAAACCAAATTAGAGTGGAGTTCAATGACCCATAGAGCAGCGCTGGAGATCTAACCTTTATATTACAGAATAGAAATCAATAGCTAAAACAGAAGAGAAAGAAACTAGTTTGGGTGGGTTCACACTGTGTTTTACCATGCAGATTACTGGCACACACTCCCGCACGCCAACACATTCTTGCATATTTGGTCAAACACTCACTTGAAAATGGAAATGACAGGTGAGAAAAGCCACACAATGGGAAGTCAACAACAGAGGGAGTAACTATGAAGCTAAAGCTATGACTAAGAAGCTTAACTATGAAGCTAACTCATAAACTCCTGTATCACAACCAGCTGCCTCCCACAGGAATTTGATGACACAGTAGAGAGTGGAGCTTCTTATACAGTGGACTTATGGCCCTCCCAGCTGGTGTATGTCTGAGTGAGTGCAGATGGATTTTGAATTGAGTTTGTTTGCCTGAATTTGTTTCACACAGACATACATCAGTGAACTGTGTGTGCGTGTGTGTGTGTGTGTGTGTGTGTGTGTGAGAGGGGTGCCTAGGACACAACATGAAAAAAGGCCCCATCTCCCAAGTAGCCACAAACAATTATTTGTTTGAATATCACAAACCTATTTAACATTAAGTAGAAAATATAGAATTAAACATAGATATAGGTAACTTATACAAGACTTTACAGTGGCCTTCCACTAAAATAACAATTCATGTCTAGAAAGTAAGAAATTGACAAAAACAAAAATGGGCAAAAAATGAGAAACAATTTACCTCCCTAACTAATTAAACAGGAGAAAACAAGATTAACACACCTGGCAGTCCACCATTACAATTCAAAAGAAAAGGTACCTAATCTAACACAAAGGTTGAACAAAGGAAATGTGTAGCCGGTTGGGAGATGAGGAGGATGAGGAATGCCTGCTGCCCGGAAACGGACGCCATCTTGGCTCTTGAATATCAGTTCCCCAGCTGCAGCCAATCAAGGGCTGGGCAGGAATGCTTCCACCAATTGTCTCCCGGCTATCGCACACCTCAATTTGCATGTGAAAGAAAATTAAACAAAGGACACACACGCAGACCACAGAAACAAATATGAAGTCAGTCATAACAGAGTGTGTGTGTGTGTATATATATGTTTGTGTGTGTTAGGCATGGCTGCTCGCTCATTCGCAGTGAGCTTGGGGGATTATCAAAAGGATCTGAAGAAGAATCCCTACTGTTAATGTCCCGTGGGGATGTTAGACCAAGGTACGATAACAACGCTCTCATGCTCAAATCTCTTGCTTACCTTTACTGTCTGTCTGTATTCACATGTACACAAGCTTACAAAAACATTTATGCCACAAATCAAGTTTTTTTCACAAAATCTTTTTTGGTGTAATTATATAACCAGTATACGTGGATACATGGAAAAGTAAATCTTTTCTGTGCTCATGTTAGGAATGTTTTATGTGATATGTCAGTACAATCCTTGGAAAGTCCTTGGTGCATACATATGACATCAGAAGTGGCTCTCGAGTATGTGGTACCAGTCCACTGCTCTGCTCCACTCATCACTAATGACGGAGGAATGCTAATGCTTGTCTCAGCATCTGTTAGCGCCAGACTTTGCATAAATGCATGTGTGTCTGACCCTGTTCACTCACGCACTGTGGCCCTTATGAAGGTCGCAGCTGTCCAATGGAAGGCAACACAGCTGGTACTGCCAGCCATCACTATTCTAACCTTAATTTCACCTTCTCCGTCATTTGCCTTTTACAAATTTGCAGACTTACTTTCCCCCTTTTCATTTCTTGTCACATATTTCCTTCTTGTGTCTAACCTGCTTCCTCTGTCTCCTCCTTGTTTCATCCTCACTTTCCCCTTTTTCTTAGCCCCCCCCCTCCCCACTAGTACTAGTACCACTAGTACTCCGTCTGCACGTCTTCAGTCAGAGGTCAATTAACTCTCATGAGGGCAGACACAAGGAGAAAGGAAATTAACAGTTTGGCGTGTACTAAATGGACTGTATTTATATAGAGCTTTTCTAGTATTATGGACTAGACAAAGTGCTTTAACATAGTACAGGGACCATTCTCCATTCACACACACACTGTGGCTGTGGGTGCCGTATAAGGTGCCACCTGCTCATCAGATAAACATGAACACACCTTCACCCTCCAATTCAGAGTTCAGTGTCTTGATCAAGAACACTTTGACATGGAACTGAAGGGCTTGGGATTGAACCACTAACCTTCTGATCACAAGGCGACCACTCTTACCACCTGAGGCACAACCACATATTCTGGCAAACACACTAGGGGCCCTATTTTAACGATGTATGCACACGGTGTGAAGCGCATGGCGCAGGTGCTTTTAGGGCATGACCAAATCCACTTTTGCTAGTTTAACAGCGGAAAAAAGTGCCTGTGCGCCAAAAGCATGACTCAAAAGTGTCTTCATTAATAATCATAGGTGTGTTTTGGGCGTAACATGCAATAAACCAATCAGTGTCATCTCCTATTCCCTTTAAAAGCCAGGTGCCTTTGTACCTTGATGCATTACTATTATGATGGCGGATTTGCACAGTCATATTTTTATTTGTAATATTTTGCATGTTGGTGTGCTGCTTGTGCTTCCCTGTGTGTGTGTGTGACAAGCATAGTTTGAGTAAGCTGTGCAGAAGCCTGGGCATATTTGACTAATTCACAGTTAAAATAATGAAATGCTGTGACTTTAGACCAGGTGTTTGTTGTCAATGACGCGATCAATTCCCGCTGCCTCAAGATAGCAATACGGCAAGAATTCACCCGAACACACCTCCCTGTAAGACCAGACGCAAAGATGGCCGCAGGTGCATTTGCTATTTTAACAACGTGCGTGCTGGATGGGAAATTGACAACTGCGTTGATCTTAAACTAGCAAAGACACTTGCATCAGGCGCATGATAGATGTGCATGCTCAACGCACACCAAGTATGCACTAATGTACTCAAAGTTGCTTTCTGATACACTTAAACTAACTCCAGACAGGCAGTGTCGCCACTCTACCAGGTTAACAGGGTAATGTCTGTGTCCTTGAATCTGTACTATCATCTCTTAAATGCCTCTCCATTATTTCATGGCTTAGATGAATGTCTCTTATGATGTCTAAAAAAAGAGAACAGAAATTTGCTATACACAAACTCTTCCATCAGCTACGTTATAATGGCTAAATGGGTTGACCCAGGCTTTTGATTGAGTTTGCTAAGGGCACTAAAAAAAGGTGGATTCTCTCACATGTATAACTGCTTCAAAAGGGAAGTGCAGCTAAAGGATAATTTTATTCTTTCTGAGCTCCACAATCACTGAGGAAATAGGCAGACTAAAAGACACAAAATAAAAGAGGTTTCCTAGAATATTTAGCGCAGGCTTCTACTTCATTCAATTTGGCATCGTGCATGCAAAATCTCTCAAACGTGTATTTGTCAAATATATTTGACTGAATGAATTGACTTCAGAAAGACATTTTCCACAGTCAGTCTCATGCACGCCTGTATACTATCCTTGTGTCTTCCACTGAGAGTTAAAAAAATAATCATCATGCTTTTTCTCTCCCTTGATCCTCTCCCCCCCACACTTGCTTCTCTGCTCTAATAATTTATTCTGTTTCTAAATAAACATCCATTCTACTTAAAATCACAGAGAAAGTCAAACAAGGAAATAGAACTGAATCAACAAAGCCCCATTAGAATTGTAAAGACTGCACACTGAAGCAGAATGCTAAAGTTGTGATTGCAAGCAAGGGGCTTTTGTCAAAGACAAAAGGCTGTAGTTAATTCACACAAGACAATGTATTTTTTCTAAGGTCAGAGTTAATTAAAATCAAGCACCGTTCTCCTGCTCAATATTAAAGTGAGTGCTTATTTTAGAGTTTAAGTGATCCATCAAAAAATGGTAAATTTGACTGGTACAGACTGAGGTTTAATTTTCAAATGAAATGTATAAGTCTCTGCCTTTGGCTTTTATTGCAACAATATCCAATTAGAAGTCATGCACACACACATTTTTTTTTTTTTTTTTTTACTTAGATTTCTAATTATTGTGAAAAACAGCTTTTGACGGCTAAGGCTAACTGTTACAAACACCAGGCCATCTGCTGTTCAGATAGCTGCAGCACATTGTAAAGACATAAGCAGCCACAGAGCCATGGTAGAGGACAACAAATCCCCTCAGTGCACTACAAGAAAGGAAGAACATCAATCTCAGAGACAGAGGACTATTTCCAACGGGGTTAACTTATTTTAGAGAGAGAGATGGGGCAGAGAAAGACATTTTGGGGGGAAGAAGCAGAATGTGTGCTCAATCTGCCTTGTTGTATCAACTCATTCATTTATTATTCTTTTTTTGACTAAAAGATTATGAGTTTACTTTGAGTAGGGTAAGAAAGGTAATAGTTTGGGAGGCTTGACAAACCTAAACACCTTCAATGTTTAAATTACATATAACTTTCATTGACGTTTGGAATAGTAAGCCTTTAAACTTACACCCTTAGTTTAAATTTTTTAATGAAATACCAAACATACACGGGCCCCTCGGCCTTCCAGGGTTAGTGTTTTTTGCTCACCTCTCAACTCTTCTCTCCACCTCCATCCATCCTGTTTTAATCCATAGTCTACGATACCTGCCCCACTACCATCCATCCCCTTCGTGTCCTTACTTTCTCATCTTATTCTTCTCCCTCTGGCACTGGCATTTCATCGTAATCCCAATCATTCATAATCATCATTTTTCACCTGCTTTCTCCTTTTCATTTCTGTCTTCTCTCTCATCTATCCTTGCATCTCTTCCTTCCTTTCTCTCACACAAAGGCCTGACATACATGGCTACTAGCAGGAAGTAGCCAAGTCCATACTGCACACACTTTGGTGCCGACCAAAAAAAAGGTTTTAGAATTTAACAGTAAGGTACTGCAATACATTCTTAATTCAGAGAATACATCTTTAAGAACTATCTTTGAACGGAAACAGAAAGACAGTTACATGCCGATTATACACGAATAATGCAGACCACAGCTATGTGTGACAACCTATGATTACCTCCTCTATCATTTTTTCCTACCATCATTCAAACTGAGAACCCACAAGAAGCATCTAAAAAAAGAAGGTTTTTAAATGCCCAACCACTTGAGTGGAAGACACTGTTTCCTGTGCTTTGTACCTTTGAATCAAAATGCTTTTTAGCTAACTTTGAATCCTCTAGTTTACTGTAAGAGATTTTTAGATCACTTGTAATCATACTCAATATGGTATTATCTGGTACTATAAGCTGCACTGTGTGTCAATGCTTTTCTCTTGTCCTCCTCTCTTATACCTCCTATGGCACCTTTTTTAAAATAGACTACCACTGCTGTGCATGATGTGTATTGTAACACTCTTCGCACCATTTAAGCTCTTGATCTCACAAAGTCTTTCTTAGCTGCACTTTGCATTTAGCAATGACAAAAAAAGGTTCTTACAGTACCTGATCACAGTTGAAAGAATCAACACTATACCAAGCATACTCCTACACCAGGAGGGGAGAAAAGGAAAGGGTGATTCCCTTTCCTTTTCTCCCCTCCTTCTCTCACCTTCTTCTGGTCCCTCCATCGTTGCTCCAGCTTGGCATCCAGGCGGTTGGCGGCCTTTGCCCACTGCAGTGCGAGACGGCGGATTCGGCGCTTCATAAAGCTGAGGGACTCTTTTCCTGCCCCAACCTGGTCCAGTAGCACAGAAAGGTCGGTGCGAAAGGCGGCCTGGGAAGGTAACGGATAGAAAGTAAAAGGAGAGATGGAAAAAAAAGTGAAGAGAAAGTTTGAGAACGTAGACATCAAGCACAAACAGTCATTCTAAATTTTGCACCAGCAATATGGGTGTTAATCTTAAGCTTTTAGCTATGCAAGTGGTGTAACTCTAGGGATGGCAGTGGGTCCACCACTTTGTTCCAGACTGAAATACCTCAACAACTACTGGACAGATGCCCATGAAATTTGTTGCAGATATCCATGGTGCTCAGTGGATAAATCTGAATTTGTTGATCCCCTGACCCTCCCTTCTATCGCCACCAGCAGGTTGATATTTGTGGTTCAGAGTGACGTGTCTCAATAGCAACTGGATTACCATGGTATTTAGGGCAGACATTAATAGGATTTTTGAACTTTGTGGAGTCTTTGATTTTTCACATCTAGTGACATCATCAGGTCAGAATTTTATATTTTTCTCCATTTGTTTGTTTAACTTAACTTAGGAATGAAAATGCCTCAGAGAGCCATTAGAACAGCTGTAGACTCTTAGTTTTGTCTTCTATTTACTTAAATGGTAGTACAACACAGTGAACAGCAACGCAACTGAAGCAAGCAAGATGTGAAAGAGTGTCACCTGCAGATTTTAGCCACCAGCTTTAACAACAGCTGATGTAACCTGTGCTTGCAAATCCTTATATTGTGTGTGATAGTAATTCTGTATTATTTGCAAATGCAAGGACACATTTAGTGGTAGTTTTTTAAAAGAATAAACCATTTTGCCAAATGATGCAAAATTTTCACTGTCACGTTTCTATTTTATATACCTATTTCAAGAAAAACGCTGTCATAAGAAAACCTTGTTTGCTATTTGTTTTACCACTTTTAGGCTGGCTTTAGTTTTAGCTGTCAAAGAAAAGTTACAACAGCATGCATTTTCTAAGTAATGCTATAAACACAGAATACTTTTCTCCCCTTAGAACAACCTTGGCTCAGCCCCGTTTGTGTGTAAGATACAGGAAGACTGTAAATCCACAGTTCAGTAATTTGGGTCAGAGGGTAAGATGGAAGTATCAGTCTTCATTTACAGTGACATTCCGCTTTCCCTCTTAAACATTTCACTACCGCCACAAATAAAGTGTAGTAAGCAAGGTACACCATACACACAAAGACATAGTGCACACACATCACTTTAATAACAACTTTAAACATTCATGATTGCTTTGTGTTCCCAAACAAATGCTGTAGAATGCTGACCAAGCCTCCGTAACTGGGAACAATACCAAAGATGATAGCCAGTATGAAGTGTGGATGAAGACTTTCCTCATTCCACTTGGTGAACATCCAAACCCAAAGACCCTCATTATTGCTGCACAGGCATTGGAGGACATGTTCTTTGCCACCAAGGTGAAAAACAAAGTTCTTCATATTAAAATATAGACAATTTCCTTTCCTTTATGAAAGCCATCAAGCATAATTAGGGAAGCCTTTGACTGCTCAATTCATGACTGTTAGAAATAATGTTGCTGTTATGAAGCTAGTGAGCGAGAAATATACTATATTTGTTAAGTATGTTTCTATGGGTATGACCCTGCAAAATGCTCACACTCCTGTAAGTGTGTATTAGTTTGACTGTGTAATAAATTAAAGTATTGCTGCTCCATGACCTTAAAGTCAATGTTGAGGAAAAGTAGAGGATTATTTGTTGATTTTAACCAAAAATACATTTTATTGTCACATAGACTATAACTGCTTTCACATCCATATTGTGCCACATTCCTCTTATGCTGAAGTTGTATGTAGGACATACTGTACATGCAGCTGCAACACATGTAAATGAAAATTATCTGTAATAAATAGCCTAGGATATATTTAAAAAAAAATGTATCTCTGTGAAAGCTCCTTCACTTGTTTTCAACAATAACTAAAAGAGCTAGGGAGAGAGGGGGAGTGCAATGGACGTACTCACAGAGAGACAGCTGACTCATTATGAATGGGCCCAGCAGGCTCCATCTCACATGCTATTACTCTACGAACTGAAGTTAGTTGCATTCAATAACTTTTTCGCCGTGACCGCCGCAACAGCAGAGTTACCAGCGGAAACACTGGTACAAATACAGGTTTGCCTCTCTTACTTAACAATATACAGCTGTGTTAATAACAATTAAAACTGTGGACAAAATGTTGCATTTACTAGTAAACTGGTAAACCTTGTGACCTTATGACAGACTGCTATCTGTTGTGGAATTTTCCGCATGTTACTCTATCCTCCGTGACTGTCTACTTATCTAGAAACTAAGCTGTGCGGTGCAGGGAACAACTTTGACTGGCACATGATCAGACAGTGGTTTACAGAGCGGTTGATTGGCTTAGCAAAAAGACTCGGAGCGTTCTATAAACGGAATGGTGCATTTAAAATATTGCTTGATTACGCAAATTTGATCGTGCGAAGCCAAAATCATGATCGTGATTAAAATTTGATTAAATTGTGCAGCCCTAAGAAAAACACATTTTTGTTTGGTAAAAAAAAACACGTCTTATTTGTCTATTCCAGCAGCTGAGTAAAAACAATATTGCTTGTCTAAAATCTTTTCTTTTCCTCACTCTCTCTTTTCTTCTTTCTCGACTCTACTCTTTTTCCATTACAGGACTGAAGATTATTGTTTTAATTTTCTCTTTTGGAGCGAGCAATTATCATTTAAGGTCACTGTCTACTGAATAGATGTGTTTAGACTCCAACAGCGCAGAAAAGCTTAACATTAAGGTAAGAAGGGCAAATATCTACATGTTGTTAAAGTGAATCATTCTTTTCTTTTACTTCACACTATGCATTTGGTCGGCCTACAATTTTCTTTACCCAGAATGCTCTGGAAAGAAATCCACATTCAAAAAAGCTTCCACAAATCATCTACAGTGGCCAAAAGGGGACAGTGGTAACATTCTTGTTTAAATATATATCAGCTAAATGAAAATTATGTTGTTGAATGTTGAGCGGGGTGAAATACAGCAAATAATCAGCTGCATTCTGTGACCCTCATTTCTACCCTTGCAGTATTTTACAAATTATAAGTATTTCCACATAACCTTGGTGAACTGAGCAAACTTGGAAAGTCTGAGTTAGTAGCCTGTTTGTTTTTGTGTGTGGCTTTTTTTAAGCAAACAAACTGTAAATAGAGCAGATCTGCAACCTTGTGTTTACCTGAACTTAATAATGTTATAGCCACAAATGGAGAGACCAATATTGACATATTTATAATCTGTGGTCATAACATTACTGTAGTACAGTAGGCATTGTGTATGTTGTTAAGTGTATGTTTAATATGTATTTTCAATTTCCTTGCGGGAGTCATCCCAAAAGGATTACTAAAGAGAAGTCTAAGTCTAAGTATGTAATTAGTTGTAGTAGTAAGCTAGTTGTTGCTTTCTTAGTACATGTTAGCAGTATTGTCAGTTGCATTGAGGTGGTGAGCAAAGTATAATCACTTGTGTGTTTACTATACATCTATCAACTGTCAACTAGCAGCCTTCATCCACTATGTGTCTTTCTGAATATACAGTATATCTGTATATATGCCTGAAATGTCCATTGTAACATTTCATTTAGCTGGTGTCTGTTTTTCATGTTTGAGAGTCATCCTCTCACCTGTCTTTTAGGGGCCTTTGGCTGCATTACATACTGGGTGGGGGTGCTGCTGTGGTTCCTCCAGGCCAACGGGGGGCAGAACCACTCTACTTCGCTCAGGTAGACAAGGAAGGAGCAGTCTGAACCGTCGACACCGTAGAAGGCATAGCAAGGGTCCGATGTCCAACGTGCACGCATCCACTAGATGGTATACAGAGAGAGCACATACATAAGGTGAGATTTACATTTCCAAAATGTAAACAAAATCATATAAAGGAAAAAATGAATTATTTTCTATAACAGCGGTACCAAAATCACAGGGCCACGCACAGGTGATTTCCTACTGGGCTGCAAGTACGTTATAACTCAAGCAAAAAAAGCTGAATAACTATATAAAATATACAGGCTATAAGAGGCTTGGTTTGCTGTGGTTACGTTTGGGTGGGTTTGTGTCTACCTTATTGTTTGTCACCACACCTTGGATTTTGAAGAAGCTTAAAATCAGTAATGCTTTCTTCAAAGGAAGCAGGGGAGGTAATGGCTATGGGGCATGTGTGTTATAATATCCTAAAATTGCTTGTGACTCCACCACCTCCTGCCGTCAGGTCCACAACAATGCTGTCATTAAAGAACACGGTTAGTAACACCTGCTGCACCATCATATTCCAAATAAAAACAACAGCTTGACACTCACATCTACTTTCCCAGGGCACTCTGGGAAGCGAGGGTCTCTTGGTACTTCACACTGGCCTGATGTCACATCTCTCATTGCTGAAAAGACACAGTGAGTGACATGTTACCTCCAGTAGTAAAACATATACATAAAGCATATACGCACCAGAATCCTCTTACATTTTAAAAAGGACCTGAACACCTCTTCTCAGGACTGTGTGGGTGTGTATAGACTGATTGACATATTCCTGACCCTCCTGTTAGGTTTTTTGCACCTGTTAGGGCAGGACAAATACCAGCTTTTTCATTCTATTGGTAGATGAAGATTTGGGATCTAATAAATTCCCATCAAAGCTCTGGCCCACCTTCAAGCTGAGCAGAGTTCTAATTGGCCCGAATAACTAAAAAACACCTGCATGGGTGTTCAGAAGCTTTTAATATTAAGCTAAATAATAAGCAATAAAAGGACTCTTGTAAGTAAAATACTTTGCTTCACCCACAATCACTGCTTCATTAGTTTGGTTCAACGGTAAACATTGCTGTGATAAAGCCTAGTGTCCGTTCTCTTCTGCTTTCTCCGCTATCTAGTTAGCAAGGGCACCATTGCTGCATCTGGGGCTTAGCAATGCCAAGGACAGCTATGATTGGCTTGTTTGTATTTCTTAAAACCATCTTCTTCCCGTTGTAGCCAGAACATACTCCAGCACTGACACAGTGCTTTGGACTGACGTGTGGTCTGGCAATTCAAAACTGCTGCTTTATTAGTCTGGGCTTAGCTCACGCAAGTGAGTTTGCTTTACAGTAATGTGAATATTTATTATCCAGTAAAAATAACTATTCTAACATCATCGCTTCCAGGGTAGGCTGTATGCACCGTCGGTGCCCATAAATCCCAGTGGTTTCCCCTTAGCAAAATCACACCAGATTGGCTCGACTGCAGTGCACACTTTTCACTGGGCCTGACAAAGAAGCACAGTCGTCTCTTACTGCTGCCAACCATCCTAGTGTTACGCTAGCAAATACGTCTGCTCACTTAGGCTACACTCACTGCATTAATTGCTCCACTGACTTAGTTAACTGCGTCTCTGCTACGGAAGGGAGGAAACAAAGAGAAGAGAGTGACTGCAATGATGTTTTCTGAGAGGAAAACCAATCCAGTTTCAATTTCTCAGTGCTTTTCTGTCTTTCAACCCCCCCGCCCCCCCCTTTCTCTCTGGACCAAAATATATTAGCCTTTTCTCTAGCTTATGTCCGTTTCCATTTACCTAATGTAAAAAAGACTGTTTTTCACATAAGTCCTCCCCTGGGCTTCTCTCCTTCCATTGAAAACAGACACTGAGACACACACCGATTACAAATATGATTACAATAACAACCACTGTAACAACAATTGAAAATGTGGTCAACTAACTAGATAAAAAAAAACTTGACTCCTGTCCCTGCAAGACAGAAAATAAAAATAAAATTCTAATATCTCTCTCTCTCTCTCTCTCTCTCTCTCTCTCGTACATGCCTGACCACGAGATAAATAAACTGCCACTGAGCCGTATGATAATAAAGTCTGCCAGCAGTGTTTCAATTCATCTGTGATTAGAGAAAGCAGCAGTGTTTTCATTTTGGCATCGTCCCTGCAGATGCAGTGGGGGGAAAGCAAAAGGAGATGTATGCTCATATATTCTCATGTAAAGAGTTGGGCAATTACCCTCAAGAAAAAACATCAGAGAGGAGAATAAGGAGGAAAGAATAATCATAATGGGGATTAAATTATGAGTGTGTGCCAAACTGTCACAAGTTAGTGCTATGTAGGTTTTGATGAAAATGTTCAAGGGCAAAGGTTGACATGGAAAACAACAGGGTTGGATGGAAGCAATAAAGCAAAGAAGAGATCTACAGAGATGACTACAGTGTCCTGCATGCACAACCATCCACGATGACTTGATTACTAACATTTATCCCTCTTGCCTTCCAAAAAAAATAAAATCAATCTGCTTTTTCTGGTTTTTACTTTTGTGAAGATAAAAAATGCTAAAAATAAATGCTGCAAAAGGGCAACTCTCAGATCTTAATGATTTTAGATTTTGGGGTTGATGTTTTTAATAACCTGTTTTTACCTTTACTGCTGTAATGCGCACATTGTTACAATATAGTTTTTTATGTGAAAAATATCAAACTGGAACTATCACCTGATTACTTTGGGCAGGTGTCAAAAATGATTAGTGTCAGTAGAATAATCAGCTAGAGATCCTAATTTAAACAAGTCTGTGACTGTGCGTGCGTGTGTGTGTGTTTGCAGATCTGTTTTGTATTCTCTTCTGTTGCTCAGCAGCAAAACAAGTTTAGCTCCAACACAAGCTGACAGCTGTGCATGAGTCCAGCTGTGCTTCAAGTTGAATATTACTGAAGAATTACATTTAATCAGGTAGTAGTGATTAATGTGTTATTCTGTTTTGGGTCTTTTGCTAACATGAGTTTTTATACTAAATTTGTGTACTTCAGGTTGGTGCTGTGTAGTACTGTGTACAGTTTATTGCTCACGCCATACTGTATGTGCGGTCACTTGTATTGAATGTCTACCATGTGTGGACAATGCCATTTTTATTGTTTGTTTATTTTTTTAAACACTATCATAGATTACGTTTACCATAAATGAAATGTAATGTAGTCTTGTTTTGCCAAACCCTCCTCCACAGTGCTGCGGAGGAGGATGTGGCTAGTCCACATAGCATTCCAGGATAGGAGGAAACATGCTCTGGTTTATTGGCATGTCTTAAAGCCAATCACAATCATCATGAGCGGCGCTAAGCTCCGCACGGAGCCGCTGCAAAATAGCCTCGGGAAGGAAGTAGTTTTGGTGGAACCTGTACATTCAAAAGGTGTTTTTGTCGTGTTAGAGTTTGGACAGATTGTCTAGCTAGCTGTCTCAATTTACCATGCAGAGATCTGAGGAGCAGTTGAAGGGGAACTATTGCAGTTTGTTTAGCTCAATTTTCCTTAACTGAACAGCTTTGGAGCCATTGGAATGGTTATATGACTTTTTTTGGAATGAATGGTGGTCCTCTTGCTCCCCCCTTGCCCCGGGGGGGGGCGGAGAAACCACCCTCGCAACTTTGGGTTTGAGACTAGATGTAATGTAACAAACAAGCTGCAGAGGATGTCACTTGTGAATGTCCATGTGTTTAGATGAGTGGATTGGATCAGATGGATCGGTGTTGTGTGCATAAATTATTCTTGTAATTTAATTGTGCTGTATGTTTTATATGGCATGTACAGTATGTAAATAAATCTTCACACAGGGACAATGAAGTTTGTCAGATCAGATGCTGTATGATTACACAGCTCAAGAGTCATACACTCATGACATTACTCACTTCTTTTTTTCGAACGTTATACTTTTTGTATAATAACTTCTGGATACATAACGTAAAGTAAAGCGAGGGCGTAAAGGCATTTCACACTGATAATGATAGGGATTGGTACTTTACCTCTTCCTTGTACAATGCTGTTTTGCAGTATCTGCTCCACCCTGGTGGCCATGTTGGAGACATTCTGGGCTATAGCTTGGATCCTCTCTACCAGGCTGGCTGGTTGAAACCTACACACAGACACACACACACACACAGACAGACACACACAGACACACACAGACAGACACACACAGACACACACACACACACACACACACACACACACACACACACACACACACACACACACACACACACACACACACACACACACGTTGAGTGAAGAGGAGATAAAGGAATGCAGAAATGAGAGGAACCCTCACAATGCTGTCACACAATGTAAATAAAACACCTCTGCATCAAGTGGGACATCAAATTCCCAACCTCTCATCACCCATTCTTTCTTTCCCCATGGTGTCACCTCACTCCAGTCATGGGCTAGTCTCTCTCCTATTCAGTTATTCCTGTCTCATTGTTTCTACCTCTTTTCCTGTCTAACTCTTCTCTCCCCCTCTGCTCTCTTGCCTATCCTTCTCTGCTTCCCCTCCCTGGCTTTTCACATCTCAACAGATGTAGAAGTGTTAGTGGGAGATGCAAATTGTTAGACACTTGGTTGGAGCGTGAAATAGAAAAAGACCTGCACTGTTAATACCAATTCCTCTGTGGGGTGAGAGACTTCCCATTCACATAATAAGAAGTGTGTGAAATGTGGGTGTTTGTTGTGTGTATGTTTGCATCTGTTTGTGGGCTCATTGTGGTCTGTATATTTACAAAGCATCTGATTACATGATTTTACATCTCACAAACCCAAGCCTGCGTACACACACATGCTCATGCTGCTGTGCCCATTATGTCCATTCAAATAACCTGATTTCAGTGTGCATTGTGTGAGTGCCTTCCTGTTTCTCTGTATTCTCTCATCAGCAGATGGTATTAACTCTCATTAAAGCCAGGAAATTAAATACAGAATAAGAACACATCAGAGTGTGATCAGAATTATTGATATTGTTTGTGTTTGTGTGTGTGTGTGTGTGTGTGTGTGTGTGTGTGTGTGTGTACACAGGATGGACTGCAAGACTGCTTAACTGACTAACCGACAGCAGCTGCATGAACATTAATTAAAAAGTTATGGGACCAAGGGCCTAATGCAGATAAAGTATGTTTGTTGCTTTACAAAGTAGAAGCAAAAAAAGGAGACAACCATCAAAGTCACAGGGAGTCTCCATGCTCCATTAAAAGCTTTGTAAGTGTCACTTCTAAATGTTGCTAAGTGTGTTTGCGTCTCGTTTAATATGTTCACTACAACAGAAAAGTAATTATTCTCTACTGCATGTATATTTCAGGGGCAACAGCTGTCTTCAAACCCTGAAATTTGCAGAAATAATATTCAGTATTTCCGCTTTTGATCACCGCTTTTAACGGATAAAAACAAACATTTCTGACCCCATGCTAATAGATTCATTCAGAAGCTACATTTTCAGTATCATCAGTATTCAGTACGTTATCTTTTTATTCATAATTTAACTAAAAATATTAAAACTTTTGATTTCTATTTTGTATTGCTATAATGTTTTTTATGTTCTGTGTGTTTTTGTCTTGTGTTTCTGTTTTATTAGTGCACAACTAATTATCCATTGGGGAAAAAACAAAGTGAGAGTTACAGCATAATCTTCCAGTCCTTGAGAATTCAGCTAAGCATAATACTCTATCCATCAATCCTTCAATTTTTTGCCCAGATGCAGGTCTAGGGCCACTGTTAAAGCAGGCTAAGTAAGATAGAACAGACGTCTTTATCCGCACCCATATTCCTGGGGGATCCAAGGATACCTCCACAGCAAAACATCTGCATTACATGCCCAAACCACCTTAACTGACCCCCTTTAATGTAAAGGCCTAGATGTAAATCAAGAGCTTTGCGTTCAGGCTAAGCTCCCTCTTCAACACAACAGTCCGAGGCATTGCCTGCATTACTGCTGATGCATCGCCGATCTACCTTGATCAATCTCCATCTCACCCTCAGTAGTAAAGATTATTTTTTGGGCATTTTAGGCCTTTAATTGACAGGACAGCTGAATACATGAAATTGGAGAGAGAAAGAGAATAACATGCAGCAAAGGGCCACGCAGGTTGGAGTTGAACCCAGGCCTCGCTGCACCGAGGAGTAAACCTCTATATATGGGCGCCCACTCTACCAACTGAGCTATCTGGGATCACTCACCCTCACTAGTGAACAAGACTCCAAAATACTTGAAATCTGTCCCTTGAGGAAGTTACTCTCTCCAAACCTGAAAGGGGAAATTCACTTTTATTCTGCCAGAGTAGCGTAGCCCGGATTTGGAGATGCTGACCATCATCCCTGTCGCTTTACACTCCATCCAGCATTTTCTGTAAATGACTTCTCATTTTCATACCAGCAAGGGATATACAACAATAGAGTTGCACCTATAGACTCTTGCAATGTTGGATCATTCATAGTTTTTCAGAAGAGTAACTGTGAACTTATTCATTTTTTGTAAGTGTGGTTGTTTAATGCCAAAAATGGCATTCCCCTCACCAAAAGTTAAATCTCCACAATGTAAATAAACCTTTCCAAACATGCTATGCGTGAAAGCACCCTGAAACAGTTCTCAATAAAAGCATCTGACAGAACCAATTATAATTTCACTCATCCACTCCACGCAAGTGAGGCAAATACAGAGTACAGTATGTGTTAGTGAAAGTTATTACCTAATATTGTCTTATAATGAGAGCCAGTATCATACTACATAAGGCTATACAATTATATGTAAACATTAGTATTATTGCATGGAAAATTTCACAAAAGTTCCCAGCTGTTTTTACAGCTACCATGCAGCTGTTTTTAAAGCTACCATGGTACCTATCCTATAAAAGTTGCAATGTATTTAGCTTGAAGGACAAAACCTTTGCTTGGTAATCTGAGTAACCCCTGATACTATAAAGCTCTCTTTGGGGGGGCTTCAATGGGACTGCGCAAGTTGGTCTCTATAAGAGTTGACCTTCTAAGCTGAGCTCCCATGTCTATTACAATGTGAACTCATCCCTAGAGATGAACAGAAAGAGAAGGAGAACGGGAGTATCATAGAAGGAATGGGCAGAAAAATGGATTAAAGACTGAGAAGGAGCAGAAAGGACTGCACAATGAGATCCAAAGAGACAGACAGAGAAATATACAGTGTGAGAGTTGTGGCAAAACTGGAACAGACAGAAAATAATGAAAAGGACATCCACCACAGCCACAGCAAACAGACCAAGAGTACCAGGGGGACCATTGGGTTATTACTGTAAGAAAGAGAAACAATAAAATAAAGAGATTATCTGTGCCTTTATGTTAAAGTCAACCAAACAACTTGATTGAAACATTAAACAACGACTATGCTCAAAGAATACAAGTATATACATATTTGATGGCCCACTGTTGCGCGCTGCTTGCAATGAAGCTTTCTCCCTTTTGATGAATGTAGACAGTTTTACAAATGAGGGGAACAAAACAAAAATTAGGAAGAGCAAAGAGAAGACAAAACAGAGGTAAGGTATAGGGGAAGAAGTGAGAGGAAATCCACTGATGGATGCCAACCAGACGTATGAACACTCTGAAAAGAAGAAACTGAATGAGAGGCGGTAAGAGAAAATCAATGATAAATAGAGGGAGAGTTTCTAAGGATAAAAAAATGTGTTCTCATGCTTTCCTTATCTCGCTTTCTTTCTCACTTTCTATAATGAGCTCATCCTCTTAAGAGAAGAGGACAGTTCTGGCAGCATCCCATCAACCATATCTGTCCAGGGCAGGCGTCAGCATGAGTGTTTGTGTGTTTGTTTGCATGCGTCGACCTTTTCCATCCCATGCCGTGGTGTTAAAACATTATACTCAACAGCGCTCACTCCCCTCCAATGCTTATTTCCACACATATACAAATGCAATCATACATGCATGAATGCACACAGATGCACACTCACCAACTCTGTTTTTTGTAACAAAATTAGGTATGAAAAGCATTTACAATGTTGTTTATTTCTCCAACTGATCTATGCACAGAGCGGCTGAAATTAGGAAAGAATGTAAGTATCTATTTTGTTTTTCTGAGTAGTTCCAGCAAAGGTGCAGTATAACAGTGTGCTTGAGTATTATGGAAAAGAAGGCCTCCATGGCTAAAATTTTTTATACTGACAATGCTTAGATGGGTGCTTAACGGGAGAGAAATAGGTAAAGCCAAGCCAGACTACTGATCGTTATAGAGTGTATGCCCAAGGGGAGACTTACCAATCTTTCCTCTCATCTGCTTCATGGTAAAACAGAGTGAATCAACTCTGCGTCCTTTCCCCTCCTTAGTTCCCCGCCTTCGTTTTCTCAGGTTTTTGCTGTTCCTCTCCCTCCCTCGTTATATTCCCTCCATTTTCTGCTCTAACGAGTGGCTGCCCTATGGGCAAATCGCAGGCTAGGGACTCAGACATCAAGTCCCATTCGCCACTACACAGGAGTGTGTCAGCACCAATAAAGCTCACACAGAGATTACACCACCCAGTGTTGTGTGTGTGTGTGTGTGTGTGTGTGTGTGTGTGTGTGTGTGTGTGTGTGTGTGTATGTGTGTGCGTCTTCCTGTGAATGCGTGCCTGACTGGCCTGGATTTGGGATATGTTTTATAAAGCTCTCTCTTCCCATTTGCTACTCTCCCTGCTGGCTAAAATAACACATTATCACGTCACACATGCTCAACAAAATTTCTCACACACCCTCTCTCGCTCTGTATATGTGGAAGAGGAAGATAAATAGTAGAAAGTAGAAAGGGAACTGAGAGCAAGAAAGGATAGGCAGAAAGAATAAAAGGTTGAGAGTATGAGACAGAGACACAGGAAGAGAGGGGAACGAGTGATGGAATGAAATAAAGTTTAGCTTTCTGCTCACTGCTTTTGCATTTCTGAGTACCTAGCATTTTTGCAAGAGCACCCTAAACGTCTCGAGTTGAAAACAACTTCCATTGTCCAACTGGATGAATTGAGAGGTGAAGGTGACTGTCCCTGCCTAGCAACAATAATATAATTGCAACAAGTTGAGCTTTTTATTTTAAATTGTAGGCTTTAAAAAAAAAAAAAAAAGTAATGCGGTGCACCTTTTAACATGCAAAAGAGCACTTTGTCTGACCAGAGTCTTAGGTTGAAGCAAGTTGGGTGTCATAAGGCGCCTGCTTGGGCTTAAAGCCTGGGTCTCTGCAGTGGAAGCTGAGTCCTTTTCCCCTTAAGTTACTCAGGCACCCCAACTAATCACTAATATAATGCAATTTCAATCAAGCATGCTATATTTCACTCCCACAAGACCAACTCTGAAACATGCATACTATATAGACTAATGCAAACCCTGTCAATTGATATCTTGAAGTAATCCTAAAACGTGAAAAATCCTAATCATGGAGATCCTTTGCATCTCTAATTCCCATCTCACACAATGTGAAGTCAGCATAACGTGTGCTGGTATTTTTGGATGGTACAGTAAAAATGATAATCACTAATTATGGTTTGTTAAAAGGGACCTATTACGCTCATTTTCAGGTTCAAACTATTTTCTACTAGAACATGTTAACATGCTATAATGTTTAAAAACACTTACTCTTAAACTCCCCGTGGCTGCTGCACTTGTATTCACCCTGTCTGTGACAATCTGTTGTAGTGCCTGTCTCTTTAAGCAACCTTCCCAAAAACGCACAGACTGCTTTGATTGGTAAGTGTTTCTGGTTCTTCCACATCTCTGTTCTCACTGTCTCTGGACCCTCCGTCATTGCAGCTGCTCACCAATAAACTACACAGTCAAAACTGTTCCACTGAAATTGTGGAGAATTAATATTATCAACCAAGATTGCAGGTTTACCTAACTTTAGCATGTAGCTACATGTAGCAGTATATCAAATGTAAACACTGCAGTAATGGGCCTGCAGCAGATGCCCATATGAAGATATCCAATCTAAACTGTTGGAAGCAGTGTTCAGAACAGTCTTAAATCTTAGATGCAACATGCACATCCAACATCGAACATTATATAAATAACAAAATGTGGATTCGTCAGACAACAGCACACTTTTCCACTTTGAGTCAATCCGTCTCAGATGAGCTTCGGGCCCAGAGAAGCCGGTGGCATTTCCGGGTGTTGTTGATATATGGCTTTTGCTTTGCAAGGGAGAGTTTTCACCTGCACTTATAGATGTAGCAACAAACTATGTTAACTGACAATGGTTTTCCAAATTGTTCCTGAGCCCACGTGCTAATATCGTTTACATGGTTCAATACAGTGCCGCCTAACTGATTGTAGGTCACAGGCATTCAATGTTATTTTTTGGCCTTGCCGCTTACATGCAGAGCTTTCTCTAGATTCTCTGAAACCTTTGGTGATATTCTCTGTAGCTGATGAAATCCCTAAATTCCTTGGAATTGTACGTTGAGAAACGTTCTTAAACTATTGGACTATTTGCTCATGCAGTTGTACACAATGTGTTGAACTTCGCCCCATCCTTGATTGTGAACGACTGAGCCTTTTGGGGATGCTCCTGTTATACCCAATCATGACCAATTAACCTGTTCACCTGTAGAATATTCCAAACAGGTGTTTGTTGAGCCTTACTCAACTTTCCAAGTCTTTTGTGGCCCCTGTCCAAGCTATGTTGGAACGTGTTACAGGCATCAAATTCAAAATGAGTGAATATTTGCAAAAAAACAATAAAGTTTATCAGTTTGAACATTCTTGTCTTCGTAATGTATTCAATTGAATATAGGTTGAAAAGGATTTGAAAATCCTTGTATTCTGTTTTTATTTTCTTTTTACACAATGTCCCAACTTCATATATATATATATATATACAGTATATATACACACATACATACTGTACATTTATATATTATGCCCCTTATGATGCAATCAGCAAAAATAAGTAAAAGTTTAATCCTATCATTAGTTACTAGACTAACAACTAATGTAAAGAGACAATGCATTACATCTATTTGTAATTTATCAGCAAGTCTAGTCACTTAGGTCAAACTGTTCATTAACTATGTTTAACCCTAATTAGGGTTAACGTGTTTAACCCTAATTACACCCTGAACATACCCTCTATCCACCCAAACTACCCCCTTCAAGGCACTAACTAGAAATTGATATCTGCTACAGTAACACATGCATGAACCATCCTTGACAATAGACACCCTTAACAGGACACTTCTCCCCAGTTGTACCTTAAGAGTTGAACAGCTCCTCCCCACATCGAACGGCCCATTACTAGACATTGATTACAGTTAACACCAACGCCAGAACGTATTAATTGTTCCATCCTTCTGCTCTAGTGCCTCTGGGCAGATCTGAACCTGAGCGCTTATCTGGGATCATTTAACAAGGATTGAAGAAGTGAGGGGATTTCTGTCAGTGTGTATCACTCCTGCTGCACTGAATTTAGTCGGGCTTTTTGAAAATGAAAGGGGTCAGAATGGAGAGAACGTTAGATAGGAAAGACAAATTGGATGTTTTGGTACTAACAGGGAAAGAGTGGAGTCGTTTATTAAAAGCAGTAGCAGAAAGGTCATGCAATACTTGTCCATCTGTAGCAGTGATTTTGTGGTAATAGGCAGCAATTTCCACAAGAGTCCATAAGAAGGGGAAAAAATGAGAGTTAAGATGAGAGAAAAATACAATAAGGCGAGGAGTAAAAAGGAGAAAAGATTGAAGTCATGACTATAAAACAGATAGAGAGGTGATGTGCAATATGAATGACAATGAGGAATACATCTTAAATATGTTGGTGTCGTCATAGTACAGTATTTCATGGCTATCTGCCATAAAGGGTGTCATCTCACAAAGCTCTACCAGCTGTTCTCTGTTAATACACACCTGAGCTGACCAAAGCACTCCTGATACTGTATCATTAAAGCATTATCTCTATGTCTAAATATATTTTCTTTCCATTTGTAAAAGGACAAAACAACGCTTACAATATTAAAGCCATATTGTGCATTTTGGAACAATTAATTAAATTAATTTAATATTAAATACTACAATTTTGTAGGCCATGTGGTTGCACTATTTTTATCAAACAATAAGATGTGATCGTTAAGGTGGACACAAATTGATTGTTAGCTGTGCACATGCCATACGTTTACCATGATAAATTTGAAGCTTTACCAACTATGTCAAATATTGTCCCTTTACTATCACTACAGATATTTACAATTGACAAAACATTCATGTTACATTCTTGTTATTCACAGTTTCTAAAACAGTTAAGGTTTTCAAAAAATAAAAAGGTCCAAAAAAAGACTCATTTTGAAAATAAATGATTTCTTCATCTAATTTTGATGTGAATATCACAATAACCTGTTATACATAGGGAGAACTGTTTAATGTTAAAAAAATGTTGGCGGTTACAAAACAGTTAGACACCAAATTAAACAGTAAAATGTAAAGTCAACGTACCTGTTGATAGCAGAGCTGAGCTCATCCAGGCGCCTTGCGTCAGTGGTGGAGGTGTTGTCGAGTTTGGACAGGCTGTCCATCCTCTTCAGAATCACCTCCAGCATGTCACTGATCTTCCTCAGCACACCACGCGACTCCACGCCTCCCAGCACTGAGACGAGAGAGAGACATAGAGGGAGAGACGGGAGATGAATGAAAAGCTGGACAGTGACGTTCATAACAAACGTGCACAATAAATCATAGAGCCTGCAGCTCTTCTGGCGCAGTAGTTGGCTGTTTTCTTGTTTTGGACAACTGTCTCTATACACTTTACTGCAATGTAGATCAAAAGCAAATTTCCTTCTGGTGTGTGCCAAACAATGCAAACATTTTCAATTAGGTTTGTGGTAAAACACTCACATTCTACCTTCCTCATGTTTTGACTACCAGTGTTCTTCTAAGACATTTTATAAATAAAAAATGGACAATTCATCTGAAATTAAATATATATATTTTAAAAGCAACCATACTTCTCTTTAGTGGTATTTCTATGTCATATTTTTATTTTATAACCATAAATTACAAAGTGGGGCTGCAAAAGAGAACAGTATAATATTCATATTTTTTAAAGTTTTTTTTGTTATTTAGTTTAATACTTTTTTAGTTTGTCAATCTACATTTTATTCACTCCTATGTTTTGAGGTGATGTGAGGCTGTCAGATGTCAATTTTGGCAGCTGCATTAAACACCAAGTACATGACATACACAGACCATCATAGAAAAAAGACCACTCCATACCCACCTCCAATACCACTTTAACCTCATGAGTGCAGCTCTTCATCACTTAAGCCTGTGTATAATTCCTCCTCTCAAAAACCAAAAGTTAGATTATCTCAGTTTTTAACCTGTACATCTAAAGCTTGAGATCTCATTTTTTTCTGCTACAGCAGTGCCCTTCGCCCAGTGCTGTATTATGATCTCTTGTCATAAACTAGCTTTTGTTGAGGCCAGACACCTAGACACTCTTGAGTCTGATGTGTGAATAAGTGCTCACCTTGATATCCTTTGATATGAGAAAAACATCCAAGACTAAAAGTTATGAAAAGCCAGAAAACAAATTACGTTGAGGTTCTTTATTTTTAGGCTCTCGTTCTGTGTGTGTTGGTCAATTTATTTACTTGACCCATCACAGTTCAGAGGGTTCTCTGTGGACAGAAAGAAATGAATGTGTATGCAGTTGTGTGTGTGTCTGGAAAGATGAATACACCATTAGCCATCAGAATTGAAAAGCAAGTCTGCGCGCACACACACACACACACACACACACACACGTTTAAGTAGGGGAACCTTCCGTGCCATGCATGATTTAAAACCATGACGTCTTAGTGTATTACCAACAGTAATCTTGGAAACGGTGGTCCCAGCTCTTTTCAGGTCATTGACCAGCTCCTCTTGTGTAGTTCTGGGCTGATTTCTCACATTTCTTAGGATCATTGAGACCCCACGAGGTGAGATCTTGCATGGAGCCCCAGTCCGAGGGAGATTAACAGTCATGTTTAGCTTCTTCCATTTTCTAATGATTGCTCCAACAGTGGACCTTTTTTCACCAAGCTGCTTGGCAATTTCCCAGTAGCCCTTTCCAGCCTCGTGGAGGTGTACAATTTTGTCTCTAGTGTCTTTGGACAGCCCTTTGGTCTTGGCCATGTTAGTAGTTTGATTCTTACTGATTGTATGGGGTGGACAGGTGTCTTTATGCAGCTAACGTCCTCAAACAGGTGCATCTAATTTAGGATAGTAAATTGAGTGGAGGTGGACATTTTGAAGGCAGACTAACAGGTCTTTGATGGTCAGAATTCTAGCTGATAGACAAATACTTATTTGCAGCTGTATCATACAAATAAATAGTTAAAAATTCATACATTGTGATTTCTGGATTTAGTTTTTTAGATTATGTCCCTCACAGTGGACATGCACCTACGATGACAATTTCAGATCCCTCCATGATTTCTAAGTGGAGTACTTGCAAAATAGCAGGGTGTTCAAATACTTATTTTCCTCACTGTAGCTACAATGGTCTATACAATGGTAAGGCTGTTTCCATTGGATATGGGGAAATGAGAATGGATGGAAGACATCATCAGTGATCGTCCCCAAAAATCCTGATCGGCACACACTTAAATGAATTATTAATGTTATTGAGAAGAAATTGATACTGAGTTAGCCAAGTTAGAGGTTATAAACTATTGTGTGCAAATTAAAAAAGTAGGTTAACACTAATCAAACACGTAACAAACAGGAACTGCAGAGTAACATGCTAATTATAAAGTTGATAATCTGTCATGGTAACGGGAATCTGATTTCAGTGTGTACAATGGAGATGCATTTTCATGTCAATATAAGTGTAAGTTTAACAAATGTATACAATAAATCCAAATTCCATGACATATTTTAATGAAAATCTTTCCACTTCAATTTGACACCATCATTAAATGTACAGTAACCACACAGGCTGCAGTGAACAGCCTTAAAAGATACAGTTTGGGACACAAAGGTCAGAATGTATTCTTCTAGCCTCACATCAGAAGACTTGGTAGAGACCATACTGACACTGTAAACACCTGGATTACACTGGCAAACCACTCTATCAAACCCTATGTCTGCTGCTTGACAAGCAATTACAGCCAAGGGGCTCCGGTGCCTAACAGCTCTGGTGAAAGGTCATTGTCTGCCTCGATCTCTTGCAACAGCCGAAAACAAAGTTCAGTTACTTATCTTCTCAGCGACAGATGTATTCGTCTCAGACTGGCAGTGTCATTTCCTTTGCCCATGATGGATCACTGTGTGAGAGTGTGCCAGTGGGTCACTCTAGTGACAACTTTGTGATTGGCTGATAAAGAATGACATCCATGTTGAGGGTCAAGTAAATTGAAGTAATGGCCATGCTGAGAAAAATGATAATTTACTGTAATTTTTATTGGGGTTGAACAAATACAGGCTTGTGTAATATTCAGTGTCCCAGATATTAAAATTTTAAAGTTTATTTTGCTAAAATCATAACACATTTGGTAATTCGGTACTGTTAACACAGGTGATTTCCTTTGCATTTGGTTGTTTATAATAAATATGAGATACAGTGTGTAAATTTAGAAAAAAACACCAAAGTAATAATAATATCCTTGCTGATAGAGAACTGACAAAAAAGCTGTGATGTCCAGCAGTGCAGCAAATGGGACAAATGGAACCTGAGGGACCCAAAAGTGTAATGAACAGATCGTTCATATGTTCCAAAGTTCTTTTGTATCAAATGCCATTTTGAGTCAAGGTGCAAATTGTTCTTTGTGACTCTTTGTTTCTTAATGAATCTCTGTGTCAAGAATACAGTCCTGGAAAATGCACTCAAATGGTTGGCAAATGACCAGCTGTAATAAATTAGCTCTGCCTTTGAAAAGCTGATCCTTGTTGCCAGTCCATTGTGCACCTTCATGGAAGACACATCAGAAATCTTTTCAATGTGTTTGACTGTGGTAACGAAATACCAATTTAAAAGACAAGTGCCAATATTGAAGTAGCTTGCTTCAATAATAACCATTATATAGAAAATGACTGCCCTTATTGGCCCTCATCAGATGAAACCACATTCAGATCTCACTGTAATGAATCTGCAAGTAAAGGACACTGTAACCACAGCTACAGTACTGTGTGTGTATGGCATGGACACGAGCGGAATGAAGATAAATAGCAGCAACAGATGAACAGGTGTGACTTTCACAAGCTCAAAGGGCAGAAGAGTCAAAAACAGGGAAGTGTGTGTGTGTGTGTGTGTGTGACAAAACAGCACAACAAAACAAACCCAGAAATTAGCAAGTCAAATTATGAAAGAAAAGAAGCAACACATTAAGGATGAACAAAACACAGTAATGGCCATGTAGCAACCAATTCCCCCCTCTGAGTATATGTAGTCTCTCATTCTTATCAGTCTGTCACTGATCAAAGTGTATGTGCAAATTAACACCAGAGCTCTGGCCCCTCACTGTTAGCCCGTTGTTTGGGCTATGTATTGACAAGTTCTGATTTCTATATAATAATAGCATTAGGAAAACCTTGAATGGCAAAGATTTAGCTTTAAGGGGTTGCAAAAGTATATTCAATGCTGATCAATGCAATGTATTTTGATACACAATAGCTTTAAATAGATTACACTGGTCCTGAAGCAACACACAAAGGAGCCAACTGTCAAAGGATTGAAATAAAAAGGACCAATGTGGAATTAGAAGGTTTCTGATCTCAAGCATTAATTTATACCTAAATGTGTGAAACAAGGGCAACTTTACTCAAAGCAGAGACACTACTTGTAATTATATTTCTGTACTACATGTTTGTTACTACACTACGTACCTTGCCCTGTATCTTGTTCTGTACATTTATTTTAGCTTCTTGTTGTGTGCACCTTATGTTAATTTGTTCATTCTTCCTCTATGTACTGTATTGTATAAAGATGGTTGACAATAAAGTCTGTCTTATCTTCTCATAACTGACACTTCTGATCCTGCAACAGACCAAAGTGAAATTGATCAACAAATGAGAAAAGCAACATGTTAGATCCATACAGACACAGAGTTCCCTGATGAGAAACAGGTAAAGTCTGCCTTCCCATTACTGTTAATGCCCACAGCACTGACATATTTTCGCTACATAAAAGAAACTATCCTGATTTATCCCAGCTTTCACCTCTTGTTCAACCTTATAAAATACAATACAGCCTTTAAATAAACATTTTAAAGTACATTTGGAAAATTACAATTGCAAATATCATCTTCAACATGCATAATAAATATTCCATTACTAGCAAGATGGTTAGTTCACATGCACTATGACAGACTGAGGCTTAACCTTTATAAAAGGTCACTGCTGAAAGCAAATTCAAAGTGTGAGTTGGATCTTAATAGTGATGGTTGTCTCTAAGGGTCTCACTATTTAAATTTTAATTTGAAATAAACCGAAATTAAGTCAAAATCTCGAACTTTGAATTAAAAAACTGAATAGTTGATGCTGCCACACACCCATGTCACGTTGGGTCGGCTTGCCAAGCGAAAAAAAAAAAACACGTGTTGAAGTGCTACGAGTCAACCTCCTCTGACTTTGCTAAAGCCAATCAAAAGCTAGCATGGCAACTGCAGATGCAGAAGACCCATCAACAGAACTTGAACCCCCTCCTCTTTCACTGAAGTCACCAGTGTGGAAGTATTTTGGATTTCCAGTAAGTTATGTTGACAACGGTCACGTTGTGGACAAAAAAGCCACAGTTTGCAAGTTCTGCTATGTGCGTGTAAGACACTTAATTGTTCAGAGAAGACTATGGACATGGCTGTTTTATTGTTTTTGTTTGTTTTGTTGTGAACTTGAATGTCATCTTTTGTGAAGAAGACTGCAGTTACAAAATAGAAACTAGATGGCAGGTTATTTTGCTTGAGTTTCCAATTGACTGAAGATCCAAGTTATTTTTCTGTTATGTTATTAATAACCGTTTTAAAATTGACAATGTAGTGCGATACATTGCGAATAAAGGTCAAATATTAGATTGCATAAAAGTCTAGTCTAAAAATGGCATAACAACCTGTGCTTTAAAAAAATAAATGTAAAAATTGAGAAACGAATTGAACCGTGACCTTAGAATCAAAAATGTAATCAAATCGAGGATTTGGAGAATTGTGACACCCCTAGTTGCCTCAAGGAATAAAATAACACATTTGGCAAGTTTGAGGAAAAAAAAAACTAGCCAAAGGCATCATGAAACAGACTGATAGAGAGCAGCATGCTGTAGTAAGTCAACCGTATTTGTGAGTCTTACCAATTATAACACGTTGCCAATTAGACAAAAAAGTGAGAAAAGCTGATTTATGTGTCACTGCCCTGTGGTTCCCAGTTATGCTGCAATGGCACATTTGATCCCAAAAAAATGATAAAATGGAAGATTAAAAAATGGGTAGAAAAGTGTAGACTTCTAAACTGACAACTAATAAAATAGATAGCAAGTTATTTATCATGCATGAAGAAATAATTTCTCAAGAGATCAAACAAAAGTGTTTTATGTCTGAGTGACTACCTGTTTGTGTAAGATAAAAGCAGACTTAAGATTCAATGAGAGTCAAAGCAGTGAACTAACAGGACCAAGCTGCTGGCATACTATTTCATGCTTCACCCACTGGCATGGGGTGTAGTAAACAACACACACACACACACACACACACACACACACACACACACACACACACACACACACACGCACACAGTTTAGTGTCTCTAAACGGACTACTGAAAACTGAGATGGAGGCTGTTTGTGTATGTGTACTGTATGAGTGTGTGCATACTGTAGCCTAGACAGAAAGTTGGCCAGTTTCCTTAATCAAATTTCAGCTTCTGAGCTGCACAATCTTGACAGTGAGAACAATTAACACTAGTGACTGGAAATTTAATCCCACAGCCAACTGCAGCTTCACCAGGAAGGCATACAGAATACTAAAACTAATATCATAAGTCACTGTATATATGTCTGTGTGTATATACTATGTGTGCATGTGCTTATGAAATAGTCACAGCGTGTCTGTCTGCTAAATGTATTATAATGAAAATGACAGAAAGGCTCACTCAATACAAAAATAGTTATGACTTCCCTCCATCAAATTCCTTTTTCATGTCACCAAGTTAAAAAATGACATTTGACCAAGGTTGGGAACAGAATTTCTCTGTGTCGACTGTACCATAAAAAAAGACATTTCATATCTCAGCACAGTAGGGTCCCAAAATATAGAAGACAAGGACGTGTTTCTACAGGATAAGCATGTCTTTGAATAAGGCATGTAATGTTTGTAGAGTGGAATATTATAGATTTTTTTCCCATTATGGTTGAATGCCGGGCAAAAAAGGCTTTAAAGCAGTGGGATTCCTTCCACAAAAAGTGATTTTGCCTGGAGGTGCCTGTGTGAGTATGTGTGTGTTTGTTTATGTTTGTAAAAAGGTCAAAGAGAGGGCACTCTACAGCCGGGTTAATGGGTGGGTTGTTGCTCTGCTTTTCTTGCATGGCTAATTAATCCATCCATCAATCTTCGTCCGCTTATCCGGTAACGGGTCTCGGGGTAGGCTCCAGTAGGGGACCCCAAACTTCCCTTTCCCGAGCCACATCAACCAGCTCCGACTGGGGGATCCCGAGGCGTTCCCAGGCCAGGTTGGAGATATAATCTTTCCACCTAGTCCTGGGTCTTCCCCGAGGCCTCCTCCCTTTCCCTTTCATAATTTGAATTCAGTTTAATTCAAATTAGTAATAACACAAATTATGAAGGCAAAATATCACATAATGTCTCACAAATAATAATATAATAATATGACATATTGTGTTCTAAATCAATATATTAGAGAGGTGTTTAGATTTGGATCAGTAAAGGTCAAATGTACTGAAAAAAAGATTATTTTTAAATTGATGAAATCCGATCTGAAAAATCTCAGCTGA
Source organism: Etheostoma perlongum (assembly GCA_026937815.1). Taxonomy (NCBI): domain Eukaryota; kingdom Metazoa; phylum Chordata; class Actinopteri; order Perciformes; family Percidae; genus Etheostoma; species Etheostoma perlongum. The sequence continues at coordinate 20,600,789 of CM049372.1, read as the reverse complement.
AGATAGTGAGGAATAAGTATTCATCTGTAGTGGAGTTAAGACACTTCGAAAATGTTTCTCTGTCTCCACATGTCAAGCACGATTGAGCTCTGTCTTTGAAAACGAAACTGTCTTGAAGCAAACTCTCTATCATTTGATATGTGGTGGGTTTGTGAGACAGTTCTGTAATATAATCCTTCCTACGGTGAGTCAGCCAATCATGTATGTGTGTGCAAGTTACCATAAACAACCGCCTAGACTAACACACTCACATCTGTGTGCATGAGGTATTGTATTTGTCAGAACAGGATGGTGTTTTGATTGGATTGGGGGGGGGGGATGTTTGCATATTCATGAAAGGAAAACCATTTCAGGTTTGATGAATGCTGACAGAAGGGCCTGCAGGATACGAATTGACACAGCTAAATTAACCGGAGACTGGTGTCATTTTGTCAAAAAAGGACCAACATAGAAACACACACACACACAAAATTATAAAAAATACTGGAAGCTAGCTACTTAAACAGGAAAAATCCACCCCAAAACTAAAATTGGGAAATTATTTCACCGGTTACAAGTCAATATCTAAAAACAACAGAAAACTGTCTCTTTTCACTGGAAACTGACTTTCAACACTTAATGATGTCACATGATACAATATGGAGATGTTTCATCACTGCTTAATAACTCTGTGGGCTCATACATGTTTTGTTAGCTATTCCATCCCATTAAATACAATTTGAATTCAGTGCTTCCAGCTGCGGCTGACAAAACGCCGCCGTGTCCGAGGAAAATCTATGGGTGCTATCATTGTTCCCATTGTTTACTGTCGGCTAAACAATTAGTTTGAGATGACATCCTCACCGTCAGTCAGCTCCTCAGGTTAAACATAGGCTTGTTCAAAATCGAGCTGTTCAATATTATTACTAATGTACACATAATAACCTCCAGCTGATACACACAGACATATTAATTCACACATGAGGCATGTTTACCTCAGCATCCTCCTTCCAGCTCACGCCCTCTTTTCCCTCACATCTCCCCTACTTAATCTTTACACTTTAGTCCTTTCTGAACCACATCATTCTTGATGTTTTTACTACTTCACCTAATTCTTCATCCTCCCCCTCCGCTTCACCCTTCCTCTCATCTGCAGTAAAGGAACCAACATAATTATCAGTAAAACTCCTCTCTCATCCCTCAGTGGGCAGACAGACACACAGACTGGTGCTTAATGCCCTGCTACCGCTTTCAATCTCCAGTACATCTCCTCTTCTCATTTTCACACCCACATTCAATTACTACAAATTACATGCAGTTTAATTATTATGGTGCAGGAGCTCTACTGTTCATTAGTTGAAGAATGGCAGGACTGAGTGAGACAGAAGAGTGTCATGGATTTCTTTCTTTTTTTTGGAAGTATTAATGAAAAGTAGTAATGGAAGTACATGGTGAGAGCAGGGTTTAGGCAATTGAAAATGCAGCAAATGAAGCATGCAGTGAAATATCGTGGTGGTAAAACAGTAGACAATGAAACATATTCCCAAAGTCCAAAGACAGGCAGGTGTTAGGTTAATTGTAGTCTTGATCAACAAAAGTACATATTTCGGGATAATTGCATGCCCCTTACCTTCCGCTCTCTGTGTGTTGCCGTTCTCAAAATTAATTTACTTTGGGAAACAACAACAAACTCCCAGCTAGCATGCTACACACTAAATATGGCAACTTTTGAAGAAGATTTGGATTATGCAATAAGGCAGGCCTGCTTGGTTCTTTCTGGGAATGATTTTAAACATTTACAAAGAATATGTTGATGTTATTGCTATGGACAAAGTACACAGTGCGATACACTGGTAAGAGCCAAACAATTTTAACCATGTACAGTATCTAGTTATTTAAACAGCTCACGTTACTGCAAAGTGTGAACAGTTAACTTCATTTAATTGTGTATGTGGCACGTTCCTTTGCGGGGTGCAAAGCCAAAGAGAATTGTAATTGGTTTAAAGAAATGCAAACAACCCATAGTGTTTTTTTTCTCCCTATCCTAGAATGTATATGTGTGGTGTAGCCAAACCTTCTCCATAGCGCTGTGGAATAAGGTCTGGCAATGTGTAATTGTGGACTCTAAATTGCCCATTGTTGTCAATGGAAGTGTAAATGGTTGTCTGTCTCTTGTGTGTCTGTAATAGTCTGGCGACCTGTCCAGGGTGTACCCCCGCTTTTAACCAATGTCAGCTGGGATTGGCTCTAACCCCCTCACAACCTTGAATAGGATAAGCAGTTAGAGATAATGGATGGATGGAAGACCACATACAATGGAGATGATCAATAAGCTAGTTTCAACCCTACAGAATAGAATAAAAGAGTATAGAACTAGCTGGTGACGGTAGGATAAAAACCCAGTTCCCCCTCTTGGTTCAGCTTCTGAAATATTTATTGTTCATCTGGTTTTGACATTTTCTCACCATTCGTCCAGCAATGTCACGGCAAAGTGGATTATATGAAGGGAGATGGGATAAATGAGAGGATATTACAAGACAAAGAAAGACAGAGAGCTAGAATGCCTTTAATGCTGACAGCTTCTGTCACTTTTCTTTCGAGTGCTTCTCTGTTTCGAAGTGATCAAGGAGGGGGTGAAGAAAGACTCTGTGTATGACTGTAATCTAGCTCTTTGTGTCACACCAGTTCAGCTTCAATCCATTCATCCACTTTTTGTTTTGTTTGTGTTCACATTTACAGTGGACAAGATCTCTCTTCTTAAAATGTTCCGCCCTCATTCATCTGAAATACCCTCCCTTATTCTTCCTTTTATCTTTAATTCTCTATCACTCTTTAATTTCCTCCGTTTCCCTCTCGGTCGGCTTGAGTCACTATAGTTTACCTTGTGATGATGACAGAAGATTATAGACTGGCATCACTGGACTGTAGACACACAAAGCACTTGAGATAGACAGATAAAAGATGAATAGAGACCAAATTGCGTATACACATATGAATGACATGTAGAATGAAAAGGCTTATCTGTTGACAAGTGCAATATGTCTGTGTGTGTGGGGGTGTTCTTTCTTGATTAAATTGTGATGAAATGGGGGGATAGCGAGTTCTCAAACCACAATTTTAAATGGTATGCAAAACAATGGTTTTCAATCAGATAGCATTATTCCTCTTGGAATTACACATGATCAATGCAATGTGTTTACGTGTTGAACTAAATAGTGACATTTACGACCTCCCTTATGATGGCTCAAAAACACACACACACACACCATACAAGCACGCACGGCCACATGCGCCATGCCGACAAGCTTGACAGACACAAGCTGTGGCCCACATTACCATTTCCACCACCTACTGAAGTCGCAGTCTCTCAGAAAGCATTTCTCTGTTGACTTTCACTACTTCAGAACAGCTCTGCTGTTCAGAGCAGACAGACACACAGCCGTGGGGGCTCCTTTCACCACAACCACGTCAATGTATGTTAGTTTGACAGAGCGTTGTGTTCTACACAGACACTGGCAGAGATCGAGAGGTTGAGTTTGTATGTGTGCGTGTTAGATGGGGAATATGTGACCTGACCTTTTCGCTGTTTTTGCTTACTGAGTGTGCATATTTTGCTACAGTAAGTTCCCAAATGTGTGTTTGTATGTGTGTACAAGGCATGTATTACTGTACAAGTAGACAGTAATACATGATATTTAGTCTTGTTGAGGAATTTCCTGGAAAGAGAAAATAACCCAAGAATGTGCCTGGCCTAGTGGAGGGTTTGGTGTCCTTACTGGATTCATATTTACATCATATAAGATTAATGTATCCATTAGGTCTAATTACGTAATATAATGTAACTCCGATATGACATGAACAAGGCATAAATACTGGCACTACTGCCAACACCAGTTACTCAAGAAGACTCTCAGACTGACAGCAAAATAGCTTAAAGAACTCATATTATGTTTTTGGCTTTTCCCCTTTCCTTTATTGTGCTATATATATATATATATATATATATATCTTTTTGTGTGCATTTAATGGGTTTACAAAGTGAAACTCAAAGTCCACCTGAAAGAGAGTTACCATCTCCCACAGAAAACGCTGTTCACAAACTAGCTGCTAGTGTGGCACGCCCCCAAACTAAGCTAGTTAGAGTGGAGGCTACTAGGTATATACTAGGTATGTGCGACTCCCAATAAAGAAGGGAATAGAAGTGGGATACCTCACTCTGTAGCTAAAACAGAGCACTCAACACACAGGGTGAAAAGAGGAGCTGGCGCAATGTGCTGTGTGAAAAAAATATAGTTCTTTTGAAAAAATGTAACCATGAAAACCTATTATGGTACAACCTCTAAATACAATTATGAACCTGAAAATCAGCATAATATTATCAAATAAAAACTCCAGTTCAGTAATTTGTTGGACTCCCCCGTTTAAATTAAATTCAGGTTTAAAATTCTGCAAAATGAAGGGCATTCCACTTTGATTAATAAGTGGCTGCTGTCAGGAGGTAAGCGTATACTGCAGGCACTGCCATGTCGGCAACGGCCGGAGCCAGTTTGGAGCCACCCACTTTGAGCTTCATCTTAATTATTCAGAAACCAATGAGTGACATCACTGAGACTTTTAGATTTATTTATTTTTTTATTTTTTATTTTTAGATATTTTACTCTGACTGAGACCAATTGAGATCATTTGGCTTGAAAAAAATCATTGTAATGTTAAGGTCTTAGTAAGGGACAAAAAGATGCACTATTATAAGATGGTTCAGTAAATTTGTAAAAATGTTCCAAAAAAATATATGATGCTCGTGTTTGAGACATTCTCAGCCAAGCCCTAGCAGTAATAGGATGTCTTGTATCTTTTTTGCCTCTAAATTATCTTTTACTACATAACCTGAAGGCCTCCTATCAATCAACATCACAATGAAACACGATTGCGTTGAGGCCCTGAGGGAAGGATAAGGGAAAGATGGAAGAGCAAAAGAAGGACAGCAGTAAAACTGGTTTAAGACAAGTGGATTTCAGCGGTCATCCATCGGATTTTGAGAAATAAGATACATGCCAGAGACCAGTGTCACATTCACTGTCGTCATATATACTGCCTTGTAAAATGGGCATTAATGGGACCTTTCCAAGTACTGTGCTTTGCTCTCCCGGACTGTCTTCTCTTCAACTTGTGATATACATGTAAGCACTGGCTGACTACTTGTTTTCAGTGTCTAGAAATGTGCTGAGGCTAGACCCGGTAACTTCTGCTACTAGCCTTTGTGATGAGTATAGAGGACAGTGTTTCATTTTCAACTTCATCCTTAATGCTTTACCTACCTTGTACTCTCTGTGCAAAATTTTAGACTACATGTTTTGAAAACTGTTGTATAAAAATCATAACACGCCATAGGGCATTTTCTATGGTGATTGTGTGTAATTTATCTGTAAAGAAAGAGAAAGCCTTTTTGCCAAGTTTTGTACAAACTGATGGAACAAAAAAGATTTCTTTGTTATATTTTACTTCTCCTTCAACTCGTTCACCACACATTCATCTTGTACTTTCAACAGCTATTTGGGCTAAATCTGTTCTGTGACCTCTCAATAATCTTTCTGTCCTTTGCATCCTCTCCCTCTCTTCCATGCACTCACTTTGTACTCACTGTTCCTTAATATTTTCCCTTCTGGCATCTCTTACTTCCTATTCTCCTTAAATATTATCCAGTAGTATTTCCCTCTCTCTCTTTCTGGACATATAAGTGTTTGTCTCTATAAATAAGCCTTCAGCGTATAAATAAGCATTTGTCAGGCCTTTGCTTTGTGCCAAGAGATATTGGCAGAATCTGGCCTCTTTTTTTTGCTCAGTGGCACACTTCTGTACCCTGGCACCTGTAGTCATCCTGTTATTTTCTCTGAATCACAGGTAATGAAGCAAAGGACTGGTGAAACCATGTGTGAGAGAAGAAAGACATACCACTCTGGGAGCCAGAATGGACATCTGGCCTTATGATACTGGGAGACAAACCTGGGACATATAAATGTTTACAGTGAAAACGAACAGATGGGCTAGGGTTTGTTTCGGTGTACAGTGCAAAAGGTGTTTATCTGGAGGCTTTTAGCCAATGGCAACAAGCCGTGCCATGTGTTGTACAGAGCTGAAAGGAACAGAAAAAGGAATGACAAGCTTTAGAGGAACAACACCGTTGTTGCCTCTAAAGTCACAAGTCCACTGTAGATATTTACTTTGTTTCATATTGAGGTAAATTTTGATTTTAAGATTTCACTATATCAGATGAAATGTTTTGTGGCAAGCATACTTGTTAGAGACCAAGCAGCTTCTAAAAAAACAACATTTTACTGAAACAGCCATCAATGCTTTTTGCAGGTGCAAACTCCCAAACATTTAGTCGCTAGCTAATCTTTAAGCTAAACTAAATAATGAAAGACCTTCTTTATCTTATTATATAACTGGATTTTCTGGACATTATTATGACAAAAATGGTAGATATCCAAGCATGGATAAAATGCAGCATGCAGTATATAGCAATACAGTATTTTTAAACTAATTTAAAAACATTTAAATTAATTGGGTATGGTACCTTAGTTTAAGAGTCCAATGTGATTTTGTAGCTTCTATGACAATGTTGAAGCAATTAAAAAACCTAAACCAATGAGCCCTTTAAGATGAAGAAGAAATCTCCTGAAAAACATTTAATAATCTATCACTTAATATTTTGCCATTAACAGATTAATATTCTCATGAACTTTAGTGGATTCATTAAATATTTGTGCTATGAAACAATAAAATAGATTTCTCTGAATGATGACAGAATAAATTATCCTGAGCCAAGTAAAGTTAATTTAAAGACCACTTAAAATACATTAAAAGTAAGCGATTAGATTTGTAGTCTGCAGCTAAGGCTACGAACAGAATGAACTAAGAGGAGGAAGAAACCAAACAGAGACAAAAGGAATGGAGACAAGAATGTCCTCTATTCCCGATTGACACACTGGTGAGTAATCTGCAGCAGGCTGCTGTGCCTGCCTGCTCTAACACACTCACTCACACACACATACACACACAAATCAACACATACATATACTAAAGCTCAGACTGTGATCTGTCTCCCTCCCAGCTTAATCTGACAGCCACGTCAGCTTCAATAAGCCTCGGTTTGCAGCTGAGGCTCTGCGGTCTCTGACTAATTGTATTATCTTTCAGCTACCTGAGACACTACTGTGCTTTATTCCGGTGATGCTGACACAGAGATGAGACGCTAGTTATTGTGGAGGGAGATTCAGAACAAAGTGCTCCCTGTGTCGACAACATGGCTGGCTACTTAAAGGTGACAGTGTGTGATGATTACAGTTGGCTCAGTAGAAACATGCATGCCACGTTCACATTCACACAGGAGGCACAACAGGCAAATCATAACACTATGTGTGCGAAGAACAAACTATTGTAATTAAATCCCACAGGATAGCTAATACATTTTTTACTAATTACCGTGTGCATTGGTGGATGTTACATTGTTACACTGAAGATAGCAAAGAGACAGTTCTAAGTAGGGTAGTGTTGTTCTCATGCATGTGAAGGCTGATGCATGTATAACTGTATTACCAGTTATTTGTGTGTGTGATATTTAATAACATTGTTTGTACTTTCGGTAGTCTACTGCTTGTGTGCTGTTAAAGACGGACCTGCTGCTTGTCCACTTCAGTCTCATTACTTTACAGTAGCCGGCCAGCTTTCTGTGTAGTACTTTTATAACAGTAATTCTTTGTTGCTTCTTTAAAGTGAAATCAACACAAAATTATAAGTCTGAGCCGCAAGCAGCATTGAACAGCTTTCGGGCTTCACCAAATTTCATTCTGTATAGAAAAAGGGGTGAGACCAAGCACACACCGGTTTCATCACTATAAGTCCTGCCATTTTGCATTACATCAAACTTAGTTTGGCATATTTTTACTGCAATTTATAATACTTCTGTACTACGGTATAATAGTCTAATCTGTTAATATATGCATGATTATGATATTTCTGTATTAAGCTAGTACTGTAACTCTCTTTCAGCAGTATGACTTAGTTGTGATGCTGGATATAACAAACATTGTTCACTAGAGAAATGGCTGTAGTGTAGTTAAAGTGTCAGTTGAAATGTTGGCATTAAATAGAGGCTAAGTATTCCTTCCACACTCCACCATTGTCCAACAAATGATGATGAGTGGTCACTCAGGTACACACAACACAGCTTAACATGAAAAGATTTTGTCTGGTTGTCGACAGCAGTGACGCTGATTGGCCTGGTCATCGGAGTATGATATCGACTTATTCAGCTGCAGACAGGGGACATTTAGTTTAAAAAGGTAGATGCAGTGGTACACTTTTTGCCAGCATTTCTTCCTTCATTGGGGACACAAGAAATAAGACCTAAGTGAAGGAAACACATGCGACAAACCAATGGTTGTAAATATGGGTCTATGATAGCTGGACACTGCCATTTGTATTATAGAAATAATTTTGAAACATGGCAGCAACAGACCCTTACTGCCTCTACAAGACATCCAGAGCAGAAAAACGTAGGGTGCCTGCATGCTACATGGCAGCAGAGACAGAACCACACATGATAGACAGGGAGTGGGTTACACATATCTACAGATCTATAGTTTACATAGGCAAAACAATGAAACAGGATCATAGAAGATGATCAACTAACTGCTCTAGGGCTGGTTGGTTTCTTCTAGCTGTGATTTTATTTGCAGAGTTGTGTTGAGGGGTTTGAGGCAATTTTCTCCATCGACTCGCTAAACTGTCTGAGCTCAGCTCCTTCTAAAGCTTGTGGGTATAGTTACAGTAGCTGTGTATATATATGTGTGTATATGTCTGCGTGAGAAAGAGAGCAAGGGTTGGTGCATATGCAACATCATATATACATATATCATATATGTTTAAAAAAGATCAGACCACTAGTTTGTATGTGTAAATAACCTACAGCATGACCTACAGGTTTATTCCCAGGCTCCCCAGCCACAAGATTCAGACACATTTCATTTTTCTCAGACTGATAGCCTGGTGGGAGCCACAAAGACTGACGGCGCCTTGAGCGGGTCCATTAAGGAAATGAGAGCTATCAATCAAAATGGATTAATCCAACTTGATCTCCCAGAGGCAAATAAAGAAATTTAAATCTGGACCAACACACCCACATGCGTACATGTTCCCATGAACATTTACTGTAGATGCATACAAAGCAGTGCGCAATTGTGTTTTTGAGACTGCAAAAAGGAGCTAAAAATTATAATAAGTGACTGTACAACATTGTAAGTGTGTCCCGATTTGCATCTATGACTGCAACTCAACTTGTCCTTGAAGTGAAAAGACTATTATTTGTAAATCCCAGGAAGACAACTGTACTCCACCATGTCTATTGTACGCAGAGTGTTTCCGACAAGGAAAAATCGTTGCGCTTGTTAAAGCCGTTTCCTTTCCAAATTGATGCATTTCTCACCAGACAAATCTATTGAATGTTACATGACAGAAACAAAGAAGGAGAGATTTGGGAAAACCTTTTAGAAATCGTTTTTTTCTGTTGTGCTTCAGCACGTCTTTTATTTAGTGAGAAACGGATGGGCCCTATCATCCGTGCTGACAGGTAATGCCATTCTAACTTTCCCAGAGAGAGGAAGAGCCAAAGGCTTGGCAGCAACAGCACACATGCTACCAGATCACCTCAGTTAGCTGCTAAAAAGATGCTTGAGTGAAAGAAAGCCATCAGCAGGCAGCATGCACATCTAGGTGAAGAATGAAAGAGCTGTTACCATTCAATATATGGCCATTGGAAAGAATAAATTTGACTTTATGCATACAGTACATATTCTATAGATTTCTATAAAATTACTGTCACACAATCAAGAACACCCAGTGCCAAGAAGGTTATACACAGTAATAACGTATTTCTCAGACCGAGCATGTTGTAGGCTAAATGACCAAAATCTGAAAGATTCTGGCCAATTTCCATAGATACACTACTCTCTCATGCTTTGAGGTTGTAGAAAGTCTTATGGGGTTTTTCCATTAATTGCATGTACTTGACTTGCCTCAACTTGGCTCGACCGCGGTGCCCAGTCATCCTTTTTCCATTGCAGATTAGTACTGCCTCATCCGTGAGTGGCTGGTCATCATAGCAGTAAACTGCTGTGACCTAACCCGACACATACACACAGAACGTCGAAGGTGTTTTCTTTTGATTCTCGGCATGTGGCTGTTGCCACAGCCAGAAGAGAAATTAGTCTGTCGTAGCAGTGACAATTTTCTCCAACCAATCAGAAGCCTGCAGGTTTTCACGTCACCTTTTGGTATTGTCTCAGCTGACTTTGAACCTCGACTGAGGTGGTACTAAAAAAGTACCTGTTAGCAGGTACCAGGGACTTTTTTTCATAATGATACCTCTGAGAACATTTAAATAAGAATAGAAGAAATTAGCAGGCATGGGTAAAGGAAAGCTTAGCATCAAAATGTGTGCATATTCAAATAGGAACAGGTTCTTGTTTTCAGTGTCAAGTGTTTGTTATGGATCCCATATAACTTCTAGGCAAGTCCCGCCCTACAAAGCAGCTTGATTGGTTGGGGTTAGGCATTGACCTTCAGTGGTTAAGGTTAGGATAGCTGATTGGTCAGGGGATAGGACCTGAACAAATTGGTACCCAGCGTAAGCATGGACGCCTTGGGCGTCAAGTGCACAATAATGCATATAACAAACAGGAATTAATAGGTATAAAAAAAGATTTTTCAAACTTCACAATAAGAATAGAAGGTTAGTCGAGGGTTAGCACTATTGGAACTGGCTCACAGAATTTCAGTGGAACATACTATGGTTTAAATAACTGTAGAGTGCCTAAAGAAACATGTTCCTAAAATATGTTCCCAAAATATTTAAAGCCCAATTGCACAGTTGTGTTTCAGTAATAATGGGGTCACTTACATTGATTTCTGGACTGGAAAACAAATTCAACATCAAAAGGGTATTCGGGGGAAAAATGGTTACAACAGTATTATCGCCTGCCATTCACCACTGTGGATACAACAATAAATTATAATATAAGTTTTATAATTCAATTCTTTTTTCTTTTGGGCCAAAAATGATTTCAAATATAAATAAAACACTACACCGCATAAGGGTAAAAACAGAAATTGGTTATTGGACACAGATGTTGATGGACAACCATTAGAGAGAGCTTTTGTGAGTGTGCGTGACAAGACCAGCGGCAAACATCAACAGCTTCCTGACATTATCACACACTTCTGACAGATGTGCAACATAACAGCTTTTACCATCGGGGCTGGTGTGATTATTGGAAGCACAGGAAAGCTTGACGCATGTGTTGTGTGGCAGATAGAGAGAGAGAGGGGAGAGAGAGAGAGAGAGAGAGAGAGAGAGAGAGAGAGAGAGAGAGAGAGAGAGAGAGAGAGAGAGGAGAGCCGGAAAGGAAAGAGAAATGCAGTGAGGTTGACCGTAATTTCAATTGACTGCGTGACGAGTGTGCAAAAGGCAGTGTTTATGCATTTGTTTCCAGCACACATGCATCTTTATTTAGCTTTACATCCATGTGCATCCCTTCTTTCAAAATGGAAAACATCTCGGCTGCCCTAAAATGGTCTTTCTGCTCCTCCCTTCTTAAATTCTCAGCAATCACACTCCCTCCTTTTTCCTCAGCCCAGAGTTAATCTCTCCAGGTGCTGCAAACAGGGCCTTCTCACGCACGCACGCGCGCACACGCACACTTGGGATAGAGGGGTCTTCAGACCATGAATGGTCTTTCATCCCAAATACCATACGAAAGCACAATACCAGACTCTCTCTCTTTATATATATATATATATATATATATATATATATATATATATATATATATATATATATATAAAATTTGTATTGACTACTTATATGCATGATTTCGTCACATATTTTGGTTACTTTGTATATAAACATGCATTGCACTTTTTTTAAACAATTATTTCTCACACACACACGTCAAGTTATTTGGTGTTTTCTACACATGGAAGCAGTGGGCTCCAGTAAAACTGATTTTTTGGCGTTGAAGACTTGGCTCTGATTTGATATGACTTTATGTTTAGTTGGTAATAAAAAATAAAAAATATAAAAAAAAAACTTACAAGGCTGGATCATTAGCAACCCATCCAGGTTATTATTCTTAAAATTCGTCCGTGTTAAAATTACAAACTTGCTGACAAACATTAAATTTTCAGCTCTCGAACAAGAGGTATAAAAAGAAAGACATCTTGACATGGTTGAAAAGTGAGCTACAGTATCAATGCAGCAAACAATGCAAATCAAACAAGACTGTATCGCACTGTGAAACAAACCAGCAGAGCAGAGATAAGTCTTATTAGAGCAATCTCTCTCATCCATTGTTTTCTCCTTATCTGTCTGTCTATCATTACTGAATCTCTGATGCCCTAAGAGATGTTGCACTTCCTCCTTGCAGCGCTTCCTAAAATAGCTCCAGTGCCCTCATAGGCTTTGTGCTGCTAAATAAGAACCGTACCCAACAAAGCCCTTCACATACAGTTCATACAGTATGGGAGTTACTGTGTCACCAATCTAAAACTAGTGTTGGTAACATTTATTTATGGTAGCTTATGCATGCATTTCTAAACCAAGTTCAGCTCTCTAGCTAGTTTCATATTTGTATTGCATACAATTAAAGTGTGGCATGTCTTAAGCCAATTTTGTAGCAGTCCCTTGTCGTGAATCCCCTGTAACGCTCTTTTTCATGCGTGTCCTCTTGTGACATGGTCAGTAGCATGCATGCATGAGTCCACTCTGTTTCTTTGTTTGACTCATTTTCGCAATAGAAATTGTCAGATATTACTACATTTTTCAAACTTGCCATAATACCTGAGACTATCATTAATGGTAAGTATTGCTCACATTAAAAATTCCATCAAATCCATTGTTTCCTGTGATAAACTGAAGGTTGCAACTTTCCTTCAATGGCAGTGCTCTATGTGCAGTATTTCTCTGAAATAGACGTTCAAACACTACCTCCTTCATGTGGACAGAAATGTTGACAACAATGCAGCTTTCTTTGTTATATACACTGTAGAAAAGACACTTATACACAACAATATGCAGTGTGGAGGCCCTCAAGGTGTTACAGTGTTTACTCTAATAGGACAAGACACAAATAGATAATTGTCCATTTTAAAATGTTACAATATTGCCGTTAGGATCTTAGTATCTTGTGAGTGCTTTTACAATATATCAATCTTTCAAACCATCTCAGGAAAGATAATTTATTATAAGATCTTATAATTATAGATAAGATATTTTTCAACTGGCGAAAACAATACACAAGGCAAGGTCTGCTGCACATGAAGAGGACTGACTTTCTGATATTGTTTCCAACTAAATGTTGTTTGCTAACCATTCTTAACAAAGAAATCATTTTTTAGAGTCAAATCTGTCACTTTGAAGATTTTACAATTGTTCAGAAACCGTTCTTTGCCTTTTCATCACCCTTCCACTGTACGTTTTGTGTCAATTTTTTGGCTATGGAAGAACTGTACAACTGCATTGAACACAGGCACACATGTGAGCAGGAAAAGAGGGGCAGAAGAAAAAGCAGAAGTGAGCTGAGGAAACAAAGAAAAAGCTACAGCTACCCTACAATTATTCAGTCTCACACTGGGCAGCTCTGATGTTAAGAAATGAGAGAGAATGATAATCAGAAGAAGGAGAGAGAGGCTAGAAAAGAGGTGGTTAGAGGAAAGAAATAACCTCAAGTCATGCTTTGTGTGTTTATGACCTTATCAGCCCACTAGTCTAGTAAAAGGAACCAGGCAAATGCATGCCTTTGTTTTCAACATAACACAATAGGTAGACTTCCACAAAACTGTCAGACAACAGAGGCCATGGCATCAAAAACACCATTAGTGTATCGGCCGAAAGGAAGTGCAAGCATGCTCGAGTATGACACTATCAGGGCCCAAAGAAAATAACCAGCCTATGGCAGAGGAAACGATTAAATAGCGACCTGTAGACAGAGCTTGATGCAGGCTGGGTAATTGAGACAGCATATTGCTGCAGAGTAACCTTCCTAGAGACATAACCATAATATAATGTGCAGTGAAGAAATTTCTCATTTACTGCCAGGTAATAGCACTTAGGTTGGAACAATGGCCCTCTCCACTTGGAAATTGAATAGGTTTTCTCATTAACATGTATTGGTGTTAGGTATGGACTAATGATGGAATAACACAGTGAATGGCCTGAAGTTTGCACAGAGGAGAAACAAAGTTAGAGTGAAGAATCATGAGTGTGGATAGTCCAGTGTGTGTGTAAAAAAGAAACAGGTACAAACATGCTGTACTTGTAGAGCTGATGGTTTGCAAAGGGACTCACACAAATGGAGCATAGTGTCAGTTCAGGCAGAGCATTGGTGAGTGCCAGTTTGTTTGGTATTGTTGTTATAACTAGATGTAGGGCCCTATCTTGCACTCGGCACAGCGCGGTGCAAAGCCCGACGCAAGTGTCCTTGCTAGTTTAAGACAGACGCAGTTATCAATTTCCCGTACAGCGCCCACGTCATTTAAATAGCAAAATGCACTTGCGCCCATTTTTGCGCCTATGGGTGTGCTGGTCTTACTGGAAAGCTGGAGGTGTGTTCAGGTGGATTCTTGGCGTGATGGAGAAAGTGATTAGACCAGATTTTTTCTGGTACATGGTGCAAAGTCAATAGTGCAGCATTTCGTTGTCACACACACAGTATTAAAGAAAATAGGAGATGAAAGTCTGATTAATTCATTGCATGTTACGCTCAAAACACATCTATGAATTAATGAAGACACTATCTACAACCCTTTTGAACCACGGACGCAGTGCACAGATGCTTTTTTCCACCGTCAAAAGCCCTAAACGCACCTGCACCATGCGCTTAGATTGTTAAAATAGGGCCCAAAATGTTTATGCATGTGTGTTGATGGGAGATTTGTTCTCCCAGCAGAATCATCAAAGCTGCACTGATTCGTCAAAGAGCAGAGTCTCTGACTTTCAGGGCAAATAATATCCCATTTGTTCACTTTTGTGAATTTACACAGCATTGAAACAGCATAGGTCGATAAATACTCTTCTTTATGAACAAACATCTCAACAGCCATGGTGTATTGCCCCCTTTTTAAATCATTTTTCACATTCAAACCTCAAAGCTGTTAAGTTCAAAACACAATATTCTATTACCCACTGCAACTCTGTCAGAGCAGAGGAGGTGGGGGGGTTATGCATTTTGTAAAGACACATTGAAAAGGGTGGTGAATATTAGTAAATATCCAGTCTCCAGTTTTCTATCTATTTAGCATTCAGGGGATTTATACATACATAAACCAGATCATAACTTCACCACTGGAGGACTGTAATTGGTCCCTGGTGTTCACAGGTGAGGAGGAGCCATGTCAAAAAAATAATTGTTTCCTGGTTATACATGCATTTCTAAGTCTAGTTATGCTCTCCATCTATTTATACGAGGGGCAGTTTAATTTTTGTATTGCACACAACTAGAGCGCGGCATGGCTTATGCAGATTTTATAGCAGTCGCCTGTCGCAAATTCCTTTGAACACTCTTTTTCAGGTCTTCTTGTGAGTGCAGGATGCCCTGCTGGTTGGTCTGTGTGCAGTGTTTCTCTCTGTATTCTCCCTCCCCAGGCCAAGAGTGGAAGGAAACAGCAAAGCAGCAACAAGCACTTGTAAATCGCCAACAAGGACTTGGCGATTTACATTGCGGTCCTTTGGGTATATACTACCATTGCACTTTGGGAGGAAAGAATTTTTAAAAATATTTCTGGCACCTAATTGAAGTTGTTATCCAGACACACACACACACACACACACACACACACACACACACACACACACACACACACACACACACACACACACACACACACACACACACACACACACACACACACACACACACACACACACACACACACACACACACACACACACACACACACGACTATGAGTGCAATGATAAAGTGTCCTCCCCGACCCCGACTTAATCCCCTGCTGCACCTAACGCCACCGACATGCAGAAGATTGTCATGCCAGATTTGTTCGACATGAAGCGATGGGAAGAAAACATAACTGCAGGGAATGTGTGATAGAGATGAACATCAAGTGTGAAAAATGAAAGGGGATCAAAGAGCGGGGGTATCTAGTGTGCTCAACCGCTAGCAGCTACTGCATATTAATGTGCTGAAATATACACGCACTTATGGGGTGGCCGATCTGACAGAAAGGTCATATCACAATTATTTTCATGTTTGTTTTAAACACTGTTTCCAAGTTATTGAACACTACAAACAAACTAATTTTCTTATTAAAAAAAAAAAAAAAAAAAAAAAAATAGATAGCCCTACTAGGTTACAAAATACTATAAGAAATCACGTTCTCAAATTGAACACCTATTTACAAAGCCTTTAAGGGCTCTTAATTGACATTCAGAACATAAATAGAATTTCCCCCACCTTTTCACATTGCACACCCCTATATGCCCTTTAGAATAATCAAAGTAAGCTGCAGTTGCTTGTTAGAGTATCTATCAGTTAAGGTCCTGTTAGGACACAAGTAGAAATGTCTTTTGGGAATGTGACACAGGGGCGTGAGTCTTTTTTTGACTGATGTCTTGGAAACTCTCACTCACGACCATCACAGAACAAAGAGTTTAGTCAAACAACCATTAGTCTCGGCCCCTGCTTGGATCTGAGCACAGCAGCATTTCCAAACAGAGTGCTCCCTCATGGCGATAAGAAGTCTTTCATTTTATAATTCACAGTCTTTGATTGACAATATTCTCAAGCAGTTAGCTACTAAACCTACAGAGATGAGAGAACTGCATGATTTTAAACTGAGAAAAATATATAAAATCTCTCTCCCAGCAGGGACCCACCTCAAGAACGAGAACGCCCTGAGTCTTTCAGCTAGAACAAACATGCTTAGGGTGAAGGGACTGTCATGGGTCCTTGTTAATATAATAAACTGCAGGGTAAAACAAGCTCCATAGGGAGGGCCTTTGATCAAGCTAAGATCTCCCTTATGTATGATGTGTTTGAATCTAGAGGCAAAAAATTATCTGGTTGTGTACCTTTTAATCCTGCTTTTTCATCTTTCTCTTTTGTTAGGAAAGCAACCTTTAGAAATCTCATTCTCTTGCTTGCTTAAATCACAGATGCATACACAAACACTTACAATTCTTATTCTACTTTCACCTTTGTCTTCCTCCAACATTTTCTCATTTTCTCTATTGAGCCCCCATACCTCTCCCATCTATGCCACACAGCTCTTGATGAGTTTGAGAGTCACTGAGGAGAGACGGGGATTTGAGCGACAACCCTGCACTCTGAACCTCCAGTGGAAGCTGATAATCCACTAAGGCTAAGAAATTCAGCTAATACCCAAACACTTGTTATCAGTGCTCCCCCTAAGGTGACAAAGCCCTACACAAATTTGGCTGTTATTGTGTGCAAAAAGCAAGCTCATATCTGTGTAAAAATTACAATGGCACAATGCAGGATGAAAGTCTATGAATTTGATTTATGAATTTATATACTTTACAGAAAAGCATCTTGGCTATGTGTATTTCTGATGGCCTTGTTGTCAATACATAACATCCCACATAATGATTAGCCTTTTAGATGACATCCTTACATCCTTAACCCAGGACATAGAAAGCCCTGTTATACGATAACATCTATTTGGAGATAAAATGGACAATAGTGACTAAAGGATTGCTGTGGGCTACAATGGGCAAAACTGTTAAGGGATACTAAAGGATTGGGAAAGCACCAAATGTTCGGCAAACAAAATATTAGGAAAAAAAAAAAAAAAAAAAAAAAAAAAAAAAAAAAAAAAAAAAAAAAAAAAAAAAAAAAAGAAAAAAAAGCCTGTTCGGTGTTTGGCCGAATAAGTGAAAATGCTGAAATGTGGCCTCAAATTACGTTTTGATGACACGATCGAAATAACCAGCGTAAAGTGAGAGGTGCGCACGCTTTATAAATGCTGCAAAAATGTCGACAGTGTGGAAGCACTGTCAAAACTGTCAAATAAAAACAGCAATATTTAGCGATTCCAATCCTAGTTAATTGTATGCTCCATTCACAAGCACAGACAGCGAGAGACCGTTTAGTGCTGCATTTCATGCTGGGAATCACAGATGCTCCCTCCAGGGCTGATGCTCTTTCGGGGGTAACACCCCTCACTTTACCGACTTTCATGTGAGAAAGCAGAGAAGCTAGTTTTCATAAAAGAGAATCTGACACTTTTTCTAAAGAAGTAGGCTAAGAAGGCTAAAACTAGGACCATTATTCATTGGCTGTGGATCCATCCACTTTTTTTTTACTCTTTTCAATGCAGTTTTTAGTTGTAGGCGTACAGAGTCCTTTACATTCTTTCAGCAGTCAAGTTAAAGGCCTAATACAGGCTATTCAACAAGGGGGGCTCAAAGATGGCCAGAAAAAATATCTTTTTTTTTTTAATTATCTATTTATTTTAATTTATATTGGGCTTTGTTGGTATATTGGCTGCTTTTCAAATTCCATTTCAATATAAAAAAATTAATCTACAGTATAAGCCCTAGCTGCTTCCTTACCACAAATCTGAAATGTCTTGACAGTTGTCAAATGGTCACAAACAGAGTGATGAAGACTAATTCCCAGCCTGTGGAAAAATGTTAAAAACAATAAGTTTTTTACCTAAGTAACAGTATTCAAGGCAAATAAAAAAGACACAGCTAATATCACCACTGAATGAAGTAGCTTTGCTCTGCTGATCCGTGTAAAAAGACCAGAACCTGATGAGCACTTTTAATTTGGCAACGGTACATGTATTCACATGGAAGGTCTGCCAGAAATGACATGTAGTTAATGAAACACGAGACTGGAACTGTGTGTGTGTGTGCGTGTGAGAGAGTGTGTGTGTATGTGCATGCAAGTGTGTGTGTGTGTGTGTGCGTCCGTGTCCGTGCTGCTCTGCAGGTGGTGACTGCAGGCTTAATGAAAGGGCCAGTTGTTTTGTGGGGCTGATTTGCAAGAGAGCAGATGGATTGGTCTCTCTGGTCTCAATCTTGTCCCACATTGCTGCTGTCGCCCCATTTAACAGCCAATTTCCTGCCAGCTCATCACAAACACACACACAAGCGCACAAAGGGAGCAAGCAGCAAAAACAGTGTGAGGTAGTACACCACAGAGATGTGCATAAAGGGAGAAAAGAGAGTAAAACAGTGGGGTATACACAAACAAGTGTACCAAGGCACACTGTAGATGATAAAAGATACAGGCGTTGTTTATGCATAGACAAGCACAAAAGGTATTTATGTACAAAAAGGGGGGCACGCACACGCACACACAACTCCTTTGGGGAAGCATGGGTGGACACTATACAGTTTTTAATGAGCTTGCACCAGATGTCTTCCCTGACTACACTGCATGAATAGTTGATTAATCAAGTACATTATATTAAAAAAAACACAGACACATACACAGTTATCTTAATGTATCACAAACACAGTAATCCCCCCTTCCATTATCTCTGACGCGCACACACACACACACACACACACACTTTGGAATATGCTTCTACTATATGCATTCAGTTAAGCCTGCTATTTTCTGTTCCATTTTTACTTGCTCATCTTTCTCTCCATAGTGAGGGTGTGCTGTAACATATTACAGCACACCCTCACACAACACCAACCTGACTTATTTACAGTAATAGTAGCACTTGCTCCATCTTTCACTTGCTCTCACACCAACGCAAACTGACACATGGCATGCTTCATCCACTGTTGCACATACACACATGTGGAAGCGCCCTCAGGATGCAGGATTTATTATATTAACTGCAGAAGTAGTGAGAAGTTGCTGGCCTCCACAAATGACCTCTGACTTTGAATCAGAACAACACTTTTTTTCTGCCTTGCCACTGGCAGTCACCCTTTACTTCGAATCATGTGATAATGACAATACACTGGTGAGATTTGGTTTCAGTGTCCATGCAACACAAGTACAGCAACCAATGTGCAGTGTGGAATATTTCATGGTTGCAGTTATAAAGCATTTCACAGTTATGTCTGACAAAGAAACATGCTGTAGACATTACTGTATAAAAAGGTGTGATGCTTTACCTCCAAGGA
Organism: Etheostoma perlongum; assembly: GCA_026937815.1. NCBI lineage: Eukaryota > Metazoa > Chordata > Actinopteri > Perciformes > Percidae > Etheostoma > Etheostoma perlongum. The sequence goes on along the minus strand of CM049372.1, from coordinate 20,580,624 downwards.
ATTCTTGGAGAAAATGTATTTTACTCTCTTAGTTCCACTTTGCATACAAGCTCATGATTCTAACCTCACTTGCTTTCAAAACTTGCTTTGTGTTTACAAATCTGCGCATTCTCACATTTTAATATGGTAACTGTTCAGCACTAGATAAAGTTAATATTAACTTCAGTGCAGGAGCAAGACCATGTCCCGCCGTAATACAATTTCCTTCGTCTATCTACACTATATTAGTCTTGCAGACTGCTGAAGAGATCTGGCTAGTCCACTAAGCATTCCAGGATGGGAAAAAGGTGCTCTGGTTTATTGGCCTGTCTTTAAACCAATCACAATTGTCATGGGTAGCGCTAAGCCCCAGACGGAGCCCAGATGCTGCTGCAAAGTATCCTCGGGAAGGAACTTGTTTTGGTGAAACATGTGTACGTTAAAAAGTTGTTTTAGTTGTGCAACAGAAAACTCAGATTGGACAGATAGTCTGACGAGTAGTTAACCAGAGTCCTCATAAATCAACCGGAGTTTAAAATTTACAACACAAACCCTAAAAGAACAATGAATTCCGGCTTAATTCTGCCGGCAATGGAGAAATCCTGGAAGTGGAATGTCAAGGATATAGACTAACTCTGTAAAAGGCATGTCTAATCCTTTTCTCTCCTGTTTGAATGAATTCTCACAACCCTCTCTCCCACATCGTGTCTCACTCCCTGGGTTCTTTAACACCTTCAGGCCCATCCTTGATGCCCATTCAACCTTTCACTACTCCACATCTTTATTAGTGAAAAGTTGTGTTGTACATGCCAGTTGTTAATGTTAGTCTTCTGTATTCAAATCAGCCACTGACTCAAGACAAATGTAGGAAAATACAATGCATCCTCATACCGTAAATTCTACTTGATATAAAGAATGTAATATAGGCTTGCTTTACTTGACTTCCATATGATGGAGAGTCTAACAGAGAATTCTGAGAGTAATTCAGGGCAGCTGTAAATTGCAAGACAAAAGTTTGAAAAAGTGATTTTACCTTTAAGAGGATTCGTTCTGTTGTAAATGATGCATAGTTTTGTTTTGTCTTTTCTTGCTGTAAAGTATACTGTCAGCTGAGTAATCAACATTTCACCAAACATATATTCACATGTGTTTTCTTATATATCTGTCATGCGCGCAGCCCCAGCATATACCAAATATCACTGAAAAGCAGTAAGCGTAAAACCGACAGATATATAATATTAGCCATCCACACACTGTCACTGCTCTATCTCATGTCCCACCCACCATTTCAATGTTGTTTTTTTCACAAACATGTTGATTTATCTCTCACCACTTGACCACAACTACATTTACTTCATCATTTTGTTGCCTCATCCTTCTATTCCAGGCCATTTTATGTTTTCAGTGACAGGTGCAGCTTTGACAAAGTGGCACATGACAGTGAAGTGGCAGCAGTATCACAGTGTAGCACAGCAATATGCAGTGACTTTACAGCATTTCAACTCGGTGAAGGAACTGTTTACACACAAATACACACAAACTCACACACACACATGCACTCGCATGCACAGCACATGTCTTTACCTTCTGTGTGGATGGTGAAAGGGGAGTCCCCAAGTCTCTTGGCTGAAAACTGCCCCCCCAGAGAGGTCATTAGAAAGCACACGCTGAAAAAGCCTATTCCCACCAAGAATATCCTGCAACACAGGGGGAGGAGAGAGGGAAGAGATGAAAAGGGAGTTGAGATAGATAGACATATTTATAGGAAAGAGCAGATATATTGGGTGAGAAGTTGGGGAAAAATGAAGATGAGGAGAGAAAGTGAGAGAGAGAGAGAGAGAGAGAGAGAGAGAGAGGGGGGTGGAGAGTAAAACATTCGGAGGCAGAAAAAGGAGTGAATGAAGAGTGAGGGGCTTAAAAAAAATAAGAATGTAGGAAAATGCACAAGCCGGCAATTATGGAAGGCAGGTTTTGCAGGAAAGAATGATCAGCAGAGACAAAAAAAGGAGGGAAAATAGAGATACAGATGAGGGGGTGAGGGAAAATGTGGACGAGAGTAGAAGAGGAGGGGAGAAGAGAGACAGGCAAGAAACAGCAGGCAGCACTTCCAGAAAGCAGAGCATGAATAGAGCAGCAATCACAAGTAGAAAAGTAGAAACTTGAAGCCAAAGGGCACCTAAAACAGTTTGTTGTTTTAAAGTTGGCTATTTATAACTGCTTTCACATCCACATTATGCTACGTTCTTCTTATGTTGAAGTTGTATGTTTTATAGACATACAATTGCAACACATGTAAATGAAAATTATCTGAAATAAATATATTTTTTTTTAAACTGTGTGAAAGTTCCTTCACTTGTTTACAACAATAACTGATTAAAAGAGCTAGGGAGAGAGAGGGAGTGCTACTCACAGTGACGGCTGACTCATTATGAATGGGTCCACCACGGGTCGAATGGCGGGTCAGCGGAGTTACACACGTGTGTATGAAATGTCTTTATCGTCACTGCACTGCATTTTTATTAACTATAATATTCTGGCCATGGGTTACATCTCTTGCCCAGGTACAACAGGCTCCGTTTCACACACTATTACTCTACAAACTGAAGTTAGTTGCATTCAATAACTTCTTCTGCGTTTTTCGCCATGGCGGCCGCAATAGCAAGGTTACCAGCGGAAACACTAGTACAAATACAGGTTTGCTTCTCATGCTTAACAACATACAGCTGTGTTAATAACAATTTAAACTGTGGACAAATGTCAGCAGTGTGGACCGGGTGCTGTGTCTCTTCATGTTGCTGGGAGCCGTGTGTGAGTTAATGGGAGTGGGGCTGCATGGAGAGTAAGAGGAGAGAGAGTAGAAGAGAGGTAGGCCTACTAACACAGGCACGGCTTTACAGAATAAATGGGTCATGTATCGCAACATTAAATGATATCAATATAAAAAACATTGCTTTGTTTGTGGAGAGGCAGCAATGCGACCTAGGAAAAATGTTAGTCGCACCCTAGAGCCCTGTGAACTAACAGACACTAACTAGCACTGGTCACTGCTGCTGTCTGAAAAACAAAGACGATGCAAAATGTTGCATTTACCGGTAGACTGGTAAACCTTGTGACCAACATATAACCGACTGCTATCTGTGGAATTTTTCTCACGTTACTCTATCCTCCATGACTGTCTACATCTAGAAACTAAGCTGTGCGGTGCAGGGAACAACTTTAACTGACACAGGATCAGACAGTGGTTTACAAAGCGGTAGATTGGCTTTGCAAAAAAAACCCGGAGCGTTCTATGAACGGAATGATGCATTTAAAATATCACTCAATCACGCAAATTTGATCGTGGGAAGCCAAAATTGTGATCATGATTAAAATTTGATTAATTGTGCAGCCCTAATAGCCAATGTAAGTATGGACAGCAGGAACAATTCCAACCACCAATAACTCTGGCAATGTACACATAGGCGTGTCAGCATTGTTTTACGTTTACAGAACCCATGTCTTTAAACTAGACACAGGTGATATTAAAATACATGGATGTGGTCTCCACTCTGTAGTGCAGATCTTGCTTTGAAACATAAACTTTTTCCTTTACCCCACTTTGTGGCACTGATGTGATTTTTGAATTGCTACCGTGCCTCAGAAGAGGAAAATGAAAAGAGACTGTGTGGGTTCTCCCTTGTTAGACAGCCATGAGAGAATCAGATCTTTGACTAAAAAGAGTTGAAAATCAGGTCTTCTGTATCTGTGTAAATCCTGCCCTAGTTAGGCTTCTCGCTTCACTGTATATGGATCAAAGGTTATCTTATGATGCAAAGACTCCTTGGGGAACCAGAGAGGCAAAGCGGTCTGGGATTCTCATCCGCTGGACAAAATACCAGTCAGCCTCCATGAGTAACAAGACCCACTTACGTGCTGCTCTGCTGCTAACACCACAAGAGAACATGTTTTAACGATGTTGTAAAAGTAGTGCAGTACAAAGGCAGATTAATGTAACAAAGAATTGCTAACACTACAGTATACTACATATAGCTGCTGAAGCCATTATCCTAAATGTCCTTATCATGTATATTTGTTTGGGTGAATGCATTGTCATTTTTCAAAATACATGTATATATATATAGTGCTCCTATCGCAAACAAGCAGTTGCAAATTGGATCCAGCATATGAGGAATTGCTAAAAACAATGTGATAAAACAGCATGAAGAAAATACATTTTTGATGATAGAATTTTCACAATTCACTTCATAATTTATCTTACACAGGTAGTAACCTTTAAACTCATAACTTCTGCACTAGAGGTTGGAATGCAGAATAAATGAATACATTATTCATAACTATTCCTTTCTCTTTAAAGCCAGGCAAGAGCTGTTTGGTTGAATGCACAGCCTGGTGTGGAATCTGACAGCACTTCCTGGAATGGTAAGTAGCTCCAGTCACGCAAAGTTCTGGACAAAACCTCTTAATGTTGATAAGGCTATGAGAGATGAGTTCCTATAACAGCAAGAATAAATGGCCACTTAAAAGAACATTTGCTGGAGTGATGTGATTGACCTAAAGGGACCAATATGATGTTGAATAATCTGTTAAGTATAGAGTGTGGTGGTTTGGCAAGCTCCTGGGTGACTTTATATTCCAATACGGAGCCAACGTGTCTTGTCCAAGTTCTATTGTAATACACCTGCTTCAAGGACAGTGGGATGTGGCTCTTCTAGAGGAAACTTTTTAATGTTCAACACAAAGAACATATTGACAGTGACTAATAAGCATAATCATCAAGGCTCTAATCTAATGGGTTGAATCAAACATGATTACAGCTATACCGTCATTGCAGTTAAATTGGTAATTTATCTTCGTATTCCATACTTTTTGGAAGCAAAGTGATCAAATTACATTTTGTTTTAGTTGGATCTAATCAATTGCAGCACTTATTACACTTGTGAAACGACAAACTGTAATGCATGTCTTAATACATGTTGAAATTTAGACTCCCAACTCTGATTAACTTAATTTACTGCTGGCAGAAACGGATTATTCTCATCATCAGGATTAGAGCTTCAAAGTGAAGTGTCAGCATGCCAATGACCACTCCTACCAGTAGAATTTCTTTATTGATCTACACTGAAAACATTAGGAAATTATAATCATACCGTATTTATTCCAAGTCCCAGCATCTAAGCATATGGCACATGGCTCATACACTATAGTTTCTCATTTACCCATCTTTCTCTCCCAGGATACTGTAATATTATGAAATAATAAAACATTACCCCCATCTGTTCGAGGCATATTGTGGAATGAAATAGAATAGCTCAATCGCTGTCAGGAGGACCACAGAGCAGCAATACATTAACTGATGTGAATCCCATCCCAAACCATCATTACAATGAAGGGATCATTTTTCATGAATATGCCACCATGATCCAGAGATACTTCTACCTGCATGGATTATGCACTTACTATACTACCATGTGGTTAGCAAGCCAAGTACTGTAAGTGGAAGCTGAAAAATCAGAATCACTGACCTGTTTTAGGACAAGTGTGTAGCCTTTACATTTCCATTATTTGTTTTTCATTCTCATCCTCAAAGCCTTGTCTTATTACAGTCAGGGAAATTGGAGAGGCCCAATGACAGGTTTGACAAGATAAAGGGGTTACACAGAGGACGTGAAGCAAAACTGGCTGATTTTACAGCTTACCATACATATTCTAATACACTTTATTATCTCTGTGATCTAATGGATAATAATAACCTGTGTGTGTTTGTGTGTGTGCAATAAAAAGCAGCAATGCATGTTAGCAACATAGCAATTGAAAGAAAGAGAAGAGAAGAGGGGAAAAAAGAGAAACATATTAATTTACTGTGGGGTGTGCACAAGCTGGCCTGATGCTGTCCTAGGGCGATCGTTTCCCCTCTTATCATTTAGTTGTTTTCCAAAGTGGTGTTAGGTGGGTGATATGAGAGGATTAGGCCCTGGTCCTGCCTGACGAGTCTTTAATTAACAGGCTTAAAGTAAATGCTCTGCTCTCTATAATTGGATCAGAAGGAGAGATTTGCTATCAGCTAATTGGCTTCCTCACACATATAGATTTATCAGATTTAGCCTCAAGGTGTGGATGATGTTAAAGCAAGAAGAGTTCTGATAGGCGTGATGTAGATGTTAGATGTGGTGTTTTCCAAGAAACTTTTGTTATGCCTGAACTAGCCTAAAATTAGACATGTCAATACATTTTTCCTCTTGCCTGAAAATGTGGACAAAGTTACCTATCTTTATTCACTGAAAATCGGTCTTCTGGTGCTGCAGTGATCTAAGATGCATCATCACAATAACCAGAGTTCAAGTCAGGCCAGGCAACTTTATCTCTCCCCATGTTTTTGTCTTTTTCCTGTTAAAACTGCCAAATGAAAGTGGAATGTCACCAAATAATCTACTATTCATGGTAAAATGATTAAAATCCTTATCTGGGCTAGGGATCTTTATTGATTTTGAACATGATACATGCTACAATCACCTGTGACGCACTCTCAGTCTGTGTTGTCAGGGTTAGTGTAGCTTTGTCACAAAGCTGCTTAATTGAGTGTGTTTGAATAGTGCTTGATCTACTACAGCAGGTGAAGTAATTCAGTGTAGCGTGAATCTAACCAGGTTGGCACAGCACGGAATGTATCAACACGTATAACAGATTCCCCTTTTATCTTTACAAACAAAGCCCAGCCACACAGTGATAATGAAGCTACCCATGCAGTAAGAAACTAAGTTAGAGCTCGCCCGACTGGTAGTACAGGCATATTTACAATGGGTCTTTCATGATTTACAGCTGCAAGACGTCCCTTTTTCCAGGTGGGTCTTAATCTAACTCATTTAGTGGAGAAACATGTGTGTGTGTGTGTGTGTGTGTGTGTTCAGGGGAGTGCTGACACATAGGCTACACACACCTTGCCTCCACATCGTATGCTATGGTAGTGCACGTAAGCAGTGGAAAAAACACATTTTAATCAATACAATTAACCAACCACAATGCTAGAGGCAAAACAGGAAATATCGTGGTCAGCGCATGTCTTACCTGAACGGTTTGAACGTTACTAGACATCTTCTGACCATTATTTTACCGTCGATGCTGCCAGTAATCATTTTCCAAAACGAGCGACCTCTGACATTGTTGCTGATCTCCCAACTTGGAACTTAACGTGACCAAACATTTTATCTGCGTCCCATCCAGAGGTCCACAGCGGCAGTCAACTCGGTTATTTTAAACGAACACGGCACCCATAAGTGCTTCTTTATCACTCCAGGGGAAATGGTGGAAAGTTTCATTTAGCAAGTCTCCTTTCCCGTGTCTGAAAATGTGATATGAAGCGTTATTCCGACCTCAGGCAACCACTCGGAATCTGAGGTGAAGTCGCTGCAGATTGTGTCGACCCGAGTCATCCGATGTGAGTTATTTACAAAAATATGGCGTTGTTGTTAAAACATGTAGGTATACGTGTGTCGTTCGATATCTACGTTTCCTCTGTGGAGGATTTTACGGAGGGGAGAGCTACCTTCACGGACGTTTCAACTTCACGGAGAAGCCAGCGCGAGTGTAGCAAGTCAGCCTCGTACTCGTTCACTTCTCAAGAGGCAAATTAGCTTTAGTAGTCTTAAACGTCCGGTTGACCTTTTCAAAATAATACCCTTGTTCGTAAATGATCATTTCTACTGATGTCATGAGGGGAAGTAACAAAAATAAACAATCATGTTAAGTCGTGGAAGGTTTATTAACCCCGAAATCCCAAATTCTGCAACAGAGGACTTAACAATCAGAAGACTTGACAACTAATATTTAAAATAAATTTGTAAATGGGGACAGATTTTATCATTGTTGTTTGTTTTTGTTCTCTTTCATACACTGATTATCTTTCATATTTTACAAAACATGTTTTAAACTTATAGACACTTAAAATGCTTAAGTAATAACCTATGCAAACACGTGTGTGTGTGTGTGTGTGTGTGTGTGTGTGTGTGTGTGTGTGTGTGTGTGTGAAAATTACATTTAAAGACATGCTAACCACAGTAAGTGATTTGATTTATGTAGAACTTGATGATCCAGTGGGTGGTATTGGGCAGGATCTTTTTGTTACTGTGTCTCTATTCTGTTATGTTTGATGTTATTGTGCTGGGTATTTAAATATTGAAACATATCATTCTACGGAGCAGCTCTAACAGAGGCCCACTGATTTAAAACAGGTTTTGTAATGTGATTTTGATGGCATTACCCTATTACTACTACTTAGTGCGAACACATTTAGTTATTTTATTTGGGAGGCAAATCCACCTTACTTCCTGTATTGTTGGGGCTTCCTCTAGCTGACTTGACTGATCCAGCGGCACAATGATGGACATATCCGGATGGTTTGAAGCCTCCGCAGCCGCATTCACCTCTTCATAGCGCCATCTACGGCTTTAAATTGTGACATAAAAGCACTCAACTAACATTAAAACCCTTAACTTTCTGTGTTCCTGCCTCAGTACGAAAAAGGCCAGTTTAATGTAGCCTACTTGTATTCTACTATATGCAGCATAACAAAGGAGCATTTCCTTATGGGGTTCTAAACGGTAGCCAGGAGTTTTGGAGTAGATCACCGGCTCCGTTGAGAACCAGGGAGCCTTTGGAAGTGGAATGAGTGATTTGAGTGATTATTATTGCTAAAGACATGTGTTGTATGCACATTCATTCATCACAACATTATTGCAAACATTGGATTGAACATCGCAGTTGATCAATTCAGCACCACGGACAGCGAACATAATCAGTATGCAACAGCGGCATCCAGCGGCATGCTGTGTTACACTAGCGGGTGGCACAGCAGTGGTATTAGAAGTAGTAGTAATATTGTAGTGTAATTCTTAAAAAAATAGTACATTTTCAGGGAAATATGCCATACTGATACTGAAAAGTGCTTATATATTTATAATAAGCCCTTTTTTCTCTCTCAGTGACTATTAACATTTTGTTCTGTTAAATTATTTGCAATCACTCTTTAGTCATGGAAGAGATTATACAGTCTTTGTGGCCAGCAGAGCATTGGGACAGAAATGGAGGCAGAAGGGCTGGACTGAAGATGACATGAAATCTCAAACTCTCTTCATGCATCACTTACCTTGGTACATGTGGATTTGACTGACAGCCCAGGGACCATAGGCATAGTGCTCTATCAGCAGGAATCCATTGTGCAAATATGGTTGTTTTACACATTGTGTGTGTGTGTGTGTGTGTGTGTGTGTGTGTGTGTGTGTGTGTGTGTGTGTGTGTGTGTGTGTGTGTGTGTGTGGGCATATGCATTTTAGCCCATGCAATTGTGTAAACACACAGACATGCAGGCATACTTGTGCACCTGCATGCAGAGTGGTAGAAATCACTATGTTTATACAATTTTGTCAGACAGAGAGAATACCCAAAGCCAGAAGGTTTTACTCTTCAGACTCATACAAAGCAAATATAGACATTATTCCTGGCTCAATCTTAATGAATCATTCATAAAATGTTACAATGTTGTAAATATTAAAAGGTACTAATTGTTATAACATCAGAATTAAGCAAGGGCATGAATGTATAATCGCAATGTGTATTTTATTCTACTTATATATTTAGCATATTGTAGCTTTACGGTATAATATAATAGCGGTGCAATGCTAGTTTTAGATTTAGCCTAAAGTCATAGGCATGCCTAAACTGTCTCTGTACCCACTAGTTCCTGCAGGCCTTGACCTTGCCAAATATAACTAAACTAATCAATAGTTTAGGGATGTGTGATCTGTCAGCTAATCAATATGGCATTTTGGCAAATGTGGTAAAAATATTATAGCAGCCAAAGACCCATCAATACGTTCTTTCAGGAGTAATTCAACACCAGATGTAATTGCCTCTCTGGCTGTACAAGATGATGGGAACCCATGAATAGTTACATTATCAGCACAGTTCCTCTCTGCTCTGTGTGATTACGATGTCCCATTCAAACCCTAATAATATCCACAATTATCTACATGATGATATTAATCCATGCAAAACATTTGGAAAAAGTAAAATACTTAAATAAAAATGTAATTTGCATTAAATTAAAAAAAAATACAAACAAAACACAAAGAAATCCAAGAACATTCAAACAACATCATACAGTATACAGCAGTATAATACAACAAAAATGCAGAATACAAAGGGGACTGATAAGAACATACTAAAAACAAACACTTACAAAGAGACACCGAGCAAGAGATATAAAGATCAAGGGACAGTACATATTGTATGCTTTCACATTTTCTTAGAGGATGGAAACTAGAAGGCGAGCACAACTGAACATGATCTGTTGATCTATCAGCAGACAGGGACAAAGGGAGGAGAGCATACAGGGACAATAGTTTCAACTGTTTTGTTTTTGTTTCATCTAAAGGCATAAGAAAAAATACATTAAAATGCATATTGGTAGTAAGAAAAAGCTAAACATTTTATGGAAATGCTTTTAATTAAATTGTGAAGACATTATACTTATACTTAAAATAAATATTTTTTGTGAGACTGGGTAGAACACTTTTCTTTTTCTAAGTGCTTCTATTTATGCATACATTGATAATTAAAATCAGCCTATTATGGCTGAAAGGAAGAATATTTGATCTTGAGCTTGCCTTGCTGTGCCACTTTCATGTCACATGGACTATGTGTGCGTCATTTTTTGTTTGTTAGTTAACATGCACTTAAACTGATTATGCTTTAGTACGATGACCCAGCTGGCAGCCTGATTTTCTTCTAGACTATTTTTTAAGACCAGACACAGTCTGAACAGACATGCACTGGATGATTGGTATTGACAATCTTGTGGTGTGTGAGGGATAAAGAATCAATTTGCTTGCAAATGTCAGTGCACAGGCCATAGGATTATCTCAAGCATGTTTGATTTTCACATGTTAAAGTATCTAAACAAATCTGGATGGAGGGAGCAAAACAAATCTGACAATGTGATACACAAGACGGATGGCAGTGTGCTGAGACCCAAAAAAACCAAAACAATTTGATGAGTGATTTTAGAACTAATCAACGCTCAACAGTCTCAGGTTTTATAACGTTGCCTTTAATCTCAATATCATGATATGCAGCAAAGGGTTGCAGGCTGGATTCAAACCCCGGCCGCTGCAGGACTCAGCCAAGATGGGGTGAGATAGATACTCTGAAGAAATCTGAACACGTTCTTCACATTTTAAAGCTCTATGGTAAATGAGGTAAATATTTATTTGACTTTTGAAATTCTGAAAATCAGATTTAAATGAATTAGCCTTATTTTGAAATAATGATTAGCATGTATAGTACAGATAACTGACAGTATTTGTTTTCTGTTTTTACGATCACATTTTTTTTTATTTAAGCAAATAACACAGCACAGCGCACCTTTTCCACAATCCTTCCTTGCGATCAAATGTTTCCACAACAAAACAAAGAGAGGAAATACAGGAAGGAGGGAGACACAACAAAAACACAACAGCAAGAACGATGTCTGCAGCTCACAAACAAGAACAGAGACTGCAGACAACCAAACAAACAATGAGGCATTTAGTTTTGATCTAAAAAAAACATGTTTTGGACATCAAAATACAATGCTGAGTATCCTAAATTTTGGAGTGCAGACATTATGAGTCTGAATGAGGCTGATGGTCCATTTTTTGTAAGTCCAGCAAATGCACGCTTTTGAGAAGGGCTGACAGATCATTCAGAATCAAAACATTGACAGTAACACGCATAAATATAATTAATCAGGGTAGTTATTTTGGATGCAATATTGTTTATATTATATATATATACCTATATTGGGACCAACAGCAGGCAATCCCAATCATGTGAAGATAAGTACCTTGAGTTTTTAGTGGGCCAGCAAAGGACATGTGAGGCATTTTCCTGAGATATGTCAATGAATAAAAATGCATCTGGTATGGAGAGAGAAAAGCAAAGAAGATGTCTCTGAGAAAAAGGAAAACTTACAAAATTACGATTTCTAATGGTGATTTATGCTGGTGACCCATTATAAATTTGGGGCCCACATGTTGCTGAACAAAAGAACAGTCCGTTAACTCCAGCATTTGATTGGTGAGTAAGGACACAAAAACAGACATAAACTGACACAAGTGCAGACTAGAATAAATATCGGAATATAAACACAAATATTTGGCACAAGCTACGCCCGTGACTTAAAGTTTTACTTATACAAACACCCTAGTACTATGATTTTAACCAATGTTTTAATATAATAATGGTTAATTTAGTTTTTCAAAAAAAACATGGCAGTGAGTCTGAAATGGTCCTATTTTGTGAGATGAAAAAGTTGTTTATTGGGACAGCAGGATAAATTGATATTCTGCTTCTTGAGCCAGCAAAGGACAGAGGTTCATTTTAAATGCATATGGAAGAGAACAAAATTCAGCAAAACAAAATACGATTCTAATCGTGATTTATGCTGGTCATTATAAAGGCATGTTGTTGTCAAAAGAGGTAAGGGGCAAGTTAAGGACAACAGACTAAGATCAGACTCCAAACTCTGATCACTTAGACAAATCGCATATCATTGTCACAAACCCATGGCAACCAATCTAATATAATTTTAACTGGCAGTGAGGAGAAACTGGAGAGTAAAAAAAGGAAAATTATATAATTGTCGCAGTTCTTAAGATATGACAAAATCTGCAAAAAACACACAGATGAAAACATTTAGAAAAAGCATTAAATATATGGACCTGTCCACATGACTGAACAATTTAAGGAATAAGTCTGCTTAATCACACACATATATTGTTAATACAAAACCATCTGAGATGCTGTCTTTGAAAACTGTTGGGAAAAGGGCAGACATTTAAAAATAAATATACCCGGCAGCTGATTGGATAAACCATCTGTCTATCATGTCAGCCATTGTTGTTTTGAATGAACAGTTGCAGCCATCACACACATAAACCACACACGTAGCTGCATGTAGCTCCTCACTGGACTGGTTCGGTTAGCTGGTAGTTCAGACACAATACAAAGTATTACTTGTTACTACTTATTGTTGTGTGATATGTGTTCCCGCCATACATGCGTAATCTAGTGATATTGCAAGAACCCATGAGAACCAAAAGGAAATTTCGAGCTATTCGTTTAAATCAAATGAGAATCCAGTTACTGTGCATACTGTACGATGAGCTACAATCTATTCTTGCTAAAGGTTTTCTGGGCTACAACACAAATCTTTCATGTTCCAGTGGCAAAAAAATCTTTTGTTACTGCTTCATCAAATTTGAAAACTGCCCAGGTTAAACTTCTGCTATAGCTGGGTTGATCTGAACCAATTTCTGCTGCACATAAGTTCAAACAAATAAGAGGAAATTAGACCAATGTTATAAACCAACTCACTCCATCCTGGGTCTCCAATAAAGATGGGCTAATTGGTAGTCTGGAGCTGTCCACAACAAAAAACAAAAACAATCCATTACCTCTGAACTGTAATTGAAAACAGAGCCTGGAGTTGATTACAAATCATTAATCATCCCATTCACCTCCAGCTACTTTGATCTTTTTTCCACCAACTGTATTTTTATTTTTATACCAATTATAAAAAACCTCCCTCTGCGGATGGGACGGGATAGAGGGAAACTGTTGAAAGGAGGGATAAAGACAAAACAAAGCAGACAAATGGAGGGATAACATAAATCAATGGTGGAATAGAGAACAGCCACGAAGAGAGAACATAACAATAAGGGTGATTGATTTATCTGTATTGAATGAGGGAAAAGGCTTTGCTGAGATTTTGTCCCTGTCACGTCTGGGTTGATTGCGGGACGTTGAAAGGTGATATTGTGATGCTGATTGACAGCGCAGGTCGACACTTGAAAGACAATTTGCATTTTCATTACATTCAAGATTGACTTCCTACTCCTGTGTGGTTTGACACACAGGAGTAGGAAGCACATAGTAATACCAACATTGGGAAATCATGGCGCTGTCTGCACGCAGAGCCTGACCCTCGGCATCTCTGCAGTGTGTAAGTGACAGCTACAGAGTGGCTCTGGGTGTGTCAGTGTGGGATTTGGAAATTTTACCAAAAGAATCACTCTCAAGTGTTCACTAGCATGGACCACGCCACAACCATGTGTTAGTTAAAGACTTAATAAACATTATGAATGTGCAGATGAACATTATGAATGTGCTGAAGATAAATTGATGTGGATGTCGTCCAATGGCTGTTCTGGGAGGACTTATGATGACCGGGTGGAGGAGACTCAGAGTGGGGGTTCCGTCTCAGCAGCAGTTTTCACCCAAATAGTTTACAGACCCCCAAAAGTGTCCGATTGTGTAGAACTGAGTTGTGCGTTGGCTTGACATAGATCGTTGAGATTGTTTGTGAATGTAAGATCGGTTTGCCTGGGATGAAACTTGGGATGACGTAACGGATGAAGTCGGTGCAAATTCTGAACACCTTGAAAGCTAAAAGGGTTGAATGGAATGAGCATGGGTGATGAAATTGCAGAAGGACGTAACGTCCAGAGAGGGAAATGGAAGTCGATATGTGGCTTGATGTACTTTAAAGCAATTCCAGCCAGTAGGCTGAGAGAGTGCTGTGCAAGCCTGTTGGTGATGGCGTCTTATGAGGCGTAAGAGGTTTCTCAGCAGTTGAACGCTGTGGCTTAAAACAGTGGCACTGGTGTGGGCTGAATGTCCGATTCTGGAGCCGAGTGTCTGAATTTCTTAATTTAAGATGTCTACTACTGCTGTGTTGTCGGAGTAAATGAGTATGGACTTGTGACCATTCGTGCCCCCAAAGTATGGCAGCCACAACAATGGGGTACAGGTCATGGAGTGTCGACAAAGGAGACCCGGACTCTGTGCCTAATCAAAGAATTCAGAGGGTTGAGCGAAAGCGAATCATCAAACCCACGGATCAAGCTGCGCCGTGTACAGCTGAATGGCAAAGTCCACGTAGAAAAAAGGATATGCTGTTTCGAGAAGCAAGGAAATGCTGCTGCAAATGCATTTGCACGTCCCGTCCAAGACAACGCTAACGTGGAAAGAGGGGATGGCAGTGGCATAGGACGAAAGGTTAGACAAGAAGGAATTTGCTTACGGAACTAAGCAATTGGCCGAATTGAGATGAGTTGGGGAAGGGAGGGGGTGGGGATGGGGGGGAGGGGGGAATGGGGTTAAGGACAGACCAGTTGGAAAGAAGAAGGCTTATGATCGACGGTTATGATGTCTAAGTCTATCGGAAGCCCTTGTCCGATGAGCATGAAGACGTAGATGTGACATGAGCAACCTGTCTTCTGGCAGCTGTGCCAAGAAATCAGAACCGTATACCTGATCTTGCAGAGATGGAGAGCGTAGGTACATGGTAGGAGATACCATGGCACAGGCGTACTAACATTCTAGTCAATTAAATTTCATTTACACATAGTATCAAGTCATAACAAGTTATCTTGAGACAGAGTAGGTTTAGACTACTCTAATTTACAAGGACTCAACAATTCCAGTAGTTCCCCAAGAGCAAGCAGCATGACAGTAGCGAGGACAAACAAACAAAAAACAAATCGCTTTTAGGAAGCAACCTCGGACAGACCCAGGCTATTGGGAAGCGTTGTCAGACGGGATCTTCCAAATGAATAGTGGCAATAACAGTCACAGTAGAAGACAATAATTGCAAAAGTGACGTCAGGCCAGTGACGCTGGCGGGCGACCCGGAAGTGCCGGAGGCCTGGTGGTTGCCGCCTCTGGGGTAGCAACGGAGGCTGTGACATTGTTATTTGTATTCCTTTTTTATATACTGTATTCATTAACTGTGCTTTAATTCAATGAAAAAAATATGGGTTAAATTACAATTACTGTGCTTTTTGTTTTTAATGACTGAATCTGACTGGGTGGTTGTTTGCATGTGTGAACAGGCATGTGGAAAAATGGGCTAAGCAAGAAATTTATTGTCACTTTGCAATAGGACACACACACACACACACACACACACACACACACACACACACACACACACACACACACACACACACACACACACTTACACATTTCTGTTTCTTCAGACAAGCACTTTTGTCAAGCAGACTATTTTGACAGCCAGCAGCTCTTAGCCTGAAAGGAGCAGTCATCTGAGAGTGGCACCACTAAGGAACGCTGAAGGGGAAAGGCCTGTGGGGACTACTGCAGGCCCTAATTCTGACACTGTGACTGACAGACCTATAGTCCCATTTTGTGACAGCAGGGCGTGGAATATACATAGAAGACAAGCTCCCGAAAGCATCTTCCCAGAGACAGAAAAGAGCTGATCCCTGTATTGTGATCCAAACAGAAATTCTCTCTGTGGCTTACTGTCACAAAAACACACTGGGCGGCCAACAGCCACAGCACAGACATTCTGTCCTAGCAGAAAAAATTACTGGTTGTACATAACATTTGATTTTTTTGATGACTCCTCTATGCACAAAAGGGTTTTCCCATGTTGGTGTGGAAAAAACTTGGCAGTGTTGCAGAGCCTTGACCTCAGCTTCATCAAACACCTTTGGGAAAAGCCCCAGCTAACATCGGTGGCCAACCTCATTGATGCTCTTGTAACTAAATGGGAACAAATTCCTGCAGAACAGATTCCAAAATCTTGGGAAGTGAATGAATGCCCACAAATTTAGAAGGTGATTTATCATGTGGAGAGATTTTCTGCTGTATTTTTGGCCATGCAGTCTATCAAAGAAGGTTCATTTGATCTCACATAACAAAAACACTGCACTGTTTGTAAAGCCTGGCAAGTAAAGAAACAACACTTTGAGTGAACGCCAACTTCTTTCGAGCTCCTCTGGCTGAATCTCTTGGCTTCCCTTTTTGGGAGCTGAATCCTGGTCTCCTTCCATCTCTCACTGGGAGTGAAACATCAATGTCCCACAGCGTGTAAACCCTGAAGGCTTTCTGCTGTTTTCCTTACTTGCTGATGTTCTCACCTCCTCTGCGGCGACATCAAAACAGATTCACTCCCTGCCGTCATATGTACGTGTAATTTGCTGCCCTGCTTTTGCTGGGGAAGACATTGCAGGAGAGGACAGTGGTGGAAAGTCGGACAATAAATGAAGTGAGGAAAGCAGACTGGAAACCTTAGGAGTGGGATTTAATGAGCAGTCACATCCGTTTGGAGCTGACTTCAGATGAAGCTCTCATCTCTGTATGAGAGTTGAGTCCCAGGATAACTTTCTCAGCCAACATACAGTACATGCCAGTGTCCTCATGTACTAAGTGAGTGAATCATCTGTAAGGTTTCTTTTCCTTTTTTTGTTTCTCAAAAGTTTCACCAAAGTGGCACAGTTCCTACTGTAGTTTGGCACCACCTTAGTTTCAACATTCATCTGTAGCTGGTATTTGATAGGACTTCATGATCCACTATCTATAGAGCCAATGAGGTCTCTGCCGGTAGGTGGCAAATGGAAGAAAAGGGGAGTGATTGAGCTCCCACCTTTCCTTTCCACTTTCCACCTTACACTATGTGGCAATAAAAAGACAGACCAGGGCAAAATCAATAGCGGTTTAGAAAGGTTGCTGTTTTGCTGTGGATTTAATGTTATGACCACTTTGAATTTAACCAAGTGAGGTGGAGGCAGAGCAAGAGGGGAGGAATTGAAAGCTGGTAACAAGCTGGCTTGTTGTTAGATGAGACTAACAACCATATGTAGGATGAATATTGTTTTACCAGTTTTTGTGATATTCCAGTGATGGGCTCAGATTAGGTCCTTGCCATAGAAAACCACAACATTTCTGTTGAATTGGGGATGACCACATATGCACTTTTACAGCAATTCAACCTGCGCCAGCTGGGCTGTATTTTACCAGCTCTACACAACACTGCACCTCCAATATCTAATTGTCTATAAGGGGAGAGACAGTGTCCTAAATAGGACAAATGGTGTGGGTGCTCTGAGAAGGCATTGATGTGTCAAACCCTGCCATGGTTGGTAAGAGGTTGGAGAGCCAGAGTGATTAAAGCAATGAATCACCAGTAGGAGGTCTCAGCTGCTGGCGTCATCTCACAAGCAACCCGGCAATTCAAGGCGCACATAAGCAGCAAAAGCAATTCCTCACTAAAATTAGAGAGGTTTTGTGTGTGTGTGTGTGTGTGTTTGTGCATGTGTGTGTGCGCATGTCTGTGTCTCTGAGAGGGAGATATGTTTCAATGTAGATGCACTGTTTTTCACTCTGTTGTTTATACAACAGTGTACAGTGTATAAATGTGTCCAATTTTATTCTCATTCTTCGCCAGAAAAATGACTCATAAATCTAGATAGTAGATGAGTACGGAGGGTCACATTCACTTTGTAATGACTTCAGGTGTTACTTTTAGGTGTATACAGTGGAAAAGAGTGGAGAGAGACTCTACTGTGTTTATGGTTAATACAGCAAGATATAGTCAGGATTTGTATTATCCTAAACTAAAAATATGATTAATTAATATTGCTGTAGACTGAAGCAAAGAGAGACTTAAACAGTAACTAAAATTGAACACAAATTATTCTCTGCATGTAAAACCGCAGAAAATACACTCCAAGCCTGTCTAAAAAAGTAGTGCAGTGAAGTAAAAAAGAATAAAACTACCATAGTCATACAAAAAAACTGACCAAATCAAAACTGAATTTGAAACCAAACTGTGTTTTATCCTGATTCCTTGCTTAAGACTTACATCCACAATCATGGTAACCTTGGATAGTAGATTTAATATAGAAAGAAAAAGGACTAGACAGCAGAAACAAAGGCAGCACAACTAATCATGGCCCTGCTGGCCACACTAACAGACCCCAAGCCAATCTATCCTTGTTCTTGTTCTCTGCTTGCACTGTTTATCCTATTCAAGAAAGGCGTCAATGCCAATATTAAGCTATATGAACTGTGATTGATGATGACACCTACAGTCTGCCACAGTACGTATTCTCTCCACAACAGGATATGTACAGTATGTCTGCTCTGCTTTAATTGACAGAACAGAAACAACACAGTTGTCCTGCAGCTGTTCTCTGACACCTGGGAAACTAACAGGAGGTAGGAACCACTGCTCTTATCACCAATTGGGACAAAATTCAATTATATGCACAAGTATACAGATATACTAAAACAATTAGTATTCTTTCAAAACATTGCTGTTTTATAAATTGAAGTCTGTTTGATTTTAAATAGTGTCTGTAAATACTTAACATTTTTATTTATGTCTTATTGGGAATATGTTATATGTTTACTGTATACATTTATTGACTTGCTCTTTTCTTCCTCTTATTGTACCTTAAATGTGATTGTGATCAACTGCAACTAAATAATTTCCCTGAGGGATCAATAAAGTATTCTGATTATGAAAAAAAATGTATTTCCATTTGAAATATACCACTCCAAAGTCTAATTTTAACAAGACTACTTCAGTCGTTTGCTTTAAAACTAAGCTAAGGTTATTAAAATAGTGTGGGCGAGAAGCTTTGCTGTATTGAGTGTCTAACAAACATGATGTAAGACTAAAGGAAAG
Organism: Etheostoma perlongum; assembly: GCA_026937815.1. Classification (NCBI taxonomy): domain Eukaryota; kingdom Metazoa; phylum Chordata; class Actinopteri; order Perciformes; family Percidae; genus Etheostoma; species Etheostoma perlongum. Next base: position 20,561,114 of record CM049372.1, on the reverse strand, counting down.
AGAAATGTTATTAATATAATAATATCTGTTCCAATGCCAAGCAAGTCCAGAGGTAAATCTTGGAGACTGACACCGATGACCTGCAAAACTTGATCAGAGCAGACTCAAACTGAAACAACAGCTGAGTCTTATTGGTCTGTTCTTATAGCCAAGAATTCATATTTTTACCAAAGTTAAGACAGAGCTTATTATTGAAAGATCTAGTGTGTGTGAGTGTCTCAGTATTACACTGTTTGACTCAGCAGCAGAGAAATTAAATCATTACCTTAGAGTAGCCATTGTGATTAAAGTGCTAATGACTGTCATGTATCATTTCACGTTCACGTGTACTGTAGGGCTGTGGGCATCAGTCAGTTGGCAGGATTTGGGTTTATTTTTGACGAGTCCAGAGGGAGAGAGGATCAGAGAATAGGAAAGCTGTGAACTGAGGCCAAGTCCATTTCGTTTGAGCAGCATATCAGCATTATTTATGATGCAGTAAGTCAAAGTAAAAGAACTCTATGAAGTGGCTTGGAAATACAGAGTCTGTGGAAAAGTTTAAAATGGGTCTGTTAATTGTGTATTGAGCACCACTCTTACAATAAAATACCAAATTAGACTGTGATAATGATACTGGAGAAATATCTGTGAAAAAAACATTCTCAGCTAATTTATCTCCCATTGGGGAAATCTCTGTGTGTGTGTGTGTGTGTGTGTGTGTGTGTGTGTGTGTGTGTGTGTGTGTGTGTGTGTGAAATGAAAAGAAAAGATTTCCCTTTCATAATAAGACTGACTACTAATGTTAGCTGGTCAGCTACCAATACAAATCAAATCAAGAAAATTTAATTATGTGTTGAATGACATGGATAAATCTTACTAAACGTAACATGAATAAAAGTTGAATGGATAAACCCGCCTGTGAACACATTATTTTAATCAGCAATTGTATTTAACAATGAAAACTACAACTCCCATAATCCCATGCAACTTCACAACTTCATTAAAAATCCATTGTTTTGAGTGAGAGACCCCTAGCAGCAGAAAATTACATCTTGTACACTTAAATGATAGCTATCCCTGGCAGATTAGCTGCAGCTAACTAACATTAAGTGTTAGTTGGCTGACTTTTAAATGTCTCCAGCTGATTCATTTGAAGTTTAAAAAATTATTACATACAATATGTTCTTGTATTACAGGGTAGCTAGTGAGCTCTAGGATTATAGCTGGTGCAATATAATAAGAAGAGAACAAAAGATTAGAGAACAAAAGATTAGTGTTTCTTTCTTTCCTTTTTTATAATGCCATTCAGATATTTACTTATTAAGCTATTTAGCAGTTAATTGAAAGGCTTTACTTTTGAAATATGATATATAAGCTGGAACTGTAAATCTGTATGTCTACAACAATACCATACACAATGTAAATATTCAAGATTCCAGACATTGTAATCAATACAATGCACCATAGGTACTACATGAAAGTGATGGAAAAAACGTGTTTGCAGTTGAAACACTTGCTCTGAGGCTTACTTCTGAGGGAGGATCCCTAACAACAGTGACCGATTACTGCGAGGCCACCCATTTAAAGGTGACATTGACAAGTTGAAACACCTTTTTGTTTGTGTTTATTGACACTCAACTGTGATTTTCCAAATGTAGTCATTATCCTACTTTCAATTAGTAAAGTCATGTCAGTTGTATTAATTGTAATTATCTTGTTTATGTTTATATTATATCATAATAGATGGGCTTAATTCAACAAATTTCTATTTGATCATGTAACATAAAGTGTTGGTTCAGTATAAGCAAACTGTAAATATGACTCTATCTCTATCCATCCATTCATAAACCTTCCTTATATCTAAACATTATAGGTCGATTTCCAAAGATTCTAAATATTGGTCCTGATGAGGTGCTTCCATAACCGACCCATATGGTTATTTTCTTGGTGAGGACGGACTGGCCATTTAGTATTCTTTGGCATTCAGTGTTGGTTGGCTGTAAAGCAGTGACAATCGAGGAGCTGGGAGACCGAAATAAATAGATTCTATTTAGAGACACCTGCTGTGTCTAGACAACCTAGATATTCCAATACTTGATCTGGCACCCTGTCACTGGCAGCCTTTATGCCTAAATATCACTCCTGGCCAAGAAAGATTGTCCTTGAGCATGGTGGATGTTTTGTGCCTCTGGGTTATTTGATGATATAAAAACAAATTCTCTTCTCTCAGCTTATATAAGTCTCACATGCTTGGGGGGAGAAGTGACCGCTCTTAGTTCTGGTCCAGAAATACTCAATATCCACACACTTACACAATAGGCTTTGCTTTTTTGTGTTAAAATTTGAGGAGTGTGGAAAATACCACCTGCTGCCTTATAAAACTTATGCACGTCTCTTGGCCCAGATGTCTCCTCTTTCCTCTGGCTGCTCGGGGAGGAGTTGGTCTGAATTGACGCTGCTATAGTCCAGCGAAAAAAAAAAAAAATTTACATTCATACTGAAACATTATTCTGTCCAAAATACGAATGTCAAGCCGTAACAATTTCAGACACAACCGATAACGCTGTCATTACTAATAAAGTCAATTGAGACCAATTCTGAAACCCATCTTGAGAGGTAAGGAATGTCCACAATTACTGATGCAAAATAAAAAAGAATTGTACTAAATAATGAGTATAAATGAAAATGTAGAATGTGTCAATACATGTATTGACACATTTTAAACTGTGATGATTTAATGTTATGGTCATTTTTAATGATTGTAAATACTTTTATCTTTCTGTTGATTCATGTACTATGGGGGTAAAATAAAGTTAATTGAAGTGAATTGAAATAAAATATGCTTCTGTTCCAGATGAACCAAAGAGTTTTGGAAGGTAAGTAATTTGCACTGCGTAGCCAGAAAAGTCATCCCCCACCTCTACAAACATACATGTAACTTGTTTATCACCTTCAGCCAGTAGGCACAGGGGAAGAGGGAAAAACAAAGACTGAAACCATCCTCTTGCATGATGTGTCACGTTTTATGTTTTCTGTTTTATTTTGAAAGTTCTCTGTTCTCCCTTGTGTTGTCTTGTTTTTCTTCCTATTGTAGATTTTCCTGCCTGTGTGATTACCTGTCCCCCCTAATGTGTTGCACCTGTGTGCCGTTGTCTCCCCTGTGTGTGTATTTAAGTTGTGTCTTCCCCAGTACCCCCGCTGACGTTCAGCCTTCCAGAACCTCAACTGACTTTCCTGTTATTTGGCGATTCAGAGACTCCTGTTCCCTGTATTTACCCGGCGGCTCGGCCGACTCCTGCCCTCCATGTCCTGTCTCATTGTCTCCCCTGTCTTGTGTATTTAAGTTCTGTCTTCCCCTTACCCTAAGGTGACCAGATTTCTCAGACAAAGTCCCGGGGGCGTTTTCAGCTTATATACCTCCAAAAAACGTCATGTTTTTATTTTTGTAAAACTTAAAACGGGGACACTAGACCTAGAGCTGTTCTCATTAGGGGCTGAGCCCAGAGAGCAGCAGAGAAATAAGCTACAATGTAAATTAATAGGATAATTGTCAAGCTTGTATTTACATTCATAAAAGTGCTTGTTTTGCTACTGACAGGCTCAGATTAATATTCTAACATGTCTGACATCATAATGGAAAGGATTTCTAAGGAGGTTGACCTTTCTGTTAAAGATTAAGATCCTTTTTTAAAACATAAAAGTCTGCGGAATTGCATTCACTAAACCCACCAGACTCCATGTGAATAATCAGTGATTTTAGCATCGCAAAATACAGATTTCTAAAACCTCACTGGCTCTGGCTGTGGTCTGAGGTCACTGGCTCTGGCTGTCTTGATGTGTGTACTGTGGACTGTCCGTTAACGGAAACCAGGGGGATCCAGCCGGGGACAGGTCACCAAAACGGGGACTGTCCCCGGAAACCGGGGACGTCTGGTAACCCTACCTTACCCCAGTTCAAGATTGTCTGCTTCCCTGTGTTCAGCTTTCAAGCATTTTCCCCTGTGTCCTGTTATTCAGAGTTCCTGTTGTTTTCCTGGATTTTGACCATTGCCTGTATTTTTGGATTTCCCTTTGCCTGTCGATTTGGACACTGTTGCTGGAAGTTTATTAAGCTTGCTAAATACATGTTTGCTTTTTACGTACCTGAGTTGAGTATTGTGGGTCCATCCATCACTTAACCCTGTCTGTCTGCTGCCTGCTCCCTCTCTTTTTAAACTCCCATTAACCATTCACACTTAATGGCTCTGACATTTCAGATAATTTAAGGCCCCTCTTCAGCAGAGAGGGCTGTGCGCTCAAGCATGGCGGAGAGCTAATTGAAGTCCGTTGACACCATTAGCTAACTGCCATCAGGCTGATAGCCAGTATAACAGGAAGCTGAGGGGTGAGCAAGACAAACAGCTGATGATGAACAACACAACACTGATTTCTTTCTTACAGGTCAGACCATGTCTCTCTTAACAAGCCGAAATACACACACACACACACACACACACACACACACACACACACACACACACACACACACACACACACATTTTTACAGGCTAAAATACTGATGTCTTTTTCTTATGCAAACATTTTCAAAATCTTAACTAAAGCCAACTAATCCCATAACTAATTCACCTCTCAGTTAGTGTGAAGTATTCTGCTACAAACAGGTAAAAAAGCTGTATCAGTTAGATCTACAAAAGGTCATTACGTAAATGGAGTGACCTGCTAGCTTCTGCCGTACACTGGCATTTATCTCTGTGGCCTACGCTAATGCACCATGACTGTTGCCTTTACTGAAAGGACTAACAACAGTATACTATTGGTGAAAATTGGCTTTTATTGTAGAGTTTCAAAAACAGAAGAGAAAGATAGTGTTTGTATTATTTAGCCTGGTAAGCACTCTAAAAGTGTATTTCAAATACATACAATGAATAAATTCTCCCATCACCATCCTCTGCCAGTTACCCACAGTGGAAATCAAACATGTAGCCCTGGAGGTGTTAACAATATTAAACCATTAAACTACCCCCAGCCTGGCTCAAGCCTAAACAGGCCAGTAACATGCTGATCGGTAGCACGGTCTTCCCCACTGTGCTGTGGATTTGATTTGGCTGCGAAAATCTTTATTTCCCATGGGCTGCACTGCTATCACAGTGAGGTGCGGAGGTGAGCCATCTTGCTGAATGGAAATGCTCCCATAGATGTGCAGTATATGAGAGACTAGCCCTTGGGACCAATACTAGCTAATGGCTATCTGAATGACTGGTCAAAGAGAGGAAGAGAGCAAGTGAAATTGGGGAGCACAGTGAAGTGACAAGCCTGTCTGTCTGTTTCTCTTCCCGAGCTCTCAAATATAATACTATGTAGAGCGTGTTTATCCATGCTTATCAGTCTTTGATGTGTGTGTGTGTGTGTGTGTGTGTGTGTGTGTGTGTGAGTGTGCTCTGTGTCCTCCCTACACCTTTCAGCCTGTGCATCTAATGAAGGCTGCTTACTGTGTAATGAGAGATGTGGTCAGATAATGGAGGAGGTAATTACTCCAGTGCGCAACAGTCGCAGGTTAAGAATTACATTATTGATCGGCCAGATGCAGCTGCATGTCAAGCCAGGGAGGGACGCAAAAATAGAGAAGGGAGAAAAATCAACCCCTAAAATAAACAGCTTGTCTGTCTGGCTTCAAATCAAGTCTAAAGCATGAGGCACACAGGTGAGTGAAATGTGTGTAAGGGCGCACACAAACACACTCCAACTGAGCAACTTCCCTTGGCAGGGAACATCTGCATTTATGTAAATTGTGTAGTGATCCAAACATTGTTAACTTGTTAACTGCTGGTCTATAAACACAGCTCTATCAGCATGACTACAAAGAGATATAAATTCAGAAAACATTTAATTCACATCAAATGGTGTTAATTTGCTCTGTGTTTGAACAACTACACCCAGAGCTACTGTGCTTCCCCAAGCAACAATTTGCACTGAGTACTTCTGCACCTACTTTATAACAAAGTGCTCCCTACAGTTCCATTTGCTTGTTAGAGCATTGAATATGATTTAGCAGGCTGAAATAATTTTATGCAGAATCGTTAAGGTTGAAACTGTTGGTTAATAGTGGTGTTTACAACCTGTTGTTATTATAGTTATACAGCACTTAAATTATATCGCAATTATATTGCATGTTGCATATTGCAGTTAACAGTGAACGCACACATACACCAACACATGCTGCACACACACCAGACACATTATGTACACACAACACGCATTATCTTGACTCACGAGCCTTCATCCCCAGCAGCAATCAATACATTGTATTGATTAGCTCTTAGACAGCAGCTTGTAAGATATTAGGATCTACTCTAGTTCCCCAGTTCCTCTGACCTGCCCATGTTAGCATGTCCCCTTACATTAGCATGGCATTAGAACATGACACTGAAAATATCAGCCTATCATTAACAAACAATTAAACTTTCTTATTTATACTTATACACACAAGGGATCTAATCACCAAACACTCACTTCTACCATAAGGCAGAATTGACATTCCCACATATGGTAAAGCACTCACTTTCAGCAGACAAACATGGTGGTAACTCCAGTTGTTAAATGCCAGTGTGACTCCGGACAGCATGGATAATTATGGACCTAGGTCTGCCCGCTAGCTAGCTGCAGTGTGTGTAGCAGTATGTATGAGGGCTTTGTACATGTATGTGTGACTGTCACTGCTTTAGCTTTTCATTAAAACAGAGGCCCTGGCAGACTGGTCCTTAAATGTATGTCCCCAGAGGCTGCCTTTTTCCACAGGCTCATCGCAATCAATTTGCCAACCTGGAATAGGGAGAGAAGTATGTGAAGGAGTGGACTGAAGGATGGATGGATGGATAGAGGGCGGGAGAAACAGGCAGGGACTGAAGCAAGGCAAACAGGATTGATGACACTCCACCAGCATAGAAATCCCTTCATTTCTGCCAGGAGGCCTTTTGTGGGCAATAGGGGATCTCAGGGCAAATTGAGAGATACTGGTGAAAAGAGGAAAGAGAAATACTGAACAAGGAATACACTAAAAGCAGCCTCTTTCTGTCCTCCCTCCATCCCTGAAGTTGTGTCACTCAGTGTGTGTAATGATGCAAGCCTCACATACTAAATGCTCATGTTGTGCCACTGTCAAAGGGGTAAATAGAATTAAACACATGGTCATGATATTGATTTGCTCAAGTCCAATGTTTTAATGACATCATAACAGCAGGTTTACAAGATGTAATAAACCATATATTTTTCATGTATGTCCCTTAAGCATCTCAAACCGTTTTGTCAGTAACAGTGAAACAGTATTTTCAAAAAACAAATTATGTCTTAGCTGCACCTTGCAAAATACCTCTGCAATATATGTATTATTAATCCAGAATTGTTTACAATTTTGCTCCAGTTGCACCAACACAAATTATTTGCTTCTGTAGACGTGCTACAACTACGGGATGGTTGTGGTTAGGAAAAGAACAATGGGGAAAGGCGGCGGCCGAGACGTGATCCACGGAAAATTGTGAGACAATCATGAGACTGTGCTGTATAATCATGCATGAACAAGTATCTGATATCAACATTTTAATCTGCATGCTTTGTTGCATTTATTAGTCTCTTATATCATCTCCAGTCCTTGTGGCCTGTGGGTGAGAAGTGAGTTACAATTTCTCTTGAATAATCTTCTTTAATCAACACCAATATGTTTAGACCCTACAACTGCTCTCTGGGTTTACAGCATAGACAGGTAAAGAAATGGACCAACAGATCCTGTTGCTCTGGACGAAGGCCAGTGAAGGCTATTAGAAGCACTTTGATGGCTGAGCGTTACTGCGCAGCCTCCAACTGAGCTTGATGACGTAGATGTGACGTGGGCAACCTGTCTGAAAGTTTTCTGGTAGCTGTGCCAAGAGAAATCTCAATCATTCCCAATCTTGCAGAGACTGAGAGCGTAGGTATAAGTTAGGGAGATAACATAGGCACAGGCTAATTATTGCTAACTAAAATGCTAGTTAACATTAGTAATTAAGCCTAAACAGCTAATCTAAGTCAAAAGCATCTGCAAGATTCTCCTGACAATACAGTGATTTGTCAACTATGCGACAGCAAGTCGCTTGGTTATGACACAATCGCCTATTTTTACAAAAACGTCTGCTACGGAGCCATAATGTGAGCTACAAGGTAATGGAGCATTTTATACATTGTTGTGTTTCTTTAGAAATAAATAATGGAGAAACAGAGTCTTTAAACGCTTCAGATGTTTGCTGTCAAAGTGACATAAAAATGAATGGTGGTCAACGGGATGCTAATGGCAGGTGAGTGCTTCATAGCATTAAAATGGCACCATAGGAGCTACACTTAGGGAGGCTTACCCCCCCTTGGTTTACAGCAGTCTGTTACAGTACATAGCAATATGTATATATACACTGTATATATATTGTGCTGTTATTGTCATTCTGAACATTAATATAACAGCAAACAAATATTTGCTATGTACAGGTATAGTGGAGTTGTGGCATCCTGAGCAGAGAATGAAGTCACACTACCTCTGTGTGTGTAATCTGAGCTTTTGTTCATAAAAGTGCATGTGACTGCGAAAAAACATAGGTGTTTTATGTATTGGGGAAGACCAAGTAAGAAGACCACCCAGCAGCACTCAGATTCTTCCCATTTAAAGTTCTTTCAAAGAACATAAGAAATAAAAAACTAGTGACTCAAAAGAAATGAGGGAAAAAAATATCTTTCTGATCAAATCAGTTTTTGTGCACTATTACATACTGGCAAAAATCTGCATCAGGCAGTGTTGATCTGCACTTGTTATTCTTGAAAGTTCAGGGCAGCTGCTGTAGGGCATTAGTGTAACTTGCTTCACAAACTCATGGTACAGCAAACTGTGGCAAAATCTTATTGACAGAAGTCCATTAAAACCTCATTACATTCCCAGCCATACAGTAACAGAAGCCCATTGTGGTCAAGTAAATGGTGCTAGAGCTTTCTGGTGTGGTTGCAGGCCTAATGGAAAATCTCAAAAACCTTTCAGCCCTGAGAGGAAATTAAAATAAAACTATGGTGAGCGTAGCGTCATCTTAATCTAGACATCTCAACCCTTGAGGTAAAGCACTCTAATGTGCCTGGAAATGCTCAAATGGTACCTAATAGTTTTGTTAAAAGTATTTTAAAAAGGCCCAACATACACCAATTTTTGATTTAGTAAGTAATAATTCAGTTCTGCTCAGTTTTTCATCTATTTCCTGTTGTATACCAATGTTGCCTGAGTTTCTTTGCTACATTTGACCTTCTTGTCCCCCTCCGTTGTATATGTGCAAAATATTTTTCTGTACTGAACAGGCCTGTTCCAAATACCAACTGTCCCACACAGGAGACTCATGAGCAACAGATGCTCACTGCACGATGTGCAGATAACCTCAATTAAGACCCCTCTGGACAGGGCCCAAGAGGTGGTGAGCCCTCAAATAAGGATTAGTATGTTTAGAGTAAATAATACTGTACAGGATTTCAATCCAAAATGGCTTGGATTTGAAAAGCCCTGCTTTTCATATACCAGGCAACCTGCTGGAATAACTCAATAGTGCAACCAGTTCTGGTATGATAGTTCTCTTCTCAATTGTTGCAAGAAATTTAAGCTACACATACAGCAAACAGTCCTATTGCCTCCAAGGGAATGTTAATATTTGAGTGCAGCAAGGAAACAGTTTGTCTGATGTTGATATGTGCTAAACAGATTATTTCAAATCACAGTTTTTTTGGTTGCTTCATCTGCTTTTGTTAAACATTTTTCTCTTTACTATCCTGCCTTTGGTCTGTTAGACGGGACAACGTGAGAGACACGCTGGATGTCAGGCTTTATCCCAGCACTAACCATCCGGTAAACCAGACTATCTTTTTTGCAAACCCTCAGATTCATCTTGCGAGCCATTGGGGCTCATAAGATGGGGTTCAAAATTAAGCAAAGTTTTTGAGTTTGCTTATATACCAAAACTCCAGCATTCTGATCACAGCTGACATTTCTCTTTCTTGATAAAAGGCATGAAAAACATCCTCTACAGGATCAAGCTTACCAAGATCAAAGGCAGACCATTGATCAAGAGGAAAACAGCAAGAAAGAAGAAAGGAAAGCAGAGCGCAGCACTGTGCTAACACCATTGAATGTACAATACTTAAGACAGGAAGCCAAGGTATTTGAGAGACAATAGCTTTCACAAATGGAAGTGACTCAGCAGTCAACATCAGTAGCGCCGTGTTGCAGTGATAGAGCAGCGAAAGTGTGTGTGAGATAAGAAACAGTAGTAGAGATGCATTGATATGAGACATCATTCAATAGCCATCAAGAAGAAAAGGCAAGAGGTAAGAGTAAAGTTACTTTTGTAATTACCAAGCTGGTGTTTGTGCAGCAGATAGAACCTAAATGATAAAAGTAGATTTTATATTAATGCTGTTATGTTTTTAAGTGGTTGAAAATATAACCACAAAGCCACTTAACAGCGACAACGTGACAGCAGCAGCTGTCTTGCTTAGCATAAACTCCAGGAGAGGACAGAAAATTAGAAAGACAACATTACAAGACTTAATGTTTACAAAACATAAGACAGTAACCACAATTATATAAAAGTGAAACTTTCATTTTCTCAGGGGTTGTTTAGCTTCAAGCACTAGGGCTGGAATATTTCAACAATGGGAGATACGCTTTCCTCATAACTTTTGCTGGCAAACTTCTATCAAGCCCTGAAGCCTTAAAAGAGGACTTTCTCAACTGGATTAAAATTACATTTCTGATGGGTTTGTTTTGGCCCAAACAGCCATGGAGCTAGTCCCTTAACACCAAAGTAATACAGCCATCTTGTCCTAAAATGACTGCCTCAGCACGACACACTTTCCAGCTTTATATAAGTGTAATTTTAAAGTTGTACTTGGTCCAAGCTTGGTCCAGTTTAATCAACAAGAGATGCTTCGGGAAGTTCTTTCTGGCTAAATTACAATATTCCTTAAAAAATAGGATGTACCGTAGCAAACATATGACAGTTTTCAGGAAGCAGTATTGTACACTTGGAATGTGACATTTACTGAACTCTGTAAAAAGCTTCCCTCCTCTCCCTCCTCTAAAATGTAAACATCATTGTTGCTCATTCAAAGGTAGAAAACAGAACACAAAATCAGCTGAGTTCCACAGAAAAATAAATGAACTAAATACTTGAGAATGGCCCTGGAAAAAGAGAGTAGAGCTTTCAGTTATGTGTAATCATTTTTACATAGTTTGTTTTTTATAGATCTATTATGATTTTGTATTCTTATGGTAAAGGGTGATGTACGTTACATTTGGAGAGAGATCACGAAACTGGTGCGCGATAGGCTGAAAGGTTTTCTAAAACAGATGAGATAAAAAACTTTTCCTGGGGCTTTCCAGCGAGAGTGGTTCTCCCTTATGTGTATCCAATTTAAATGTATGTTCTGTAATCCATCTTTCTCCAGTAATCTTCAACCTAACCTTAGTAAATGTACTGTAGAATCAAATTATTGGTGTCAATCCAATGTTTACTTTCCTTCCTGCTCCATTTTTGGTAGCCTACCAACTGCTGAGAAAATATATCTATCTCTAACTGAATAATGCTCCACTAAATTTGTCAGCTAATTGCTAACTGTGACCCTCTGTCATTTGGAGTGTACAGTGGATTTTAAGTTACACTATGAGAGCAGTGAGACTGAATCAAAACATTAAATTTAGTTATAAATTAAATGCAGTCAAGTGATAATTCTCTGTAGCCTCATTGCTACAACATGGAAGTGGTAATGTGATCCATTGTTAATATAAATATGTTGATTTTAGCTGCTCTAAAGCTGCATGATTAAATAGATCAAACCAACCCTCTTTAACACAGGACCTTTAAAAATCGGTTTGTTGGGCATGTTTCTGTGTTGCCACATACTCAAACAACACGTGTATGCACAATTGTTAACTACTTCTGCTGTTTCCCGAAGGAAAAGAGATAAGAGTCGGTGACCTATTACCTAATGATCTTTTCTGTCTGTATTTCCCCCGGTACCTCTCTTAATGTTTCTTTGTCTGAATATGATGTGCCTTACTTTCTGACATTTCCTAAGACAGCCCTGCAGCTGTTTTTTGGTATTGCCTTAGTAATATAATGTGATTGACCAGCCAGCCTTTGGCAATCTCTCTTCTCGAACTTCTATTGATTTTGATCACCTATATATTAGAGCTACATCCAGGACTAACTGTGCTCTGATCATAGACTGTAAACATAATGGACAAAGCCTCAGGGCCTGTGATAGGTGGAATATTTAAGCATGTAGGTTTTCAACTGTATTTCATCTATTCTAAGGATCATCCACGGAAAGCTTAGTTTGAGGTAACCCAATTCCACAGCTCTCAACCCAGATATCAACCTGTGACTGCGGAAGTGACTTAAACCGGCATTCTATTTATTTCCAGCAGGCGGTGACTCCATTGGTTGCAAAAAGAAGTCAATTTCTATAGAAAGCTATGGGAAAATGACCCTACTTCTTACTTGATTCATTATACCTCAATAAACATTTCCATAATGATTTTATGGCGTTATTTTCTACTTTCAAGTCTTTTTTAATACATCATGATGATGGTCCCATTTATTTTAAAGTTGACGATAAAGCAGGAAATGCTTTACTGGCGTGGCTACACGCCCCTAAAGCATTTCCCTGCTGCCTGCGGCTTTGGCTGTCAGAGTAAAATGTAAAAGTGAATGGTGAGTATTACCACTCGATGCATTATCATATAGATGGTTGAAATAAGTGTTAATATAAAGAGTGCATATAGCCAACAACTGGCATTAGTCAAGCCAGTAAAACTAATCGCTTTCCAATGTAGGATGTGAGGCTCCCCTTCTTGGATGTGAGAATTACAATTGGAAACCCCACACATCTCTTTCCACAACGAGTCCCCTAGAACAATGGTAGCATGCCCACACATGTGTGTATGTGTCTTCGATGGAGGGGTTGCACATGAGTATTTAGTGTCTCATGCTTACAGGTTTTTTCCCTTATGCCTGTTTGGGTCCTTACTCCCCCATCCCTCCAACTAACCACCCTGAAGTGGAAACCTCCTCATCTCCAGTACTATCTCCAACACCACTTACACTTTCTGCAACAACATATTACTGATGTTTGTCATAATAAAAGATAATAGATGACACTACCTTAGCGCCTTCTCCCACCGGGTGAATGATCCTCAGTCGCAGGGTGATAGAGGTGTGGGAGCATTGATAGAGGCCATTGCCATCAGCAGTCAAACAGCTCATTTTATGTACTATCACTAATGGACAGGGCTATCATTTATGAAGGGTAATGCCATTAAAGGGACATCAGTGGAGCCTAATGAGCTGACTGGCACTCTGTTAGAAGCAATACTTTTTTGGATATTTAGACTCATGGCTATACAATGCACACTTTCACTGATGAATGGTGTTTTTAACAAAGCTATGCTGAAGGCTGAATATTATGAAGAACTCTATTTTGACTGGTTCATTTACAATGGAAATGCAAATCCAGTGAATAAAAGTACTGTAATTTCCATTAGGGATTTTGCCCCCAATTTCCCTCTGCTTAACACAGCAACTTTCCTTCTCACAACGCAGAGCTTGGCTTGTTCAGATTAGCTCTCCAGTGAAAAACAAATACATCTCAGACCTATCTGGGATAATCCTCTGCCCTGTGAATTGTCACTGTTGCAAAAGTCCAGATATACACATGCTGTAGATATACTTCCTGCTCATCCTGAAACACATATGTTCACTGTAGACAAACCCTCTCCCTTTTACCCCTATGAGATTAAGGTCGCTACAGCACCATGTAAACAAAAACATAAATCACTTGCACCTCTCCTCAACTGCTTGAATGACATTTATGGTTCTCAGCTCCACTAAATCATAGTGTGTGAGTTCTCAGGGAAGGCTACAAGGCTAATACACACTGTCCATGAATACCATTGGCAGTGAGGCCAGTCCTTTACGTCTAAATATAGTCAATTCAGAGATGGATGGGTCTAAGCTGAGCAGCCGTAGGGGATTTATGATAATTGTAGTAAAGCCAAGTACATTTAATGTATATAGCCCAATATTGCATATATGCCTCAAGGAGATATACAGTCTCTACCATTACATCCCTTATCCCAAGAAAAATGTTAAAGGGGGGAGAAATGGAAGATACCTCAGGAAGTTCAACGGAGGATGGATCCCTCTTCCTGGATGGACAAACATGTAATACATGTTTGCAGAGAATAAAGCACATTTGTAATTCTACATACACTTATGCCATAAGAGGTAGAAAACTTCCAGTTTTGATTCACTCCATTGTCCTTCCCATGTCCTGTATGCTTGCTTAACACCACATGTTAAAACAAAGTAAACCAGGGCGTAGGCCATTTGGCCGTCTTGTTTTGGCAGAACAAGGTGTAGAAGTGTGAGGCTAGAAAGATCATTTGGACTGAGGTACCCTGCTGGATAACACAAACATATCCATCAGCCTTAACAATACAAGTTTAAAGGAAATGTGTTTCCTTCCCTCCGCAGTGGAAGGTCTTTACACACCAGAAGTGTTCAGCTGGCAGATATGTCAATAGTATTAACCCTTGAAAGGAACCTTAGCACAAATAAGTATTATCTCCCTATGGCTTATTGCAATGCTATAGTGTTATTGTAATGTTGTAAAGGTGTTATAGTGGTGAAGCTGTATTTTACATTGCAGCTATTATTTTTGTCTTGACAACTACTGGATGGATACCATGCAACTTGATGCAGTCCAATATTTGCTGACTAAATACCTGAAAGATTAGCCTCAACATGTCATATAAAATCGCACAAGTGATTAGTGTTGATCTTTCTGCTTACACTATAATAAACTATAATATAAACTAAGTAATACTGTTACAGACATCTCTTTTCAACATAATGAACCTCTTAAGTACAATTTGTCAAAGCCCTTTTTTTTGACACTGCCCTCTGGCAATTGATTACATTTACATCATCTTGACTGTTACAGATCAAAAACATATTTTCCAGCCTCAGAGGCTACCTTGGCTACACTATTTATTGTATGCTTCCTCCTCCTGCGTAGCTCATCCTTCGTTTGTGATTATGTTGCAGGCTCACCTTGTCGAAATCAAGGTGAAGCACTAAAGCTTAATTAAGGGAGTGGCATTGTACACTTAGCACCAGCATGTGGACATCTGTGCCGTCTTGTTATTAAATGAAAATAATTCCTATGTCAAACATGGATGACCATAAGGGGATGACATGCATAGAGATCTCTGTGTCCTTTTACTGCAATCACCATAATCATATTCTTTTTTAATGAAGTTAAATATTTCTTTTATTCTCTGACAGTGTCTGACAGTGAAATAACTTCTATAAGCCCTTCAGTGTGAAGTGGTTGTCTACAGAAGTGTTAATCACACAGGGGGTCATCTTTTTTTACTGAGGCAGTTTGAACCACATTTAATCATCCTATCATAAAACACCTTTAAAAGCTAAAATCTCATCAGGGAGTTGAGCCAAAATAAAGGATTTGTTTAGGCCCTGTAATGCTGCAAGCACACATCAGCTGCTGCAAAGTGCAAGCAAACAGAAGAGGCTAATCCTCAGCATTAGCAAACATTGGCGTCAAGTTTGAGCACGGCCCTACATTCGCTAAGAAGGTAGCCAGCTACTCTGTATGCACTGAGCCTGTTTAGCTTCCTGATTCTGCAAAAAAATGCCGCTGATCTCCTCAGAGCTTGTTTCTCAGTGATGAACTCTCCATCAAACATAAATGTGTCCTGCATAAAAGCTGCTATCAACACCACCAAGCTTACTAAGGATGTGAGGCATTGGATGTTTATCCAAATATAGTATTTCTCCCATTTACAGTCCAAACAAAAGAAAGTGAGGATCCATGAAACAGTCGTTCCTTTAGAGATTAGACAGAATTATCACTCAGATAAATCTGATTATGCAGGACAAAATAGTGTTGAGCTGGTCAAAAGCAACAGCCTGAATTTGATGAATCCATGAATCACATGCAGGAACAGCGACATTGCAGATGGGGCTAATAACAGCCCTGCAGTACCTTGAACTGCTTATTAAACTGAATGTGTAAAAATATAATTATGCAAACATCATTAAGAATTGATGGATCTGTGGTGGAGGAGGATGTCACACATCCTGCCATATTATTCACAAATTGGTTTACCTTTTATGCAAAACAATTCATAAACTGCCAACTTGGAGGGTGGAAGTAACAAATGCAGCCTCTAGTTAACTGCGATGCCAGCAGTGGTGCCCGGCCCCCGGGAAGAGTGCTCAACCTTTCTGTTAACATTTTCCAGTGGCCACTTTTGTGCGGTACTGCAATGAAAAATCCCCCTGTGGCCCAAAAGGGATTTTCCCCATAGGCCACCATTATAAAAGAGACAGCTGTAAAACTGTTGACAGAGCACCTCAAACTGCAGACAAACTCAGTTATGACTCTTTCTATTCTGATTTTTTAATCCGTGGAATTTCTGTATTTAAAAAACTTTCCTCCAGCCGAGAAAAGCGATTTAAAAACCTGTAATGTCACCACATGTCTATGGGCTGAGCAGTAGCATATCATGGAAGTTAACCTGGAAGCTTAGAAACATTTTTGGCATATGCGCCAGGCAAGCAACTCCATTGAACTAAATAGGCACCATTTTGGAATCTGGTATCCAGGTAATATAATACATCAATGGGTGGTACTAATACAATTATATATATTTTAATTATAGTAAATATTACAACATAATAAAAACAGTGTAGTTTCTATTGATCTATCTATGCTCACTTACCAATATGTTATGAGGCTTTCTTGGTACTATGAAGTTTCTCTTGGTTGAAACTGGTTTAATATGTTAATAGTAAATATGTTCATATTGGATGTGTCCTTTATGTAGTGAGGGTGGAAAGTAATGGGTGAGTCTATGCCAAACCTGAGCAAATATTTTATTTGCCTTACTTTCCCAATACAATAATTCTTCAAATTGCCTCAAGTAACATCTCTTAAGGCAAGTTATCTTACAGCTCCCTTTTGGAGGCCAAATGCAGTAGTACTCCCCAAGACCTTTAAACAGACTTTGATATTGTCATTAACAACATGTCATGATGGTTTTCTCTCAATTCTGAAATCTCTTCTGTTCCTGCCAGTTACAACGGACGGCTGCACTATAATCAAGATTATTCAATTGCAGCTTTAGTTTCTGTAACAGCCTGTAGATTGTGGTAAGATTGAAGTATCATGATGCTACAGATGGCAAAGCTTAATTCTCCTTAATTTCTCAATGTTCACGTAGTAGCTGCAGCTTTTCTAATCACATGAGGGTAATTTCTACTTCAGTGCATTGCACCTTTGTGTGAATCAATGTGATAGGCCATTTTTTAACAGAGACAGTGAGGCCTTTTAAACATGTTAACAGGGATGACCTTTAAAATCCTATGAACCCATAGAGTGAACGTATTATCTGCATTCATGGCTTAAAAACATCAGGACATTTTTCAATGATCTGATGGGCTTTGTGACTTTCACTACTGAGACGTGATATAATGTTGATGAATTTCATGTTAAAGCGGTGTGTCAAAAACCAAGGACTGTAGAACTTAGCAACAATCAGCAATTAACCTTTCATGTCTACTCTCATTTTTTTGCACCTTTTCATTGAAAAGGTCATTCAGACTGTCAGTAATAAAAGCAAAGGCATAATGATCATTCAGGATGTCACCTAGTCTTCCCAGCACACTTATATGGTTGCACGGAAAATACATTTAAAAATACATAACATTCATTTATATAAAATAAATAGAAAAAAACTCCAAAGCCACCATGTAAAAGTATGGCTTAAATAGCGTTATATGACCCTGGATGGTCTGTCCTTCATTATAGAGTTTACTCATCACAATATTGTATATAGTCTAGTATACTGTATGTGCAAGACAAAAACAAATGTTAGCTGATGAGTCTAGTTTGTGACCATTCATCTATTTTTGATATTTACATCATAAAATAATAAATAATAATATATTTATAATAATAAATATTTCTTACTTGAAACTTAATTGTTACTGATTGTGTTTAACCATTTAAAATGTCTGCAAATGTAAAACCCTGTGTAAAATCAAAAGGAAAATACAAAGCTATTTGGTCATGCAATGTCAAATGTTATTGTGGTATACATACCATACTGCAAGACCCAACAGGACCCAGCATGGTTTGCCGCGGCCTGTGCCAGCTCAAAATGCTGACGGACAAAAAACATCTTTCACACTCTTCCCATTAAATTACTAGAAGTGGGTTGTGGGAGTTTGATCGTGTTGTATTGCACTGAAAACACATTTCAGAGGAAAGCCGTTGATGTGCCTTATTGCTCCTAATCTCATACAAGAGTGAGTGCAGCCTCTAGAACCAGACTTAACTTCACTAGATCTAAAATTAGCAATACGTGTCATTTCTTTTCATTCCAAACCCACAAGGACAGCTCATCCCATTCCTGCATACTCTCATTCTGTAACCTCCAATAAACCTTCCAATAGACATTAACTGTGTGAGAGCACTCTTTATGAGGGGAGATTGGGTCGGATGGTGTGTTTATGAGCACAGCAAAGCTTTCAGATCAGCTCATAAATGTGATTCATGATTTTGTGTGATGGAGATGTCCTCAGAGTTTAAGGGCTTGAACAGAGGGCACAGACAGAGAGGGTGGATTGGGGCAGCGAGATAGTAATAGTGTGTAATGTGTTGGTTTGGTCTGTGCAAGTTTCTTAGCAGAGCAGTCTGGAGTTGAGGCTTCTGGGTAACTGGAATTACAGACACCACAATCTATCTGCCCTTGTCTATAAAGTTAGGGGTTAATTGTCTCTTTTTTCAGTACCTGATTTTATGTTTCAAGATTTTCAAGTGTTGAGTGATTGTCAGCGTGTGTGTGTGTAAGGATGTGTCAGGCGTGTCTTCGTCTCACATGTTTTTAGAAAGTAGCATCTCCAAAGGTTTGCTAATAAGCTCACAGTTGTTTGTACAGATTGAAATGTATATTTAGATCATAATCAATTTACAAAGATTGTGCTGGATTTTCCAGTTACACAATTTCAAGCTCTGTCTTTTGTCTTTCTTATTATTGAACAATGCTTGTGTCTGGATAACGGCGTGAACTTGTTTCAGTAAGAGCCAATTGATATTTTACTATATTTTTCTCAATAGAATATATTAATATATTGTGTAGCTGTGTGTTAGTGTGTCATCACAGATCATGATGGATGATTTCTACCTGCTTTTTAAAACTACCTATAACTTCTTGAGAAAAAAACAACTTGTAACTGTAACTGTTTTATAGCATTGCAGAATATTTTATACACATGCTATGGTGTGGCTAATCTCATTGGGAATATTTTACCATACTCTATGACTCTACGACATCTAGTTTTAGCGTGACACACCAACGTTTTTAAGCCAAGTGGTGTGTTATCTGTACGCATTTTGAGCTATCCATGTGTATGTCTACGCTGTATACAGAGGGCGTACCTATACGCCACTTATATATATGTCATTTCATGAGATCAGTCTAGAGTCAAGAATTTTTCTAGCTGAAGAGAAGGACTGCTTTGATGCATTGTAAATGAATTTGCTTTAAATTTGATAATCATTGGTCACTAGCATTTTGTCTCTCTCTCAGTTTATGCATTAGTTATTTAATGTGATGTCTTTTTACTACCAAGTCAACTTGTCATAAAGTGCTCATATATCTCAGTTTCTGGCAGTGTTGTACCCGAGAGCTGTCTTGACCACTTTTTGAAGTTCTTGTCTCGGAGTTGACATCTATCGCATATTTACTGTCTTGTCTTAGGTTCAGATAAACTCAGTTTAGGATTTTATTTCAAGACCGGTCACCTCAACTGCTTTTTGATTATCTTATCAAGGTATTTCTCATGATACTCTTATGGCAATGAAAAGGTGAATAAAGAAGAATCTACATTTATTTCTGTCAGTGGGGTTTTATGGGACTGTGGATCTTTCACATAAATCTGAGGAGTGGCTATGGTTAGCATTTTCCACACTTTTTAATCGTGTCATGCAGTGCGGGATTCACAATCTACCTGATTAATCACCATAGCACCAGATCCAGAATGTGACGGAACTTCTGCAAATCATGTGATAGCAAAAGATAAAACTCACATCGTTGCTGTCATTCAGAGAACGGAAGGCCTTAGACTTTGACACCATGGTTTCCTGTAATATGAGACAGTGAATTGAAGTAAAACATTTATTTATGTGTAGTGCATGTGTGCATAACCTAAGACAGATTACAGACTGGACATTAAAGGAATAAATACTATTAGTGATGGCTGCGTTCCACTTAGGTGAGTGTAACTTTGTGTTACAACTGTGCTTTTACTGCTTTGACAAGTCCACGTAGGTTGCTTGTTCCTACCTCTAATAATTTCCTAAATTAGCTCCCCTTCCCGGTAGAAACACATTGTCGTACCTAAACAAAAAGGTCCCAGTTTCATGTAGTTAACATTGTGAAATGGTCACAGATTGGTTAGGTTTAAAAAAAGATCATGGTTTGGGTTACGATAACTACAGTTGCTACGTACGTTTGTGACGTAGTTAACGGACAGTAACACAATGTATTTACCTACGTAACCTTACAAATTACACAGCAGAAGATATGCAATAAGATTAATATCTACCCAATAAGGTAGGATTTGAGCAATAGGAGGTATGAATCGGCCATTAGATGACTAATACAGTGGTGAAAGAATTGACACTATCCTGAACTAGAAGGACACTCAGCCATGCCATGCCCTATCTTGCAATGTTAACCAAAGTAAAAAATCCTTTGGGTATCCACTCCGCAATTTATATTCGCTCAGTGAATGTAATTGGTTCTTCCTTGGCCCATGCTACACCCTTCCACTATAGGGTTAATGAAAGTCTGGCTGGATCCAGTAGTAACCAAAATGAAAAACAGAACCACCTTGGCAGAGGTAATGAATACTGAGTGGCTGATTGTTAACACAATAGACTTAAGACAACTACAAGGGCTGGATCAACCGCGTAAGGAAAATGTAATGGGGTAAATGTGTTTGAGAGTCAGGAAAATGATTGAATCATACATGAAGGGCGTTTAGAGGTTGATGAATACACATCATCAGCTAAAGTTTTAAGGAAAAAAAGCCCAGTGATGTTGAGTGTGAAAGGCGGCAGACTGTTGATTCAAAATGTAATACTTTATCGTTGTGGACACATCAACCTTGACAAGAGTGTGTACTGTGCTCATAAAACCATAAAAGCAAAGGATAATACCACAAAATTCAGAATGTATTAGGAACATATTGCTTTATAGACGCTGTATAAGGCAGGAGACAGGCTCAGAGACTGTGAGGTCAGAAATTAAGGTCATTTCAACAGAAATGTCAACCACTTTAAAGGTTTCTCTGCTTGGCTTCATGCTGATGAACTGAATCTGCCAATCAGTTGTAAGTTGTTAAATTCACTGGATGACAACTAATGGCAAACATGATTGGCTGTTTTGTTGAATCGTTCCAAGTAGGCATACTGTATGTTGGTCATAAATACCAAAGCTGCCGCAGGAAGAAGTCACTTCTGTAGATTATTCATAAAACATGCATTATGTGCAAAAAAAAACTGTTGATGTTATTTGATGTTATGTGTTAACACTGATAGTAAGTAACCTACTAGGTTACTTTTTTTACAATTCTGTAAAATGCAACGAAACTGAACACAACATTCAATACTGTTAAGGCACATAACTGCATCTATTCTGCCAAAACAAGGTATGTGAAATGGTGACTTTATTTAATCTATTGATTCCTGTACAGGCACACGATTTTTTCATTTTTGTGTGGTGGTGAGCACAAATTTTAAACTAATGTATTTTAATGGGAAGCATCTTTCGTGACAACAGCACGATTGTAGCGAGCAGTATTGAAAAGCCAAAAACTCACATAAGGAAGTTGGTTGGGGTGGTGGATGGGTCAAACTCTACATTATCCCTTACTTACAGTTGCATTCAGCAAGATTTTCACGCATAAGTCTCAACTTTCCCATCACTTGGGGCACATTGTACATTCTCCCTATTTTCCAAAATGTAATTCTGAAGTCAAATATGGTTGACCTAAATAAACAAAAATATAATGACACATATAGTAAACTACAACAAATAAAAAGCTGCATAACTGCTCTCCTACCTCTAGGACATTAAGTACTGTACATGAGTCAGTGTTTGCTACTACCCAGCCTTTGGACACTTACCTGCCATTTGTGTGTCTTGATGTTTTCATCAGTGTGTGTGAATGTGTGTGTGTGTGTGTTATTGACATTTATCTCACTCTTCCATGATTACGTGACTGCTTCCAATAAAATGACTAAAGAAATTACAGTAGGCCCTAACACAGTTACTGAGCAGGAGTGACTTCCAGAAAACTGCAGATCCTCTGCTGCTCTCAATTCTTTTAAATCAAGTCTGAAGACCTTTCTTTTTGATGTTGCCTTTCTTTTGTTGTTCATTTCTTTAATGTTTAATTTCTTATACTGCACTGTAACTTTTATTCTTGTGTTTTATCTGTTTTTATTTTTTAACTGTTTATTCTTGTGTAAAAGTTAACTGTTTTTTAACTGTTTTTTGTGTAAAGCACTTTGAATTGCCCTGTTGCTGAAATGTGCTATGCAAATAAAGCTGCCTTGCCTTTAAAACATAAAAGATCAAAGCCTTTGCCCTGTGGCTATTGCCATGGAGTTTGAACAATATCAAATAGTCATAATGACCTCATGGGAAAAATCGAATTGCCTTCATGAATAGGCCTTCACTTTGTCTGTTTCTTTCATTTTTTCTCTCACTCACACTCACACTTACACGCATGCACGCACACACGCACGATTGCACACAAAACCATCACACTTTTCCCTTCCCTTCCCTTTTTTATTTAGGTTACAGCAAACACAATCTAGAGAGATAAGCCTTCCTGATAATTCCATTTCATAATACTGTAATCATTAACCTTCTGCTCTTAGGGACAAGTCTGAAGAAAGATATTTATATGCAAAAGCACCATAAGGAATCTGAGACACTTGAGAAGAGCTGAGGACAAGCACCAATCATCCTGAGGTCAGTTCAACTCAGAAATAAGACAAACATGCTGCTTTTTAATATATGTGTTACAGTAAATGTTTTATTGTGATTGTTCTCCATGTTACAGTGAAATGCAAAAAAGGGGACAATGGAGTACACAGCATTGCATACACTTCTCTGGCTTCTAACTGGATTTGTTCTTACAACACAAGGTATGTGAAACTATTCTCACCAGTTTAAACTAATTTTCTCTGTTAACATACTTGTTGAAGAAAAAGTCACAAATTTGTTGAATCTTCAAAATGATCAGAGGTATATAGTAGGAAAGAATTTCTGGATTCTTCCTCTAAAGGTTTAAAGGAAGATCTGTGTGTAATGCCCTGATAATGTAATCTATAGCAGTGGGGTTGTGCTAAAAACAATGCTGAACTAACAAGAAACGTTTGTTTCCTTTAAATCTCAGTACACTATTTGTATCTTTGTCTACAGAGTTGGTGAAACTAAGTGTGACTCCCAAGATTACTGCAGAGTGCGGCAAAGAGGTTACCCTAAACTGCAACGTGTCCTCATCACGGCATGGACTATCAATCAAACACATGAACTGGTCCCAAAACAACAGATCTTTATGTTCCGTGGACAAAGAAGGAAATATCACACACCACAAACACACTCTAAGCCACTTCCATTGTGAGTATAAACATGGAACACAATTATCCCTGATCTTTAAGAGAGTGCAGCCACTGGAGAGCGGAGACTACAGGTGCAAACTGCAATCCAACCAGGGAGCTAAGCATCAATATACAAGAGTGGAGTTACAAGGTCAGTGTCCACAGCCATTCTTATTTAGACAAACAGTGATATGTTTCAACGTAATTTTGTAACACTGCTATAATAAATGTATAAAATACAAAGATACGTTTGCTTCTTTAGCTACTTCCTCTATTGCAGTGATTTTTTACTTACTGTAATAGTACCCTAGTAAACAAAGTAAAATATTTAAATTCAGGCTAGGTTGCACCAACAAGGAGTCATTAATTCTAAGATTAGTTCTTATCAGTTTAGTAAAACTAGGCACGTTATGTACTTAAGGTGGTAAAACCTCATCATTGCAAGCATTATGTTCCCCTTGAGGTCTAACAAACCTGTTGAATGCATTTACCTAATTATTAAACATTTGAAATGCTTATTTATTATACATCCTGTATTGTTTATATTCACCTATGTATTGTGTCAGTGTGTGTGCACAAGACAAGAAAAAGGTGAACCCACTCATAAACGCAACTCCATAATGAACTAGTGGTCCGAAACTCCAAATAGTAGAAAGGAAATAAGTACACACTGAAGTACTGTAGTTTACTTTTTCAACTTTGAGGTATTTTACTTGAGTATTTCAATTTTTTGATACTTTTTACTTCTACTCCACTACAATTGAGAAGCAAATGTTTTTATTCCACTACATTTATTTAATAGCTTCAGTTACTAATTACCTTGCAGATTCAGATTAATTATACAAAATATACAGTAATCAACAAATAAATATATAATGTATTAACATAGATTAAGCTTTATGATTGCACAGGCTACCCCACAGTCAGATTGCTTGGCAGTTCACCTAGTTGAGCGTGTTCCCATGTCCAGAGGCTCAGTCCTTGTCACAGCGGCGGCAGGTTTGATTCCAACGTGCAGCCCTTTGCTGCATGTCATTCCCCCCTCGAGCTCCCCTTTCAAGTCTTCAGCTATCCTATCAAATCAAGGCCTAAAATGCCCCCAAAAAAACAATGGACATAGTATTGGATTATTACTCCTCAGGCATTGAAGTTTTTTTTTTTTTTACTAAAATGTAATGGTTAAAGTAATGTGGAATTGCAATTTCACTACGATATTTGAGTAAATGCACCTTCCACCACTGCTTCCTGGTGATTGGTATAGATTTGATAATGGGAATAATTAGTGAGGTGCTGTGGATTTTTGATCATTTCTGAGAACATTAAGTGTCCCTAATGTTCTGTACATGAAGAACATTATTGAAGTTAATTTCCAAATTCTTGTTATGTTCTTCCTCTCAGAGTGTTGTGGAATCGTTGAGGGTGTTTGGACTGGTGACCGTGCCACCTGCACCTTCAAAAACATCTACCCAGACGGAGATGTGCACTGGTTTCACGGCTCCCACAATCTCTCAGATGGGTCTGTGAGGCAACACACTACTAAACATGTGGACGAAGGGGGTTGGCTGACTATCCATAGCTACCTTAAGCAGAACAGTTCAACTGTGCCCTACAACTGTTCCTTGAAGAGCACCACATCTGGTAGATACATTACAAGCACTTTAGTTCAGAATCCAGAATTACAGGCCAGAAGCATATCCGAGGAACATGCTCATCACGGCAGGAATGGAGTTGGATCACCGGGACCTATGTGGACATTTTTGTGTATTTCGATTTTACTTGCTGTCACGCTGAAATAATGACTATCTCATAATGGAGTGTGATAAGTTATCAGGGTGTAGCGATAATTAACACTGATAAGGAACAATGAGGTACTCAGAATTGTGTATATTTTAAATTCCAAGGAAACAATGCTCTCAGTTAAGTGAGTCATCATGCATGGTACAAAGGTTAATTAGTCTTGACTGAAGTGAACAAGGAAATGAAAGCCTGTTGAAAGGCTGATAATCATTAAACTGTGTCATATATGCTGTGAGAATGAACGCTTTCTGCAAGAAAAATAAAATCTATCCATCTTGAACAGAATGCAGACATCAATAGATTGGCTCTGCCGCGAATTCCCCTTGGACACACAGAAGCCTTTGTGCAAAATATCAAATAACAGGATGCAGGAAATCTCTGTCATGCAACATCTCTGTGTGTTGTTTGTGGGTGGATGCTGCCCTCTGGTGAACTATAGTGTGAAATGTGGCTGTGGCTGGAGGGCAAAATGGACGCATTTAAAAGCATGTTATACTTTAACATACAGAAATTGAACAGGTTTCATAGGAACTATTTTTTAGTAGAGGTCGTTCCACGGTTTACAGTAAGGTCTCTGGTTTATTGGTACACTTTTTGTGGAAGAAAATGCTCTGAGCAGCCTACCTGCATTTCCAAGCATGTCAGTTTTATTGAGGTGGTTGCAGAAATCTCTGAGATTAATATCTCAAACCTGGGCAAACCAGACCAAAACTATCTGCATGGCTACACACCGCTAAAGCTGAGATGGATGTATAAAAAAGGGACTGCCCTACAGTGAAATTGACTTAATCACGTATGAACAACATGCAGACAGATAATGTCTAGTTTGTCAGAGTTGCAAAACTGTATATTTTCTTTCTTTACATTTTAAATCTGACCGGTAGTCAGTGTGACAAGTCAGAAGACAGACACATATAATTTCCCTGTTTCCTATCTGCTATAGCATCTACAGCTCTCTGTCTTTACAGGTATAGCTCAAAGCTGAAGGACAAACCCAGTTCCAAGGCTAAAACGCTACCTCTTTAAACGCCTCAGTGCCCTCTCTTCAGACAGGACATTTAAGAACCTTTTAAAGTCAGAATGACTCTCTGCTAATGGTGTCACTAAATCTGTGCCACACAGGAGCAGGTTGAACTATTAGCAAAAAGTTCATCCTTTTCACTAAAAGGTTGAAGTGTTGCTGCAGCTGAGAGCTCACTGAGTGAATGACTACCAGGTCACATTGACTATTGTAGTCTACAAGGATACACACCTATGTACACAAATATACACACACCAGTTCAGAAATGTTGAACTTTTAAATTAATTCTCCAGTCAAACATGGACCCATCAAATGAGCTTTAGATGGAGATGTTTGATTTATCTAATGTATTATGACATATAAACGCTTTATTACTTATTGTTTATTTAGTGTTTTATATTGTGATGTTAAAAAGAATTTAGCTAACATTAAACATTCCTAGTAAGTAATTACTGATGTAAGCTTTCAGAGAGGAGCCTTTAAAAAGAAATAAAGGACATGAATGAAATCATTTGTGATTATTTTAAACGTGTTAACATGTGATGAAGGCCATATAGTACTTTGGCTTGGATTGTAACTCATTTGCAAGTTGCTTTGGACAAAGGCATCTGGCAAGTCAATTCAATTCAATTCAATTCAATTTTATTTGTAGCGTCAATTCATAACAAGAGTTATCTTAGCAATAAATAAATATAAATGGCAGGGTTAGGGTTAGTGCATCCTAAAGAAGGCAGTAGGCCTATGCTAAAACAACAATCTTTAGAACTTGAAATAAAAGCTAAATTTGGGAGTTGTGTTTATCTTGACAAACAAATATTTAATATTTAATATATAATATATATAAATAAAGTCCGGGATGAATTCAAACTTATTTTAGATGGGACAGAAAGTGATATATTTTCTAGATGTTATTGCTTGATCATAGATACAATATGGATGTAATGTAAGATGCTTAAGTTGTTACCTCTGCAGTTGAGTGTCATAGTTCATTCTTGACTTTGTAAAAATGCGTAATAGAGAAATTTCACCTCAAGTTCTATTCAGTAGCTATTCTTGAGCTTTTGAGGATATTACCAAGTCCTCAAATGGAGTTTACTCAGTTGTCATGGAATTACAGATTATGAATTAAAAAAAAAAGAATTCCTAGCACTTTAAAGACCTTCCATCTATGTTTGCTTCATATTTTGCTGGCTTTGATCCAAGCCAACATGAACAATAACTCTTTGAAGTACTCAGAAAAAAAGCACATTTGAACATCTGCAGCTGCATTACAAACTACATGTGCTGATGTAGATCGTCATGTAGCAGCGCATATTGAATTGACCTTGGAATGGGACTGTTTTGTCAAATGTTGTACTCCAGTAAAATAATGTTTTTTTCTGCACATCAGAGCGTCTTGGTTTTCGGTTATTACCAGGGCAACAAACTGCATCACTGTCACTTTCTATACTTGTAGCATGCACTTCTTACCACAAGAGGGAACAAGTTACACACTTACAGTAACAGTCATACTCTGGACAAATATTGATTCCACGCTGCGTTTCATGTTGATGCTAGGCTGCAGGGTTAAAAGGCACAAATTACTGATGAGTAAACTCAGAGAACGTTTTAATTGTGGACCAAATAGTTTTCATGATGGTTGGAGTAAAGATGGTCCCATACAGTTCAATATGTTACAATAAGCATAGTGCCAGAATAATTAGTCCTAAAATTCACAAATTGAATAAACATATCCATCTGTAACTATATTCATCATGACCAAAATGTTTTATGTATGGATTTCTTGTTCCTTCTTTACATAATTATATTGGTGTTGTAACAGACCAGCCAGATCTCTGTTCCCTCAGAAAACATGGGCCGTTTCTGCAAGTGGCCCTACTGCCTTGTTACATAATCTCCCAATGTTTGAAGTTTACTTCTCCTGTGAGCACATCATCTGGGCAAAGTGCACAGTGGGGGGTGTTGGGTCTATTCACTGAGATGTGCATGTGTGAGTGTACAGGGGCTTTAGGTGAAGTTCCCATGGTAACTGAGACTACTGTGTCTCTGGCTTTATCTGTGTGTGTGTGTGTGTGTGTGTGTGTGTGGCCAATTATCCCAGTGGGCTGTTATCTCCTCTCCAAGAGGTTTACATTATCACCCTGACAGTCTGTTGGTCATTGGTCATGTGAGCGGCCACAGATGGTCATTTCATACACAAGAGCAGAGGGAGCGGGGAGGTGCACAGATTCTAAGAAACAAGAAAGGAAACTGACTGACAGTCTGACTGACTGAGAAACAGCGAGACAGGATGGATGGATGGATGGGGCAGGAAGGGAGAGAAGACAGCTGGATGTCAACAAACAGGGACGATTTATGTGAAGCACTGATAGCCTGTTACCCAACGTTACGGTAAATGGGACTTAGTGTGGGATTAATTGCCCCAAGAGCTGATGTACACAAGCATCAGTGTTGTCAGTGACAGTCGTGGCACAGTTGCTGTAGACCTCTGCGTATTTTCATCTCTACGCAGAAGCATTTACAGTATTGTGCATAGCTCTTCTAATAATTTTTAGATTGTGCATATTCTGCTCACACACACTTTATAAAATGCCCCAATGGGATTTAAAACCATAAGAAACATTCATCTTTCTCCACAGCCTGCAGCACTTTATGTTTTTATTCAGTTCAGCATAAGCAAAGCAAAGTAAGATAATTGAATTATGTAATAGCGGCAATATACTAAAGCAGCCATGATCAATATTTTTTTAACAAGGGTTTTAAGAGACTTATCACCTAAATTTGTAGTTCCCCTCGGTATTATGGAGCTTTATAGCGAGTTTCAGCTCAATGTTCAGCTGTCCAACCCCCAACTTTACTGTTGTAACTGCTGAATGTATAGATAAATGTTTGCTAACTCTTTCACCATATCAACTTAAAGGTGATGATATGTCAATGTTGTGTTCACAACTTGTTTATGCTGCTACGTGATGGCCAAAAAAGATGAAGTATGTTTTGCTTCATAAAGAATTCAAATTTTTTCTTAAGTATAGTATTGGAAACAAGATGCACTTAATGTAGTATAACAGGTAAATGTATGCATTATGTGGAATGGCCCCTCTCAGTGTTTTACTAAAGGATTATTATTATTGATGCATTAACATGTAAGTGGTTCTTTAATTTTGCTAATTTTAACTGTAATTTTAGTTTAATCTATAACAATGCATCATATTTTATCATATATTTTTGGTAATTTATATGTTGTATGAAAAAATCTAAATTGAAAAAGTAACTACAATTCCGTAGCTGTGAAATAAATATAGAAAAGTAAAAAGTACAATATTTCCCTGTGAAATGAAGTGAATTTTAAGTATAGTACCTCAAAATTGTAACTAAGTACAGCACTTGAGTAAATATTCTTTTACAGTCTACGCAGAATGGGTTTGTAGGTAACTGCTACAGAAAAACTATTGGTGGTTTAAACACTGAGATCACCATATTGTCTGTGTACATTCTGGAAATATCTCAAAAGACAGCACTAGATGTCTAATTAAACTCTTTGTCCCACCTCCGCTCCATGAACATTATATAGCAGATCAGAGAGCATCAGTGTCTTAAATAATACCAATGCTGCTAACTCTGACTGAATTTACTTGTTATTCTCCTCTGAAGATCACAAGCTCATCCATTTTGTGTGCATTCAGAGTTAATCCAGACTCCTGAAAGACTGCTTGATATAACAGCTGCTGCTTTATAGAGATCAATACATGAAAAGCCCAGCGGGAAGACTGAGCTGCTACACTAAGGATGTTTTGTCTAGAAATGTTAAAGTTACAGCAGGAGAAATGGAAGTATTAAAATGCATGAATGAGAATAAAGATATTCCCTGTTAAGCTATGTGCCAATGTGGAAGCCCCAGTTGCAGCAGTCAGAAATCAGCAATGATAAACTGTTCAATGTGACTATAAATGAAAGATGAGCCTGTTCGTCTGAATACACTGCTTGTAAAAAGCATCACAACAATTAGAGTTTAAAGTCTTCTGAGTGTCATGATAAGATACCTGAATATTGCAGCTACTGTTGAGATGAAGAGTGCCTGAATACCTAAATACACACTCTGCTTAGTAAGACTTTCAGGTGTGACAGCTAGGATGAAATAGGGGCTGTCAGTTTCATTTGACAGACTAAGCTTGAAAGTTGTGTGTCCTCATTTGATCTTTCTATAAGACAGTTTTTTCTCTCTATCTGCATAATTTTTAATCCCTCCAGTGTAGATACAAATAAGGATGTCATATGGCACTTAAGTCATTCGATACCCAAGGCCTACAACCCATATGTGACAGCACACATTCTTCACTGAAAGATAGAATAAAAGGATGACAATTTCCCAACAGCACACAAGTGAACCGTGATGCTACGGATAGCTGACACTGTAAGATTTTTATGTTCCCCTACATTGTACATTTATCCTTTAAAGCTGTGTTCTTTTAAGGACATTTTACACATAGCTGGTGCATTCATTCAGTCCACAGATAGCAGTCAGGCATGTTTGTTTAGTTGTGTGTGTTGTAAAGGGAGTGTTTTTGTCTAACTCCATGCACTCTTAGCCTTGGTTGCCCTGGGATACCACGCACAGTTAGGTTATAATCCTCCAGAAGCATCCTTGTAAAAACAACAAGCCTTGAAAATGTATCTCTACATGAAACTAAAAGGTCATTGAGAAATGTGTTACATTTGGATCACATTCACATCCTATGACAGTTCATGCGTCAGAGCTTAACATTTGACACCCATACACAGAGAGAACAAGACACACACAACATCTCTTCAGCCAATCTGTGTTTGGGTAAAAACTCACACCATACCAGAATTCTTCCATATTTATTTTTTTCTTGTGATTTTGGCAGTATTATGTGGAAATGTCTGTCCAAAATCAGAAATGAGAGGGGGAGACAAAATGTGTGGACACAACAAAACAATAAGTACATTTACAAAGAAATATGCGCACATTGTACATCCAACATCTCGACAGATGGGAGATGGCACAGTGGATGACTTCCGTGCTGAGAGCACACCAGAGAGCTTGAAGGCAAACATATCATTGCCAACAACAGCTGACACACCTGTAATTGTTCTGCATTTGATAAATTAAACTTTGGACTTGACTTTCTGGTCAAACTGTCACAGCTGAACAGCTAACTAGCTATCTAGCCGGCTAATCAATGTTAGGGTGCACTTTTCCCCAATTCCCACAATTTATTGACAGTGGATACAGTAAAATAAACAAAAGTACCAGTCAAGAAATGTGTCCATGCTTGCAGACAAAAGGGAGACGCTTCCACTAAAAAGCTGATGTCGGTTGCTGCTCAAAGTTCACGGCTGGCAAAGTGCAAGCATATTCACTATATGCATAGATTGATGCAATGACAAGGGGCAACTTCATGAGACAAAAATATAAATTATAAAAATTTGCATTTTTTTCTCCGTATAATACAATGCGGTATGAAGCAATGTCAGATCTGTGTGTTTGTCAGCTTGTTTTGGAGTT
Organism: Etheostoma perlongum; assembly: GCA_026937815.1. Taxonomy (NCBI): domain Eukaryota; kingdom Metazoa; phylum Chordata; class Actinopteri; order Perciformes; family Percidae; genus Etheostoma; species Etheostoma perlongum. Next base: position 20,528,973 of record CM049372.1, on the reverse strand, counting down.
CTCTTTCCAACTCAATTTGTAAGAAATATTAATAATATCATAATCATAATATAATAACCGTTTAACACACACATCTGTATACAGTATATATATATATATAACACATATTTCAGAATTCTTTTTTTCTTCATTCTTTATTCAGAATCCATCTTTATATCAATAAACAAACATAGGAAAACAAAATTTGCTCTGTGAATTAAACATTAGGTCCAAATGGATTAGTTAAAAGTCTCTTCTGGATAAACAAGTACTTGGGCAGAGAAAGAAAAGCCTAATGTCAATAGAGTATAATCCTCCTGAACAACACAAAGGCAACAAACCTAAGGTACATGCCCAGCTAGAGACTGTGCAGCATCACACAGTAAATGAGACTGAGCAAGAGGAAGGAGGCTGATCTCCTGTAGGTTATTATGACCGCCCTCCCAAGAGAATGTGTGAGTCGTGATCAATCAGGCATGCTTCTCTTTTCAGACGCCCTGCAGAGCTTTTCAGATGGATTAAGACCTGAGAACTATAGGTCATCATCTCACACACATGCAGGGAAGCACATAAACATAGACACACAACCAATTAGAGATGCTGTTGTCAAAACCCCTAACTCTCATACTCAAGAGATTTTCTGTTTTTTAACATTTGATATTCATGCTTGATTGATGTTTATGGACATACAGACTGACAATGAAAAAGGATGGGTTAGTGTTTAGGCTTGTGTGTTCATGTTTATATTTACTTTTGGTTTTCCAATCCTCACATTTTGTCCATGCTTTTCCTTAACCCAAATTTGACCAAAAAGTTTTTATATGAAAGATATGAGTTTCTTTCAACTAAATTGCCCAAAAATAACATGGATGCATGGAAGTTTTGGAAACTTAAAATGTGAATTAATTATCAAATTGTGGGTGTTTGATTCAGTTTCATAGAATTTGGGGAAAAAAACATTCAAAGGTGATTCAAATCTGTGAAACTATTAGTCAAAAATAATTCATAATTTTGGATTTTTTTTTACTCAAAATTAGGTACACAACACAACACAAGGTTTAAAAAAAGACAATTTCTAGATATTATTTCAGTGGCAGAAAGTTTGAAAGTCACTGTAAAACAGAATAGTTTAACAAGTTAACAAGTTGTACATTGTGATCTAGTGAGGGGAATGAGACTTAGTAACGGTGCAGTGTAAGTGTACAAGTTTACATGGTGTATGGAGTTTAATCTGTTTGTGAACTAATGTTTTTGCTTGTATACTAGAAGAAATTGGACTGATGCCAAACTGCTGCCTCTATTGATTTTTATATTCAGCTATTTGTTCATGTGCTGTTAACTGACATGGCAGTAGAGACGATAACATAGGACAAAGAGGGAAAATCAGTCAATCAAGCTTAGCTGAAGTCACAGAAACAGATTAGAACATTTACTTTGACACCCTCACCTCCCAAAGTACACAATATCCACAAAAAACAAGTAAACAAATATATACTTAAACATTTGATATCATTTGAATTTTGTTCACAGGAACAACCGTATATGCAAACCTGGATGAAATACACAAGCAAGACTAAGAGTCTATTACAGCCTGCTAGCAGCTCTGTGAGGGTGTATTAAGCTAAAAGCTAAAGTCAGCATGCTAACATATTAATAATAAAAATGTAATTTGTGTAGCAGGTAACTATGTTAAACTATCTTGGTTCAATGTGTGAGCATGCTATTGTTTTTTAATCCCCACTATACACAAAATTCAGCTGAGGCTGATGGGAACATCATTACTTTTGAGAAGAAAATTTGGAGTGATTGATTGAATTTTGACCTGATGATGGTGCTAGATGAAACATCACTGCATGGATAGATTAGATAGCTAAGACTTTAGTCCACCTTGGTGGAAATTAGTCTTTGGCTTCACCAAAGCATTAAAACACATCCATGACATTGGATGCTATCAAACATTAAACATACAGCACACTAATACTACACACCATTAAACATAAAACAACAATTGTGCAATGGGCAGAAACAACAGCAGGTGGAGAGGAGGTAGCATACACCCTGCAAGACAGCATATTTAAAAATACCTTATATTTTACAGTGCAGTTTTTATAGCATTTATAACTTTTGTAGCTGTGTCACAACTGTCCTAATTTACAGTGACTAAAGTAACAAATTATTACTAGTCTTTCATATTCTGTGGTGAAGGCATTTCCTGACTCATCAACAAAGCCAAATAACTGATAGCTTCCATAAAAATGAATAGCTATTTCTTAACTTCAAGACAAGATATGAGACTATTGAAAAGCACTGACAGCACAGAGATTTGGCTAAACTTAACAGCTGACATTTCTTTGTTACTGCTATCTGACGCTGCAATAGCCAGAACAGACTGTTCACTGTCTCTGGCCAGGTGGGCTGTTTCCCTTCATTAATCCATTTGTCAATTTAACAGGCTGGTACAAGGTTTCCATGGTGACTAATAACGATTACGAAAGTGGTGGAGACTAAGACAGAAAGAGAGTGAGAGGTCAAAGAGGATGAAAAATGAGCATAGTGCCATTGATTGTTGCCCAGAACTGGGCAGTAAATAGGCTGAACAAACACAGTTCTATACAACCCATTAACAAACAGAAAAGGCAGCTTGCCATGTTTACTCCTAGAAAACGGGCAAAAAGCTTCAAGGTGAAGGTGCTACCGTTGTTTGTCCTTTATGTGCCCCTCCAGAGCATCCATTTCACTTTGTAACAGCTTCCAAATGCCAGGGTTTACAGACACTTTTATTATACTCAAAAGATAGCACTGGGGATCATCAGGTTGGCTTCCCTTTCATCCAGCAAACATGGATGGGTTCTATTTTTTTTTTACTTCAAGTCCTTTTATTTTGTGTGTGATTGACAGCAATTTCTTGCTGCAGGGATACATTCATATCACTATTCCATCTGGTGTCATTTATAAAGTTGTGACATTCAGGACCTCAGGGGCTTGTAGATAAAACTGTGATCTGAAAAGTCCTGCAATTCTACATAATCAACAGTGCAGATAATTGTGCTGGTATTTAAGAGACCTGTGGTGAGTTTGTTTGTCCTCCGCTTTTGTGGAAAATAAGTAGTTCCCATCTGGATGGAGAAAATGTGTGAGATGTACAGTTATAAGGGACATTGTCATTCAAATGAGCTCATGCTGTGTTCCTGATCTCAGTACCTCTGCCCCTCTCCTGATGTCTGCATGCTGCTTTAAATCACTTGGGCTCTTCAGTACGCAGAACACACTTTAGCCAATTTCTTTTTGGCAATTACATGATTAGTAATAGCAGTCAACAAAAAAATCAGCAACCAATTCTCCATTGTGCTGTGGTTAAATATAATATAAATAATTCAAGTCACCTGCATATGTGCATCTGTGTGTTTCTGCTTTTGACAAAGTGAAAGTGTGTTATCATGCAGAATACAGCTGTGGAGGCCTCCATTACAGATGATAATTCTACATTGCATTTTGAGAGTTTAAAAATAGCCTCCATATTCTGCTTCAATGTATTTTAAAATTAGTCTCAAATACATTACTCCTCCTTCTGATTTATAAAATATAGCCCGACAAAAAATACAGCTAATTCTGAAAAGGTTTTTACTGTTGTGAGAGTTTGGATTTTTCTCAGAGCATAGGATGAAGCAGACTTTCCATCTCAGTTATAAAACAATCCCCCAAATATTCTTCACGTTAACACAACAGATCATCACATTGACTGAATCAATAGTGTAACAGTGGGGTTGGTGACGATTGTATAAAGGTGGTAGTTTAAATGTAATGTGTGTGTAGGTAGGTTTATTGGGAAAGTGTGTAGTCTATACCTCTGAGCGAATTGTTTTGGTTTCTAATCCAAGGTTCTGAGCGGGAATCATGAGAACCTCATTGAGCCAGTGGGTCATTAAGCTGTCTCTCCTCCTCGTGTTCTTCTCTTTGCTCCACCTACACACCTTCACGCACACTGGTAGCACGCAATCACATTTACTCTTCACCCTGCACTATTGATTTCACATCACCATTATTGTTTTTTCCCCTTTTAAAGTAGCCAAGAAGAACTTTTAAATGTTTCTGAAACAGTTTTATTTTCCATGTGATGATCATTAATGACACGTAACAGCAGACAAGAATAACAGTGAAAAGAACATTATTCTATATATGCTTTTAGCCAGATCCAATTTTCCCCACAAAGTCACAAAATGATTTACAGCAGGCAGAGTGGCTCTACAGTCCTATATTCACAGGGTCACACATTCCTGTGTAACACAGGAAAAGCATGTGTTCCAGTGAGTATCCAGCCACGTAAGAGGTAGCAGGAGATTTCTTTATATAGCCCTTATTGTAATTTTATTTTAATTAGTTATCTGTTATTGTCATAAATAATTTTCATTATCTTTATCAAGATAATTAAACTCTAAAAGAAGTAAGAAGTCCTTGTAGGCATACAAATGCATTTGTGTATTTGCATGTGAGTGACATAACTGTCCATTGACATACATTGATAGGTAATTCAATTCAGATTAAATTAAGTGACAACATGAAAGTAAACTGTTACAGGCAAAATTACCAGCAAAGAGTGTTCTAAATTGAAGAATATTGCAAAAAATGTTTTTCCTGTTGAGCTGTAGATTGAATGCACACCAGACAGTGGAAAATGTCTTTCTCATAGACCAACCCTGGAGAAAAAAAACAACAACAAAATGCATAAATATTTGTATGTAAATGAGTAGACACCCCAACACAAAAAATGGCTAATTTAATGCTGCATTTTTCAATATGTTCATGTTAATGTTGAATTATTGGTGTGTTAGGTGAAAGGGATTGCTTGCAGTGACAAATCTTCTGAGATTTGCCACCCAACTAAGCAGAGCTTTATGGCCTCTCTGTGTTCATACCAGCCGCATAAATTTGACACTTTGTGTCAAATTACTTGCACAAGTTTGATTGCTGGAGTTATATTAATTCAATATACCAGTATATTCAAGCTCAAGCAAGTAAGACAAAGACGCAAATTTCTTGTTAATTCTTAGTTGCTTCACCCACCGTACATTTGCATCTATTTGCAAATTTACATTGACTTATGTAATAAACAGGTGTATATATCGTAAAGAACCTTACCATGTACAAAATGAAAACCACACAAAATGATTGACTAACTGAATCAAGCTTCTAGCAAGCTAAATATTATATTATATGATATTTTTTTGAGTTTGAGTGAACCTTATATACATTGGAACGTGCCCACTTCACCTTGCACTTTACCTTGTTTTTACATAATAATATATAAATTGTTTTTAAATTGTTAAATGTAATCATTTCTATGGAGATTGCCACTTATTAAGCCCCTTGAGGGTTTTTCGTCAATTGTCCATTTTGTGAAACATATAATACTGTTTTAATGTTTTTGTTGTGAAAATAAAATAAATCAAATCAAATCAAACCTTACTTTATTATAATTATGATTATAATTATAATGTAAGATGAAATTCTACTCGATGTATTGTATAGATAGACAATGTTGCCTAAAAATGGTATTTTTACACTTTGCAATATTAGGCTGTCCCAAAGGATGAAAGTCTTTGGTCATCAATAAGAGGTGGTAGTTTTAGATTGTACAATGAGAAAAAGTCCAACGGTGGTTAATTTAGAGGAATCTTCACCCAAAGACTGTGACAATTCTGACAGATTCAAATATTTCGGGACCACATTATGACTGCTGCTGCACCAGAGTTTCCTAACTTACTTGGCTAAATCAGCATTCCATGCTGTCCTCTTCTCCTTGATCATGACCAGCTTCACATACTCTCCTCCTTATCTTTTGAGGTTTTTGATGCATGGAAAGGGCTGCACTGGTCTCATTAATGTCACCACCTGACATGTCTCAAAATGTACATCAAGCATTTTGACACAGATTGCAGTTATGTCAGGGCTGTCCGTCTGTCAGCCCGTGGCCAACAACCCATTAATGTAGCTTTAATGTTGGTTTGTTGAAAGTAAGTGGAGAGGTAAGAGACATCAAGAGTACAACTGTTATCATCAAGAGGAGCTTGAAACTAGCTGGATTGGTCATTTGTTCAAAAAATGGGCATCCATTTCTTTTTAAAAGATTATTTTTGGGCATTTTCAGGCCTTCATTTTCACAGGACAGATGAAGACTTGAAAGGGGAGAGAAAAGGGGAATGACATGCAGCAAAGGGCCACAGGTCGGAGTCAAACCCACGGCCGCTGCATCAAGGAGTAAATCTCTATATACTGTATGTGCACCTGCTCTACCAACTGAGCCAACCCAGCCACAAATCATATTAATTTAAAACTGCATCTCCCTACAATATAACTATATTATACCCAAATGTTCACTATTATTTACCCTTGACATTACATTTCTCATCTCCAGGAGGAACCTTCAGAAAACTATATGCATGGATATAGCTTTCTACATGCAAGCTATATCCCATCCCATCACAGGAGTGACATCAATATACAACAAAGACCCCAATTTCCATTCTACACAGAAACAGAAAAAGGCAATTCTAGAGCCAGCATTACACCAAGTGGAGTAACCATCCATCTTATAAATAGTGAGTGTGGTCCATATCCTGTGGATTGTCATATGCCTTGATTGCTTCTTTTCACTTTTGGGGCCAAATGAGGGACTTGCTAAGTGATGTGCTGGGGCTTTTACCAAACCATTGAGGAGTCGTGAAGAAGCCTTGGAGAAGCATTTCATCACATAGGATTCCCCCTGAATTTTATGTAACTTTTTGGGAACAGCTGGGCCCTTTACTTCTTGACATAATTAACTTCTCTATTGAAAAAGATGAATTCTCAAGGGATGCCTTGATTTCCTACAGAGTGTTCTAGCTATCAGCCTCTGAGCCTGCTTAACACTGACATAAAAATCTTTGCAAAGATCCTAGCCTGCCATTTGGAGTCCCATATGTCAAAATAAGTGAACCCTGACCAAACAGGATTCATAAAAACAAGACTGGCAGCAGATAATGTTAGACGCCTTCTTCACATTGTTGATGCAGCGGAGGACAGTAAGACCCCAGTGTCACTTCTTTCTCTTGTTGCAATAAAAGCCTTTGACAGCCTTGGAGGGCCATTTTCATGGTCAGTCTTAGAGGTGATTGGCTTTGGTAAAACTTTCATTGGTATGATTAAAGCCTTGTATTCTAATCCCTCAGTCCGAGTCTTAACCGGACAAACATCCTCCTCTTTATTCCCAGTCTCTAGATCTTCCCGCCAAGGTTGTCCCTTGAGTCCTGCACTATTTGTCCTCTCTCTAAAGCCGCTGGCTCAAGCCATTTGCCAATCAATTAAGGTGTCACCAATATGCATTCATAGTTTACAGCATCATCTCTCATTATTCTTTCAGTCTCTTCCTCACCTTCTATCATTATTCAAGGAGTATGGAAGCTTATTAGGCTTTATTTAAAATTAACTGGTCAAAGTCTGCACTACTTCATTTAAATGATTTTGCCCGCAACTCAACCATCTCTGCCGGCATCCTAATTGTCAAGCAGTTTAAATATTAAGGCATTGAGGTCTTCCCCTGCTTAAACCAGATCATTAAACATAACTATTATGTTGCTCTGAACAGTGTTTTGAAGGATGTGGAAAAATGGATAGGTCTCCCAATGTCAATTCAAGCTCGTATCTCAGTGGTTAAAATTAATGTTTTACCCAGGGTCAATTTTGTGAGCTCTATGCTACCTCTCTCTCCACCTTCTGGCTAATGTAAATTACAATCGGCAGTATCCAAATTTATCTGGAAAGGCAAGCGGCCGCGACTTAAGATGTCTACTTTACAGAGGAGGAGAGAGGATGGTGGCCTTTCAGTTCCCAACTTTAAACTTTATTTCTGGTCCTTTGTGTTAAGACCCCTTCTCACTTGGTTTAGTCCAGATGTATCTGTTTGCTGGCATACCTTCGAAACAAAGCCATGACGTTCTTTTTGCCAATATTTCGAACAAACAATGCCAGCTACGCTTTGATCCCATTATCTCTCATCTAATCAAAACTTGGAGATTAGCTGAAACATACTGCCATATGGCTTGTAACTGGCACACCTTTTCTCCAGTATTCAATAATACAGCACTCCTGATTGGTGGGAGGCCAATAACAGCTCCTCGGTGGGAACATAGGGGAGTTCATTGTCTAAAAGACATTTTATGTGAGGTTGGCTTGTTACCTTTTTCTGACTTACAAAATGCATTTAGTCTGCCACGTTCCTCTTTTTTTCTTTTACCTGCAGTTAAGGTCGGCACTCAAGGCATATGGTGTCCCTTGGCAGAGGGGTACGCGATTGCCCAGACCCCGCTCTCGACTGGCATAATGTATGGTCTGACATTCCAGAAGTATCTCGTAATCCAGATCATCAGCAGATTCACTACAATTTCATACATAGGACATACATGTACCTCACCCCCGTGAAAATGCACCACATGAAAATAATAAACAGCCCTTTATGCACTTTCTAACCAATTAAAGCTCAAGGTACATACCTTCATGTGTTCTGGGAGTTTTCTCCTGTTGGTCAGTTCTGGAACAATATGGCATCCAAAATTTCTACCTTGATTAATGTTACTGTGCCTGTTTCTGTCAATGTTTTGATTATGAATACCTTGTCAGCCTTTCAGCTTTCTAAAGCTCAAACACGTGCTGTGTTTGCTGGACTTACAGCTGCTAAGAGGATGATTGCAACCCGTTGGAAGCAACCTCATGACTTATCTGTTCGTTCATGGATCCTTTCTTTTTTGGATGTTACGTACATGGAATTTTTGACGGCTTGTGTGGGTGGAGCCCTGGGGAAGACTTTGGAGACTTGGCACAGCATTGCTGAGCACTTGTAGCCTTTTCTTTTGTTTGTATGGGTAATTAGTCCCTTGTGTTGTGTCTGTCTGTGTGTGTGTCTCTTTGTGTGTGTCTGTTTCTGCGTGTGTTGTTTTGTCTCCCTCCCTCCCATTTTTCATCTCTGTGATTTTGTGGCCCTGGGATGCATTCCTATTTCCCAGTGTGTTGTTTGTAACTGTTTGTGAATGTAATGTTTACATTTTTTTCTAAATATAAAAATTAAAATTAAAATTAAAAAAAGAGAAGCATTTCATCACACACTGTAATTCAGCTCTTTGTGTTGGCAGGAACCTCTGTTTTGCACCAAGGTATGTAGGAACTCCCATTCAGCCTGACAGATGACCAACTAACAATGCACTTCAAAAGACCAAGTAATAACCTTTAGAGATGAAGAACAGAGGGCAGATAGAGCTGACATAAACTCTGCTGCCTTCCTCCCCCATCTTTGAGAAGAAAGAATCTGATTACAAAATGAGGAAAAGAAGGAGGAAGGAGAAATGAAGGGGTTGGGGGCAGAGTGGAGGAGAGATCAGTAATTGGGATAAACATGGACCAGGTGTATGCTGGTCTGTGTGATAACACACATGCACATCAGGAGTTGATTTTTCTTCAGATATTTAGCGTCCTCCACCTTGCGCGGGGACACACCCGCTGTCCAGCTTCTCAAGGTTTTCAGAATATCAGCAAGAATCTGTATACATTTTTTTTTATTTTAGCGAGTGAGGTGTAAAGATGCCCTTCAGGGCAGCTTGTTGTCAAGGACAACATCATGCTCTGCCATCAAAGCTAATGCGAAGCTTACTGTGGTGAAAGATTTGAAACAGGCTATGCATTTATGGGATTTAACCCTATCTGGTGTGATTTAATACAACACTTTATTTGCTGCAATGTTTGAAGTGTTGCTGTGCATGCAAACACACACACTGTGCTTTACAGGTTTTCTCTGCACATAAAACCCTGAGCCGAGTATTCATAGAAGCCATTTTTCATATACAGTCTACTTGTATTATTCATAGATGACTGACGGCTGTTACAATTTTGTAAGCACAGGCCTAAAGATCATTTCAATTTACCATAGAAAAGGTTTACCTCATTTCAGACAATTAAGCAATACAATCCAGACTGGATCTTTTAAAAAAAAAGCAAAAAAGGAACTTTCACAGACTGTGGAGCCCATTTGTTGTTTTTAGCTTTTTAGTTTTTCCATGAAAGTTCATACCATGCATTTATGCTTAACCAAAAGGATAAGCATAATAAGACATGTCAACTGAAACAGTAAAATTATTTATAGGATTTTGCAGAAACATGCCCAAGCTGAAAAGAAACAGATCCAGCTCTATTTCAATGCAAAAAAAGATTACCTCTTACCTATCTGATTTCTGAAATATTTATCGGTCGCATAAAGTCTTTTATTTGTCAAAGCTCGTCACAGTATTAAACATAAGAGAGCATGCAGTCAGCACCAAGTTCTCATTAGTATTCCTTTCAAAGATTAGGCCAGCACTCCTTAGCCTATTAAGTGCATACTTTCACAAATGTATAAACCTATACAGCTGTAGTTACTTTCTGCATGGTGGTGGTTCAGCTTTGTGCTGAGTCCTTTAAACATAAAACATCTACATAAGCATTTCTATAATTACATTTGTCAAACCTTCATAGGAGTGTACTCTATGTATCAAGAAACATTGTGTGTCAAGTGACAAATGATTTGAACAAAGTATTTGTATATATATATAAAAGATACCATTTTAATTCCTGAATGTTCATATCTAATTATTGATGTAAAAAAAAGAAAGAAAAACAAAAAAGATTGACATATTTAAAATATTTCTGTGCGGACAGTAAAGAAGAGGAAAAAGAGATAAACACAGTTCTCAGAGTGCTTTCACACCTTAATTTCTCTCCGAGTCCAGTTGCTGGGGTCACCCATCAGCTTTAGGCAAGACAGGGGCCAAAAACACAAAGAGAAAAAAAACCTGCAGAGGTGGTGAACGCTATACATGTCATGTGAACACGTTGATTTCCCATCCACAACATTTCACTACTTAAATGTTCACAGAGTGAATGCACTGAGAATAAAGGGTGGCGTCCCCTCTCCCCTCCTAATGGTAGCATCAGTTTTTTTTGTTTTACTGTCTAAGTGACTAAATATCTTTGAAATTGGTGCAGGATTAAGCAAGATCGTTGAAGTCGGCAGTCAGCAAAACAACATACGATGTAAGTTTTTGGGAATTGTGCACCTTCAGTTTACATCTACAAAAGTGCTTGTTTAGTCACTGACAGGCTCAGATTAGTGTGTCTGACAACATTATGGAGAGGATTCCTACAGAGGTTGATCTTTCTGTTAAAGAGTAATATCCCTTTTTTAAACATAAAAAAACATCTGTGAAATTGCTATCACAAAACCCACCAGGCATGCAAATAAACAATAATTTTATCACCGTAAAATACACTTAATTCAAAGTCGACAGAAGAAAAAAAATCTAACTATTAAGAGCCATCTTGGTTCATATTTTCTCTATTCCAACAATCACCACTCTGGTTTGGCTGAAAGAAATCCTTAATTCACCCGTTTACATGTAAATAATATGCTGGGTCTATACACGCTAAAAAGTACTGTTTATTTAAATTGAGTCTGAAAGGTTAAGTTACAGCAATCTCTGAGCTGTTTCTGGTTGGACAAAGATAATTTTACTCTATAAAAAAGGTACTCAGTAGGGATCTTTTCCATTATGTTGCCAGACACTTATAATAATTTGGGCATGTCAGTCGCAAAACCAGTACTTTTAGTGGAAAAAATTGACCATGCACATTTATAGGAATACATTGCAGCCCGGTTTGCATCTGCCGCTCACAGCTTTATCACTAAATACTGGGCTAATTTTAAAGCTTACTGTTCCCATTAGTCACTTACACACAAAAACATAGGAAAATAGGGTCCAATTTTAAAAAAAAGAAAAAGTTACCCTTTAACATCCCCCTGGCTGACTCTCAGCTGTGTGCTTCATACATCCAAACAATCAAAAATATAATTAACAGACTTATCAAGGTTTTGACCTCTATAACTTTCAGTTAGTTTGACTGGTTCTAGATCTGAAATTTATTTCAAAGCTCCCATAGTGCTTTTAAAGTACATCTAGGAATTCTACTTTTTAAAACATGGCCTCAAAACATAAAAAAGAGAATATAAGTACAGCTGTGTCAGTTCTACCCAACGTTTTCAAGGAAGAAACAAAAATCAAAGTTATCAACTATATTGCATTCAGCCCCAATGTAAACAAAATGTTTAAAAAAAACTCCTGCACCCTGTCGATCACTTACTCACTTTGTTCACAACCCAAACCAAAATCGGTAACATGGTGGAACAGAAAAACAAAACAATGAATCAAATGGCGCTATAAAGCTCCACAGAGCTAATGGGAATTGAAGAGTTGGCTGATAATTATCTGTGTGTATGTCAACACTAGTTATTTGATCTATTGTTAATACAAACATATTGATAATGGCAGTGTGAAGCTTTATTTTACTACACACATTTTTGATATAATTAAGAATGAAGCCCAGAATATATTTCCTACCCCCCAAAAATGCTTACTGAGTGTGGTTGTATAAATGGTTTAACAGAATATTAAATGGTTCATTTGTGCACCATTAAGTAATGAATAAAGAAAATCTGAAACATGTATTTACCATTTTGATATGGTTTGTTTGGCCTGTAAATGTCCTCAGGCAGCTGTAAAAGAGAGATGGAGAGATACCTCAGTTTAGACTTTAGATAGCTGGCAGTGTCACACAAGCAAATGTGACTTGTAAGCACATCGATGCCAGCAGGGTGTTTCCCTCTGCTGCCTCTGACTGCTTACTTGTCAGCTACACTGTGCCATGTAAGGGGACTAATACAAGATGAAAACACCACTTATCTCATGCACACACACACACACACACACACACACACACACACACACACACACACACACACACACACACACACACACACACACACACATGCATACACACACACATCCACTCATGCACACATCCCCACATCCACACACTGTAAACTCATGCACAGCTGTGATATTGATCTATCACATAATGAGACAGGAGGAAGCATGACCAAAGAAGGCGTTCAAAGCTGATTAAAAGAAACTATTCACAGCTCTCACTGTGCTCAGTTGTATTATTAATCATTAATTGTTATTATTTTTGACTCATAATGAGCTTGGTCTCTGACAAGCGTGCAGCCTAAGGAGCTAAATAAAGGACAGCGAGAGAGACACAGGAAAAGTAGACCATTGGAATTACGCAGCAAGCATGAAATAAAAGCCCTCAAGCCCCAAGACAATGCACTTTTGGAGGAATTTGTCATCTTCAGTATTCTTACTTTTCACTGAACAAGAGAAGCGCTTGTTAAAATATCTGAAATTCTGTAGTCTCAATGGAAGTATTAACCAGAGCTCAACCATGACTCATCTGAGTTGTCTTGTCCTACTCGATAATCTAGTTAAAGTACATTATTACATATGATTAAAAAGTAAAATAAATAAATAAATTTTTTTAAAAAAACGGACAATGTAACAGAAAAACAAGATGACTGACAGGGATGGAGAGAAACACATAAAAGAACAACACATCCTCATTTCTAAACAACATTATAGGTTGACTTCCGAAAACTCCGAAAACGACACATAGACAGGAAACCAATGGTCACATAAACTGTTCTGTTTATGTGACCATAATCATGTGATCATACTATTTAACATACAGGCACACTGAAGTAAATGTTGTTAAATGGAACACATTAGGTTTAGGCAATAAAAACCCTTAGTAAGGGATAGTAAAACATCATGTGATGGTTCGGGTGGGTGCTTTGGTTTCTTTGTTTATCCTTCTGTGGTTTTTGGTCTGGTCTTGTCTCCTTGTGTTTGTGGCTCAGTATTTCCCCAGTAAGTGTCTTTTGTTCTGCTTCCTGTTTTGTTTTGGTAGTATGGTTTCCTGTCTTGTCTAGCTTTGCTTTGTGCCTGTCCGATTGTTTACCTGACGTCTCATCACCTGTTCCCCGTTACCTCGTTACCTCTTGTATTTAACCCCTGTGTTCCCTTTGTCCCTTGTCAGGTCCTTTTGTCTTGTCCATGTGGTTGTGTCTACGTTCCTGTCTTGTGCCTGATATTCCCTGTGAGTTGTTCCAGAGTTATCCCTTGTGAGTTTTCCCCTGTGTAGTTTACCCTGTTTTAGTATCGCCTTCCCCTGTGCCTGTATTTGGGAGTTTGTCTTTTGCTCCCGTTTTCTTGTTTGACTGTTTCAAATAAAGCCTTTTTTTGAAGCTCCCTCCTGCCTGCACTCCTCTGCTTTTGGGTCCTCCTTCCCTCAACATCACACATCAGGGTTTGGCTTAAAGTGAGTCATGTAAAACTGCTAGTGACATGCCTTGCAGATGAGAAAAACTCATCTTTCCAGCTATACATGGAGCATTTTGTTGTATAAATTGTTACAAGTGAGAAACAATATACAATAGTAATATGATCTTGATGATGATTCTTCTGGCCTGTGTCATATGAGCCTGATGGGTGGATTTGGCGCTGGTTGCCTGTACTCGTGCATGACATGACATGACAGACTTAGACAAATTTACAATTCCCATTTTTGTCATGTGAAAGCTCAGATCTGTCACAGTGCTGCTGTGATGAGTCCGCTGTTGAGCCCAATGCAGACTGACAAGCCATCTGACTGCTGCTGACTCACACATGCATGTAGACTTTCACACAGAAAGTGGTAAAAAGATACTGCAATCCAAAAGCTTTTCACCTATTTTTGAGATAATATCAGGGAATATTTTAGGTCTGAAATTCTTAAGTTTATGTGAACTAAATGCATAAAACTCAAATTCAGCCATAAATGGTTGTTTTGTAAAACTTAATTGTGTAGTAATTGTGTGCACATGCACAAGCTTTAGCATTGCACTACTGCTTGACAAAAATCAATGCAAAAGAACCAGATATTTCATCTTTTTTATGCCATACATTCTTCATCCTTGTCAAAACCTGGAGCCTACATTATCCACAATGCAATTCGACATGACAGTTCGGCCAGAGATTCTGTAGTCTAATAGCATCTAATGTACCCTCGAGCAGCTAATTTAACTTCAAATTTACAGTAATGTTTTACAGCAGATTAAAGCACTCATAGCCAAAAGAAAATAAGCTAATTAAAGAGGTAATAATATGCACACAAATGTAGGCCATAATGTCCAAAATGCCATTTCAAAGGAATCTGTGAAATTGGCCTGATAAAATCCTTTGCATGTCAGATTTGGTCCTTCATCTTATTTATTTTTTCAGCTTGATCTAGGAAATCTTTATTTTTATACAATGTTTTTATCCATATATACATTGTTCACACATCTGGCCCCTGGTGTCACTAAATATGTTTTTTAGGAAACACGGTACCTTTTATTCTGGCCTGTCAAAGTGTGAAACTGGATAGCTGTAATATTATTTCACTGCATTCTCCAATTTCACAAAGCGAGCGTATCCCGAGGTTGATGGGACTGGTGCTTGTCTCATACCGAGAAACATCTCAGCACTGAGTCACTGTTAAACCAACAGATTGATTATACAGCAAGATACATGAATCCACACTTTGGAAATGAGTCATGGAGTTGAGCTGCCTGCTCGAGTGGTTTTGCTCGCTTTCTTCCTGTTGACTCTTCCTTCAGTGTGTACACATTTTAAATGGAGAGATAACATGTACTTAAACATTTGGTTACGGCCCACTATCTGAGCTATATATGAGACATGGTAATGTGTTTTACTGAATTTCTACATGGCTTCATTTAACAGGAAGCCCACAGTAGTAACAGGACCTGGCAGCAGTTGCAGCAAATAGTTGTGAGTCGTGTGAATGTGGAGACGTTTGTACATGTAAATGTAAATGGACTAGTCTTATATAGCGCTTATCTAGTCTCAACGACTACTCAAAGCTCTTTTACATAGTACAGGAACAATGCGCCATTCACACGCATTCACACGCTGTGGCCGAGGATGCCGTACTAGGGGCCACCTGCTCATCAGATAAGCATTCAAACACATTTACACTCCTATGGCGCAGCAACCCCATCTGACCCTTCTCTAAATATTACAAGTAAGAACTTTCTGGATAAATAAGGTTCGTTATTTGTATGAACATCATCAAAGGAGTGTTTTACCACAAATGTGCAATAATCATATTTTACCCTTTTGTGTGGTGTTAATTGCTTAGTTATGGACATAACACACACAGTATACAATAGTATCTCACCTTATCATGGTCATTGCATTTCTGTGAGTGATTTTTAATTTTTAATTTTATTTTAATCCTGGGCACCTCCCTAGGGAGGTGTTCCAGGCACATCCAGCTGGGAGGAGGCCTCGGGGAAGACCCAGGACTAGGTGGAGAGATTATATCTCCAACCTGGCCTGGGAACGCCTCGGGATCCCCCAGTTGGAGCTGGTTGATGTGGCTCGGGAAAGGGAAGTTTGGGGTTCCCTGCTGCCCCCGCGACCCGATACCGGATAAGCGGAGGAAGATGGATGGATTTTATTTTAATTTTTAATCTTACGTATGTCTGTATAAGTGTTTGTTGTGTTATGGTTGTCTTGCTACTGGATGCCTAAATTTCCTTCGGGATAAACAAAGTATCTATCTATCTATCTATCTATCTATCTATCTATCTATCTATCTATCTATCTAGCTATCAAAGTATTAAATGCCAAGTATTAAAATGATTTACTCACTAAAGAAATGTTTCTTATCAGTGACGTCTACATTAGTCATTACTCACTTGACAAATGAGTCATTCTTAATTTAATTAAGATAATAATACTCAGTCCCCCTAACAATTGTTTTGACAATTCTCAAATTAACATAAATATTCCAGCACCATGTCTTATGGGAGTTATAGATGGTTTGAATAAACCCCATCTTTAACCATGATCTACATCTATTTATCACCTGAGCATGTTTCACCAAGAATCAGTAATCTGAAGTTGTAGCTTGTGAAATCTAGGCATTAACATAATGCCTATGAGTCATGAGCCTTCAATCCAGGCATAGCGGCTTACATACTGTAAATCCACACATGCAGCTCACATCCAACACCAGTATACATAATTCAGACGCATTCATTTGGGGATTTTGATTGGTTTGTTATTACACCCAAGATAGAGTGTCTGTGTAATGTGGAGAGTTAGCTGGCTAGAGGGATATTTGGTTATAAATCTCCCTGGTTGTAGTCCATCCCTTTAGCCCTTCTGCTGACATACTATTCAAGAAGTATCTCTGCATCCTGCAGATGCAGGATTACTGTGTTCTGAAATAAACCAATTTTAGCCCAACATTTGAATGTCCCAAATATATAACAAAGCAACTGAGGCTAAAGAAGTGTGCCTGTCCCCAGGAAACAACGCATTTGAAAAATGGATGTTTTAAATAGACAGAAAGATAGCATCACTGCAACATGCAGGACATATGATGAACAAGAATAGAAAGAGCCTTCTATTCCAATGTTTTTGGACAATTTTCTGTTGCATATCTTGAATATACTTCACACGATGAAGGAAAAGGCAGAAGGGGCGAACATGAGTGGTGTTAGACTTAAAATATAAAAAAGGTATAAAAATAAAATTAGGTTTCAGTGGTTTAGCTTCTGAAATATTTCAGTTAGTAGCCATCTTATAAACTGCTGTGGGTAGAATATCAGTAACGCTTCAAAATATCTCCGTAAAACTAAATTCTGTTAACACAAACAAAACCCTGTATTTAGCCCTCAGCCCCATTCCCAGTAGTTCCTATTGCACACGTAAATCTTTAAAACTTGCTCATAAATGTACAGTTTCACTTTTAATATACTTATTTTTATACTTTAACTTGGCTAATGTTAACAAGAAAAATGATGGTGTAATGAGATGTGTACAAAGGAAAGTGGGTCTTCCCACTTCCACGCCGTCAGTCATAGTTGCTCAACAATACGAATTAAACCCTCAGACAGTGAAAAGGCTGTTTGTGCAGTTACTTAAAGGATACGGTGAACCTTTATGGTTTCATTAGCCTATGTTATCGAAATCTATCAGCCTATATGTATCGAAACAGTCCTGCGCCCCTTCTTGTAAGAACAGTTATGTGAAGGTTAATTCACATGTAGGGCTATATTTTTATTTGACATCTGTCAGATTTCAACACCATCATCTTGGGGCATCATCTTGACAAGGTGACAGTGCAGAGCACATGTTCTCGCACGGGATTGTGGAGGAAAACAATCAGGCCAGGGAGCCAAGACACAGTCCACTTTCCATCAATGTACTGAGACACGATCATTCCACATAGCCACAAAGAAATCTACGTCAAATAAAGACACAGAAAGCTAACAAAAATTAACTTTCTCTGATTGAAAGTCAGGTCTGGGACTAGTGTATGAGAAAATTAGATCAGAGAAACTTGAGGTTGTTAGAAGGCTGTTAAACAACAGCAAAATTAAACAGTCATTGTGTGATTTTGCCAGTATATGAATAAGGAATGAATACAGGAACAAACTGGAAGAGGAAACACTAGCAAAGAAAAAAAACAGATTGAGCCGGGTTGCATGTGCATAAAAAAAGCACACACAATGACACATTTAGTGCCAGTGTCACAACACGGATTAGGTAGACATCGCAACCTTTTGAACAGGCATTAAAAACTGATTAGGTGAAAAAAGCTGAGCAGATCTATGATGGGAGGATATGGTATATATGGAGCTATTCCTTTATTAAACAACACAATTTATGGAAGGCCTTGTCCAGAATTAAATACCCGCCTGTAATCAAAGGTATTTTGCTGTAAAAGATACTGCACGCCATGACTTGTCTTAAAGTGTCTGATGGTACACAACAGTGTTTCATCTGAGCACACGTCAGAGCTCAACACATGTCTAGTTAAACAGGCAATGCCATCTGTGAATCATCACCACAGGGCAACATGACCGCAAATAGAAATACAAGAAAAATGCCAGATACAAAAGGCATATGAGGCACATTTAGTGGGAGTTGATAATCATAACAAAGACATTTTTAATCACTCAGGAATGTCAAAAGCACAACAAAAATGATGTCCTTAGTAAAAGCCTAAATGTTAGTAAGGTAAAAGTATGTATGATCAGCTTAATGTACTTTAATGCCCTTTAATCCTATTATTACAATCAGCTAATTACTCAAAGAAATCATCTATGTCTTGTGTTTTTGCACTTACTTGATGTTTGGCTGTGTTAGCAAAATGTGTCAACCGAATAGTTTTTGATGATAAGTAATGTAATCATAACAAGTGTTCGTGTAACATGTGCAGCAGTCCATATTTCTAACAGAGGGGTAGAAGGGAATTACATTCTGAAACTACAGGGGCGGCAAAAAGAAATACCAGTGTTACACAATGTTGCTTTAACATATCACAATGCATAGTTTTTAAATAATAATAATAATAACCTGTAAAGTAACCAGTAATTATATATGTCAGATAAATGCAACAACTACCCTTTGACTAGTAGTGGAGTAGAAGCATAAAGTGGCATAAAAGGAAAACACTTGAGTAGATGCACTGTTGAGTAGTTACTTTGCCCCATCCCTACAGTCTAAGCCATAAACTGTAACTGCATTCTCAACTACTGAGGCTAATAATAGTGAAGACATTTTTATCTATGCTTTTTGAGTCACCAACATGGATATAAGGTACTGTCATTTAACATTTTTAGCCTTGAGGCAGAAATATGTATTTCTTTACCACTAAACTATCAGGACAATATGACAAAAAAACCCTGCTTTAAATTCCCCACCAGTGACTGAAGTCCCACTGTGCGTCAGGCCAGGAGAGTCCACAGCTAATATTCCCACAGTGCTTAGCTCTGCTCCACTGCCCATCTGGTACAGAAGCACCCTGAGGAGAAAGCGTATGAGTGCAAATTAAAAGTGTATGGTGGGACGGTAGGAGAGATCAGGCTCACTCTTCTATGACAACCTCTGTCAAACAGGAGGCAGGCAGAATTTGTTCTTAGACAGCTTCAGGCGATCCATCACATCTAATTGGACACCAAGAACAGCTGAAGGTGATTCAGTCATGGATTGCCATGTGTGACTGAACTGATCCATAAAGCTGTTGTCTCTAGAATTTGCATGAGTAAAATGTCATCAGCTTAAAGACGATTACGTTCTGCAAAGGTATATTTAATTTATTCAGAATTGAGCTGCAGCTGCTGATAGTTTCACTAAGACCAAGAAAGTGGAGCATATCACGTCTTAAATCTTTACACCCACTTATGATTTTCAAAGAATTAATTTTAAAATGGTATCGGTTTATGAACACATCTTTAATCTGCCACTATGTTTACCATCAGAACCTTTTACATAGTCTGAGACAAAACACGAAGAAGCAGTATTCCGTTTTTATGCACCACACATCTGGAACAAACTCCCAGAAAACTCTTTGTTGTTTTACATCAAGGTTAAGGACTTTTCTGTTTGCCACTGTCTTTAAAACAGATATATGAGACACTCATATCATATCATATCATATCTTGTACTGTGATTTTTTTTTAATTTCAGTTTATTCAGTTTGATTTCATTTCAGCTTATTTTTATCTTTTATTTTAATTATTTTAATGTCTTATGTGAAGCATAAGGACCATGCGGAATTGCCTTGATGTTGAAATGTGCTATTTTTTTTTGCTTTTTGACCAAAATTCAAAGCCAAGTGCTAGAATAGTCTCCTATTATGTGGTCACTATAGAAAGATAAACATTATTTTTGAAATATGTGATGTTCTTTAAAACAGGAAACTGTTATAATAAACCAATATACTCATGGTTTATTTAATGAAATATCATCTTTCATCTCTCCACAAATGTGATCATTGTCTACATTTTAATTACCCATACTTTGTAGGTGGTTGTTCTAATTCATGGCACATAATAATAATGCAGTCTAAATTGGTTGCAAAACATGCCAAACATATAGAAGGGATGCCAATAGAGCTTGAATTATCAGATTTTTTGACACACTTTGGAGTTTAGCAAAGGCTTGTTTACTTATGGGATGTTCCTGTCTAATAAAAAGGAACCACAGAGTTAATGCTGCTGCAAGACAATACATTGATATAGACTACATATAAATTGTAGAAGATGGTAAAATGTAAAAACACAAAATTGTCTGTGTTTTTATACTTGCTTTCCATGCTCTGCTTGTCATTTATTCCCTTTCAGATATCACCTACTTTCTCAGCGTACAGTGATTTACATACTCTGTCATCATTGGTTGGCTGCCTTCTGCTGATTGGTTGCAGCTGCAGGAGGGCATGGAAGCTCTCCCACCAAAACAGGCATAAAAGGCAGTGTGTGGGATCAGACACAGAGGAGCATGCAATAAGAAAATCTTGAGAAGCTTTGACGGAGAGCCACTGCTGGCTTAACAAACCTGGCAGGTTAAACAAAGCAAGGAAAGAAGCTCAATAGACTTAAGAAAAGGGAAAATTTATTAAGGTAGACAACTTACAAAGTTTGAAGTTAGTGACAGGTGTTGACATTTGCTGTGTCAGTTTTAAAGCAGCAACCACTGAGAGAAAGTGAGTAATCTGAGACAGTTTTTGGGACGTTTTCTCTATACCCATTTTGGCAACAAAAACCTCCTCGGCAAAAAGCAGCATGTCTCTGGAGGTGAAGGACAAGACCCTGGTGCGTCTAGTCTTTCTGGGGGCAGCAGGTGTGGGCAAGACAGCCTTGATCCAACGCTTCCTCCTGGACACATTTGAGTCCAAACATCGGCGTACAGTGGAGGAGCTGCACATCAAGGAGTATGACATCGATGGGGTCAAGATCAAAGTAGAGATCCTGGACACCAGTGGCAGCTACTCCTTCCCGGCCATGCGCAAGCTCTCCATCCAAAACAGCGATGTTTTTGTGCTGGTGTATGCTGTGGATGACCCTGATTCCCTGGAGGCTGTCAAGAGCCTCCGAGATGAGATTCTGGAGATCAAGGAGGACAAGTACACACCGCTTGTGGTGGTGGGAAACAAGATGGACCGAGTGCAGGAGCGTCTGGTGTCCAACGAGGACGTGCTGTCAATAGTGGAGCTGGATTGGAACAACAGATACCTGGAAGCTTCGGCGAAGGAGAACGTCAACGTGGTGGAGGTATTTAAGGTGATCCTGCAGCAGGCAAACCTACCCAGCCGTCTCAGCCCTGTGCTGCGTAGACGCAGGGAGACCTTTCCAAAAGACATAAACTTCCGACCACCTATGAACAAGACCAACAGCTGTATTTTGTCGTAACAATAGACAGAGGAGAAATGTTGTTTTGTGTCATGAAGCAACAAGAGATGAGAACACTCAATGCTGCTGGTCAGAGAAAAGATTAAAGAGAAAAGCTTGGACTTCAGTCAGTGGCTGAGATAAGTGATTCTGAACCAGTAAAGTCATATCAGGGCTAAACGAAGAAAAAAAGAAACTGAATAGGTGAAAGGTATTGAGACTTAACTTGAACAGACTGCCATTGGACATAAGGAAGCTACATTATTTACTCAATTGTGTACTCAATGTAATGCTGTTGC
Source organism: Etheostoma perlongum (assembly GCA_026937815.1). NCBI lineage: Eukaryota > Metazoa > Chordata > Actinopteri > Perciformes > Percidae > Etheostoma > Etheostoma perlongum. The sequence goes on along the minus strand of CM049372.1, from coordinate 20,506,518 downwards.
TGCTTATCTGGTGACATGCTGCTAGTGTTTAGCTCAATGTATACCTTTTGTATTATAAATCAAAATGTTCACTTGCATCAAGATCTGGACTGTTAACAGATTGTTTACTAAGAGGAAGTGTGCATATTTGTGGTACGTGCAAAAGTTATGTCTCATGTAAATGATTTACATTTAATATTTCAGTGTATGTAGCACATAATGTTTGCATTGTTTTGGATTCATTGCCATTGAGTATACTATCACTTGTCTAAAAAAAGTTGTGATGTTAACTGCAAAATGTTAACTGTTGATGCACTTTTCATTTTCAAATAACTTTTCAAAACAATATTTTAAGGTTGTTTTTTATGAATACATTTTTATTTACTTACTTATTTATCATGGCATATTTTCACATTATTCTTTTGCTGTTTATTTAACAAATGTACATGGACTGTGGATCTAAATGTGTAATAAAAATATATAAGCACAAAAAAGTGAAATTTGATGATTTTTATTATTATTTGCTGAGAGGCAAGTTCACTTTAAATTAAATAAGCAGGTAAGTTATTAACAGTAAATGATAAATCAATCATTAATTACATGAACATTTAAATAATTTCTTAAAGGAAATCGTCTAATTGAACCACTGAGTTAACCTGACGAGAAGGATGGTTTAACACAGAACCATCTGACAAGCCGCAATCGGAAACGGTTTGGAAAAAAGCAGACACTTTCAAAAAATACTTGGCAGGTGATTGGATGAACTATCTGTGTATCTGTCGTCTATCGTCTGTCATTGTTATGAACGAACATTCGCGGCTATCACAAACACCTTAGGTGCCGCTGGACTTTCTGCCGGATGTCCTTCTTGTTGGCCGGATATCCATTACCTTTCACTTTCTTTGCGTTGGAATTTTAAACTCTGGTCGATTTATGAGGACTATGGTTAACTGCTTCTCAGGTCTCAGGCCAATAAACCACAGCACATTTTTCTCCCATCCAGAGGAATCCAGGGGCCTGTTGCACGAAACTAGGATAAGGGATTAAGCCGGGATATTCAAGTTATCCTGGATGAATTTAGCTTTGACTCGGTTGCACGAAACCAGATTGAATTAAACCCAGCCAAGTAACCATGGAGATGTATTCTTTGCGGCTAGCCTGGTCCAGAGCAGGCTAACAGCCAGGCTAAGATTAATCCTGGAGTCTCATGTGTCAAATCAGCTGCCGTCTGATCCGAAATAAACGTGTTTAACAGTTATTCCGTTGTCTTCTGCATGTGCTCTGCTTTATTTCTATTAACATGCATTAGCCTACTTGTCTATTGTTGCGAGTTTGATTTAAACCATACTACAGTTGTTTAGATGGTTAGAAATGGTTGCACTGGCACCCTGATGCGGAGTGGGACGGTACTGTTTCGAGGCTGTCTGGCGTGCGGCCGCTGCCCGGTCAGTGTCCACTCTCTCTGTAAAAGTAGAGATGAGCAGCGCAGCGTCCGTGGTCTCAGCTTCAGGTTTATACAGGACGCGATATTAATGTAGCGATATTCCCAGATGATATTAATGACAGACTGGTCAGAGACCAAGACATTAATGATTTCATTTTCTTGTTGCTTATCCTTCTCTAATAAAGGACAGTTTGTGTTACTCCTTAATATGTAGGCCTAATGTTTTTTTTATTATAGCTTACATTGGTTTCATAACCTTCTCAATTAGTCTCACATCCCTGGACCAATAACGTGGCCTATGTACAGTAGGCCTAAGTATTTAGTGTAGTTTACATTCATCACACCGGGAACACCACAATGGTTCTTAATCTAATTATTTTGGTGCGGTCACTTGTCAGAAGAATAAAAAAACATGAATATTGTTTTACAAATGCTCACAGCATGTATTGAAGTCACTTACTTCTTTTTCTAGTTGTCCCTTTCTGATTGTTCTGTATGAACATTAATTGTACAAAGAATTAGACATAGCTTATAGAGATTTGTGCATATGGTTGTAAAACATGTTCTCGTCGCGTTGTGAATAAGGGTTTGAAATTAAGCCTAGAGTCATTAGGAAAGATTAGGAAGATTAATTCTTTCTGCTCACTTTTAAGGCAAAGGCTAAATAATAATACATTTTCTTTATATAGTGCTTTACATGGTAGGCTAGTCAAAGACACTTTACAGTAAAACCAGCACATTTATCACATAAAAACAGAAACATGAAACTAGCATATTTAAAGCAATTAAAACGCAGTGTAGCCTACAACTTTGTAAAAATGTGGAGTGACTATAGGCTAAGTAGATATTTTTACATCCATACACACACACTTCTCCATCTCTGCATCAGTAAATCTGTGATCGATACCGTGGTCTATGTGAGAAAGCCGTGAACGTGCACTTATCCCAGCTATCTACACCTGGCTTGACATAGCTTCACCTGTTCATCCTGGCTCGGCAAACGTGCAACCGATTAAGCCGCGATGAGCAGATCACACTAAGTCAAGCTGCACTTTTTCACTTATCCTGGATATCTTTATTCTACTTTTGTGCAACAGGCCCCAGCTGCCGTGCAAGGTAAACAATGAATGACAATATAAAGAAATAAATAGCAGAACACAGATAAAGTATCCCAAGGTAATGAAACATGTTGCAAATATACTATTTTAAGCTCAATATAGAGTACGTTATTGTAGGACTGCTGTCATTTTGACAGCTATCTAATCAAACTTACACTAAAGTAGTTTTTATCCATCCAAAACCGGTCGGTCACTTTAACAAACAGATCTTTCCAGGCCACAGATATTCTCATGTTCTGTTGGGAAGATAAAACTGTGATTGTGAAATATAGAACTGTTAAGATTAGAAGCATTTACCTGTTACAGAACCATGATAACTGATTATTTTGGGAGGTGTTTCAGCACATTCACTTTCTGCTTTTACATCTACTATTCCGTTTCATTCAGTCTCTTTAAATTTAACAAAAATGCCAGAAAAGTATTATCTATGTTTGTTTAGTTTCTGTTGGTATTCAAGTTACTGAAATAAGTGACTCAAGTAGTAAATGAATGTGAAAAGTGGACTGAATTCAAGTGTTTCAGCACTACATTTCTCAGCTGTCGGCATATATTATAAGATTGCCCTTGCCATCTGTTGGTGAAAAACAGATATTACATTCAGTGAAACTAGTAAGAGCTCAGGTTTTAAATGTTTTGTTTCTTAACCTTAATATCCAAATACCTAGACACAAGACTTCACTGCATAAACTCATTAATTCCAACAGTGTTCTGCATAACAAAGAAATGTACACTGATGTTACTGTCCATCATCAGTCTGGAAAGACTGGATTGATTGACAGTATGTACACAAACTGTTGAAGTCTATTCTCTATCAGAGCTGTTTTTTCTGAACCATAAAGCACACTTTAGCTTACAGTAAACAAGTGAAACAGCCTAGATAATGTAATTTTTACAACACTTTAACGTCAAATGAAAGCAAGTGTGACATCCCAATTAAGGAGGCCGTGCAAACTCTGCTAACTGGTTCCATGCCTAAAGGCACAGCAGTCAAAGTTAAACAAAACAAATCCTTGAGCATCACATCATTTGAATACTAAACAGTTCAGTAGCAATTTAACCAGTTGACAAAATGGATCATGGTGCAGTTCCTGAAATATCTGGGCATGGTTCCCCTAAATGCAACCTGCAACCAGTGGAGACAGTTTAAGTGCTGAGGTCCAAGCACCTCCACCACCCCCCACCCCCACCCCACATCATCAGATTAGACTGAACCAAGTTTCCTGTTTTAATTTGAGGAAGTGGCCGCGTTAACGTTTGCGAGCGGTTCCTCTTTCAGTCCACATTTAAACATTCTTCCGCACTCGGCTCATGTTCACTTGCAAAGGGAAGGAGGCCTAGAAGCTACACAGTCGGGCAGGTGTGTGGATTTGTCATCTCATAACGCAGAGATCTACTTTAATTTACGTCTGGGATGGATATTTGAGGACTTCTGGACATTAAGTTTATGTACACTACTTTAGTAAATTATTTAATTAGCATCCAATGGTCTAATTTTAGCTGCAACGAGGAAAGCCATTCATACAGTCAGTACTCCTTTACTGAAATGCCTTCTCCCCTGGACTTGGTCAAAGCTCCTCAGCAGATGAAAGCAACTCTGAGGCGTTTAGAACAAGTTCAGGGTCCTGGGCAGAACACAGCAAGATTAATACATAGTGTGTGATGAAATGTCAGCTGTTTCTGTTTGCCTGCATATAAACTACGTAGTAAGGCGTATTTTCTGCCTCTGCAGAAGTGTAAATATGACTGTCTGTGTCATATGCCATTATTAGTCTGAGCATTTATTGGTCATATGTCGATGTGTGAGATAGACTTGTATATTAGTCACATGTAAAAAATTCTGAATAAAATTAAGGTATAAATACATTTGCAAATGAATTCTTTTTCAGTCAGTTACATTGGGTAACTATTATCACCCCAAATGTCAGTTAAAGGTTAATTAACAATGATCATATACTGTGTAGAAAAAAAAAAAATTTAATTTACCATCTAATTATTTTAAGTCACAAAAGGTTCATATACCATACTGTACTGTATTTCCTGATAAGTGCTGTACTACGGCTGGGACAATATGCTTTTGTCCCGATTCCATTCTTTTACGATGCCTGAGTGCCCATTTGATTTGTATTGTGATTTTTATTTATTGGGATTCTAGAAGTATTGTGATAGTATTGACTTTTACAATTTTCTTTTCCTCTTTTACAAAAACAAACGTTTTTATAATACACGTGTAGAAACAAAATATCATGAGACATCTCTAAATACGGTTTTCTAAAAACAATGCACCTCACATGTCAGTCAGTCTGACGTTTATTTCATTGTCATAACACATACTGCAATCGTAAAATGACAAAGCACCTGATGGAATGGAGAGCTCTTTGACACAAGTTTAATGATGAACATTTTCATCTTACTTTAGCTGAACACTGCAATTTGACATTTCATTCTTTTCCATGCTTCATAAAGCAAGCAGCCTCAGCTGTGACTGAAACTGCGACTGAAAGCTCAGGTTTAGGTGTGAAGCCATTCTACTGTATATTTCTGGCGGTTTCAGTTTTATCTTCTCACTTCCAATGCAAAATGCAAAACATAAATGTATGAATGACACCTGTGGTACTGTGCTACATTCATTCAGTTATTCATGTACTGTATGTCCAAGAGTTTGTCACTTTAAACCTGATGTTAAAAAAAACAAACACAGAACTTCACTCCCTCAACTGTTTTATTTGCCAAATTCTGTGGCATACTGAGATGATGCACATGACACATTATATTGTGCTATTTATGTTTTCAGATTGTAGGAAGCATATGTTAGTGAAGTGAAACTGTTTGTCTCGTTTGTACAGTCCCACTGTGTAACATATCAGAAGAATAAAGCAGAGTTTGAGTTGCTTTATATGTCACATTCAGTGAATACAGCCAAAACATGTTCATCGGCAAAACAAACAGAAACAACAGGTTGAGGCAAAAACTTGTTCAATCTTGATTCTTGGTCATCGGTGTGTGTGTGTGTGTGTGTGTGTGTGTGTGTGTGTGTGTGCGTGTGCATGTGCAGGAATGTAAATGCAAGTGTGTGTTGCCTCAGTCATCCAAAGCAATGTCACGAAACAGATAGGCCATGGACTCTCCGTTGTGGATGCGCCGGATGGCCTCAGCCAGAATCATACTGACATCCACAGTTTTGATTTTTGGACACTGCAGTTTCTGCACCTCATGAGGTACAGTGTTGGTCACCACCACCTGGAGGTACAATACAACAGCCTTAGAGCATTTGTTTCAGCCTGTTTCTATGACTATAGAGACTTTTGCTGCTCTGAGTCTAGGTATCACTATGGGGCTTCTCCTAAACTGTCTAACTCTAAACCCGAGCATTTGATTGGTTGGTCTGCTCTAGGTGCTACGTAACCTGGGAATAATCAATGCATTACAAATGGCCCATGAAAATTATATTATCACAGTGTTCTGCATATAATCAAACCTCAATATATAATAAAAATATAATCAAATTTCCCAGAATTCACAGGCCTTCTTCACACTTACACATTTTAACTATACAGTGAATGAGAGGCTGAATTTAGGGGGGGAGTCCTATAAATCAACACAGACAAAGGTCAAGGCATAAGTAAACAAGATAGCACGCTGTTAAGGTTCAAGGCTGTCATTAGGTTTGTGTTTTGAGTAATGTTTTCTTTCTCTGACTTCATACCTCCCTGAGACATTAATCAAAGCTCTAGATAACCATGAAGGACATGCATACAGTTTTACAGATTGAGCATAAATAAATATGGAGGGAAAACACCACAATTCTTTGCTTGAGAAAGATAAATCAATACAAGCAGTATAGTGAAAGGCATATTTTTTAGGAAGAATGCAAAATAATGCATGTGCTGAAATGATAGGATAGGATTACATTGAAGCTTCTGCTGATATCTATTTTTGCTCAATGAATGAATTAGATCAGTTTACTGAATGTAATTAAAACGGTCAACATTGTCCTAATTTTCCCTTATTTGTCATGCATTTTTAATGCACATTTGAATGTTAAAGGTGTAATATGTAATACTGACAGCTAGTGTTTAAAATACTTACTAGAGTACAAATTCTAAATACTGGGGATAGTTGTTTCACCCCACCCCATCCTACTTAGACCCAAAGTTTACGGAGGTTGCCAGGCTGAGACCGCAGCATCCACAACAATGTTGCTAGCTTGTCTCACGTAGCCAGACATTACTTCACAGCACAGCGGAGTAACTAACAATAGATGCTGGCTATATTGACAGTCATAAAAGCCTGTATGCACGCAGAGCTCTGTACCCAACTGACAGACACGCTTATCCGGAATAGACTTACTGTAGGAACCAACAACCTCGCCGTCCTCTCCACCTAACAGACAGACACACTTCCTCTGCTTAGAGTCACAGTAGGAACCGGTAAAAATAACACTACCTTGCCGTCCTCTAAGCTAATGCTTCACACCGTGACAAGCTAAAACTACATGTTGAGGAGGAAATTAGCCAACTTGGCGTCTTGGGCCCTAAGCTGTCGTCATCTTTTAAATACATCTACAATATTTACCCATATAACATATTTGTTACTTCTCTGGTCACTCAACTTTTTAGGTCGGGTATAATCTATCGCTGGGTTTACATTTTTACAGGTATATCTGTCAACCCGCCTGGCTGTCACACTGGGAAGTTGATGAGAACACACAGGCCAAAACACAAACAGAAATTCCATCACGGAACGGAAATTACAAAAGGAGAAAATACTGGCATTAGCATTGTTGTCAGAAAAGATAGTATTTCAATTTACCATGTTTCTTTAATATCTGATGATGCATTAGGGACATTTTTTGATTTAATACAGTAAATATATTACATATTGGACCTTTAACATCAGTGACAAGAGCCATGTATGTATTTTACCTCATTGATAGCAGACTCCTCTATTAGTCTTGGTGCATCGGCAGACAGCAGGCCGTGTGTAGCCATGATGTAGATCTTGTAGGCCCCTCTCTCCTTCAGGATTTCTGCTGCTGCAACAAAGTCCTCCACATCATCTATAATATCGTCCTGAGAAAATGGCAACATGGTTAGGTATCACACAAGGAAATAGGATACATATATTTGGATTACTGAAAAACTGAATGTCGTCATTTAGGATTGTACTTTCTGGGTTAATATGTCATGGTGTAAATAATGAAAATCTGACATTTCTGAGAAGGTGTTTTGGAAAAATGTAAAGTGGAAAAATCTACAGAAATACAGTACTTGGCAATGCTGTGATATGTTGTGGTAATCTCCACCTTATGAGAAATTAAGCAGAAGCAATGAACTCACTGAAGCCCACAAGATCTGTATAACAACTAACAAATGCCACACAAATTAACCCCACATTGAGTTAATTTAAGGATTAATACTTAAAACCGTATGACATAGGATTACCTAAACATTAAAGCAATTTCCCAGACTGCATTTTTTCTGATACAGATGTTTTGTGAGAATGATTCCTAAATTGTTTTAAGCAAATCACATAAACGTTTGAGGTCTTACAACAATAATGGCGATTCTGCCTCCTACATCTCCAACAACAGTGATGGGTGGCTTCTCCTTCGCCATCATCACTGAAAGACACAGATGAAAGAATGTTGGAGTGTTATCTAGACCTAGTCTGTACAGAGTCCTTAGATAACATTTGTTATGATGTGAGAGAATGTTAAGGGAAATTTGGGGAGAAGGGATTTGGTTTTGAACATCATGCAAGAAAAGCTCTATGCCAGAAAGCTTCCAGCTACCACAGCACCATTTCAATAATGTCAGGCCATTTTAAACTGTTATCTGTGGGAGAAATGTGTCCAAATCCAAATCAAGACTTAAAATGGGTTTACATGGTGCAGTTACATGTGGACGCTTTTGGTATAGCGGTAGATGGACAAGTCTGTGTAGAGCAGAGCCTTTTTTAGGAACCACGGACGAGGATCGATCATTAGTTGGAATCTAATCAAACACTATTTTTAACAAATTATCTTGGAGCTCAAGTATAGCCCCCAAATGGAAGTCACTCAACTCCAACAGAAATATCCAAAATGTCTAAAGTTCTTGAAGGTATTTCAGTTAATAATCGATCCAGGTCTCAAACCTGACTTGTAGGACCCCCCACCCTGAGGTCCCGACCATGCCATTAAGCATCTTCCATAAACAGCAAAACATGTTCTATGGTCAGTTCCATAATACATCACGAGGCATCTGTGCAAAAACTAAAAACATATTTAATGGTTACAGATTTCAGGGTTAAAAAGGAAGCCAAGAAACTAGAATTGAAACAAAAGAACAATCAAGCAGTTTCTGAACTCAAAACCTTTCAAGCAAAAAGATTAAAAAATGGAAGACATGAGCAGAACTTCAAACATATCATGAATGTCAGGCATAGGTATTATCACTTGGCATGATTATGTTCATGTTAAGCAATTTATTAACTATAATCTCCAGTTCATAATCAATAGTGTGCTCAGTTATATGTAATTTCATAACCAAAATCAAGTAGTCATCATTATTTATTATTCTATTCAATTGCATTTCTTGTAAAATATAACATTTTACAAGAAACTAATGAAATTAATTTCAACTGAGAGGATAAAAGACTGAGGCCTTCCAACAATTATCATTGCCACTTGATCCAGCTAATATAGCTATGTAAAGTATTTAAGTATTTTACCTTGCCAATATGAAAGCATAAAAAGACACAGAACAAACAGCACAAAACAGCTGCTTAGCTTTAAGAGACAGGTCTGCCCAAATACTTGTATTAGGCTGGGCAACCCTGGGACAGGCATGTTCCAAGTCATTCATTTCCTCATTTATTTGAATTTCTCAAAACAGTCCTGTTCGACCCAGATGGAAACTTGCATAACAAGTTCAATTAAAAATAATCTGAACATACCCCTTGTATTTCTGTTGTTGGATAGATTAGTTAAAAAAGCACTAACCCTAATTCCCTTTAAAACTGAAGCTACTAGGGTCAGTGTGTGAAATACCTTGCATCAATTGAGAAGACATCAATATTAAAAAGCAGTTTGGATTTAGCTCGAGTAAGAGGCAAAAAATAAAATAGGTCCTTTTGCTGCACTGGTGTGAGACATGCATGCTGTAGCTCTGAACTAATAGTGCAGTGTAATGCTGACATACTTGTTTACAGTATTTAGATTGCGTGGGACAACAGCTCATGTTTTTCTGCACTAATTGGTGTCATAAATTGCAATTTGTAATTTAAAGATGAGCCTAGCATGATTATGCTGTCACCATTTTCATCAATAGATACATAACTCAATTGGTCCGTCCACTGATCATCTGAACCCACTGATTATCCTTCGGGTTTTGGGGATGCAGCCTATCCCAGCTGACATTAGGTCAGACAGGTAGCCATATTTAGGTCTATAGGTGAGTCAAAAATAATTAATTCATTAAATCAAGTTTTGCTGCCCAACCATCATCACTGCCTACACTTTATCACACAAAGGTTTATGGGAGTTAGTTATTGTTGGCAAGGTTGTTTTTTCTTTTTTAGATGGAACAGAGATACGATTAACACCCATTATTTGGATCATTTGATTTTTGAATGTTTAGATGTGAAATGACGTGGAAGCCCTCAGTAACTCATTCAGTTGTTTCATGCAGGGAGGCATCAAAAGGAAGCACAAATGGATTCAAGCATTATGATCATACTTGGGAGCTCCATCCCAGGGAATAAGGAAAGATGTCTGTGGCCTTCATTGGCTAAAGACAGGAAGAGAACATATGAATGCACAATTAGGCAACAAACAGAAAAAAAAATTACAGAGCACATCAGCGACATCCAAAACAAACTCCTCCATCATTTTCTCAGAGGAATCCCAGTGTAGCTGTGTTTAGGGGTAAGAAGGCTTTTTGTACCATGAATTGATGTTACACAAAATCAATGTGAAGGTAGAGAGAGAGAGAGAGAGAGAGAGACACTGCAGTAATGAGTGTGATTCAGCTACTGCTGTAGAAGAGAGAGCCATTTCCAAGTCAAGGAGGGAGAATGAGGGGGGTGGCAAATTCAAAAAAGCACCCAATGTCAGTCACTGCCTGCAGTATTTCTTTGCTGGCTTCAACAATGTCTGAGGCAGGCCTGACCTGCAACATACTGAGAAAACTGTGTGTGTGTGTGTGTGTGTGTGTGTGTGTGTTGTGTGTGTGTGTGTGTGTGTGTGTGTGTGTGTGTGTGTGTTACTGCAGGGTCAGCAGGGGCATTACTCTGGTCTTAAGCTGGCCATTTAGGCAACAAAGAACAAAACAATAAATATAAAAAAGATACCAAGACATTGGTTATGTTAAACAGTTTAGGGAACTAAACTTTGGCTTATGATTTCTGTGGCTACAGACACATGAGCATCAGATGGCAATGTACCTTGGCATTAATGCTTCTTACTGTCAAAGCCCAAAGCACAAGGCTCCAAACTCAAGCCCTCTAATCTCCCTTCTGGAAGTTCAGTTATCCATGTCACCCAACAAAAGAGTTGAACCTGCCAGCACATTTGCTCTTCATTCAACCAAGACAAGTTAATACATTCTAAGAAGCCTTGACATTACACAAGTATCAAAAGTGAGTTTTCTGTTGGCAAAGAAAACACTCCATTTTAAATCCATTAATGATTAATAAAATCCCTGCTGTTAAGTTAACAGTCACCATGATATAGAAAAATATATAGATGAGGAGATGGCTTTTACCTTGCATGCATGACCCGTGTTATAAATAAACAAAAAAAACTTTGTGACTGACCAGAAAACAATTCTGACCAGGCATTCATCATTTGCCCATTGGTAACAATAAATTATAAGCGATAAGAGATTCTTCCTGTGAGGTTACTGCCACTGTTGTTTCACTGAGGAGCTCTCTTGGCTGAGCGTGCACAGCAATGCCAAAAATAGGAGGAAACAAACATCCAAGACACTTTCTTGGTGTTTCAGTGAAGTACAGGTCACATAATCATGAGGCGTAAGCTTAAAAGAATTTGTGGAGTCAACACTGAATCAACTTTGTTTACATTCAACTAGTAATACAGAATCTGTCAGTCATAAAACTGATTTGTTTCCTGTAATGCCATAATTAATATATGTAACTGAGTGTCAAAAAGGCAACAGAATATGATGATACTTGTAAGCAGGCATGTAGCTGTGTTGTGTGTCTTACATGGCAGCTCCAGGCCGGTGTGTCCTGTGGTGGTGCGGGACAAGGGGGGAGAGTGTCTTCCATCAGCCATGTCCAACTCTGAATGATGGGCCTCCCCGTGCATTACTGCCAGCCCGAGTCGCAGCCTCTCAGCGTAGGACTGAGCTCTGAGACAGACGGATACATAGACACACAAGAGTCAAAGAAACTGGCAAACACAACACATACAAACAAATAAGCAGGAACAAAAGAGCAGAAGTTTAAACATACCTACAAAGATAAAGTGGTATAATGAAAAGACAAAAGCGCATGCATAATTTGACGCTAAAGAAAGAAACTTTCCACTGTGACAGTAGGATAAGTGGTGCACTTGTTTTAAACAGAGAATGCAACTAGAGGACTTAAAGGACCCAGGCTTTCTTGTTACCTCTTGGCAGCTGAAGGGGACTTTGCAACAATTACGGCATTCCTGTAGTCTGGGATCTGAGGAAGGAGAAACATTCTTTTGATATAAAATACACAGTGAGGAAAATAAGTATTTGAACAACCTGCTATTTTGCAAGTTCTCCCACTTAGAAATCATGGAGGGGTCTGAAATTGTCATCGTAGGTGCATGTCCACTGTTAGAGACATAATCTAAAAAAATAAAATAAAATTCCAGAAATCACAATGTATGATTTTTTAACTATTTATTTGTATGATACAGCTGCAAATAAGTATTTGAACACCTGTCTATCAGCTAGAATTCTGAAAGACCTGTTAGTCTGCCTTCAAAATGTCCACTTCCACTCCATTTACTATCCTAAATTAGATGCACCTGTTTGAGGTTGTTAGCTGCATAAAGACACCTGTCCACCCCATACAATCAGTAAGAATCCAACTACTAACATGGCCAAGACCAAAGAGCTGTCCAAAGACACTAGAGACACAATTGTACACCTCCACAAGGATGGAAAGGGCTAAGGGGAAATTGCCAAGCAGCTTGGTGAAAAAAGGGACACTGTTGGAGCAATCATTAGAAAATGGAAGAAGGTAAACATGACTGTGAATCTCCCTCGGACTGGGGCTCCATGAAAGATCTTACCTCATGGGGTCTCAATGATTCTAAGAAAGGTGAGAAATCAGCCCAGAACTTCACGGGAGGAGCTGGTCAATGACCTGAAAGGAGCTGGGACCACCGTATCCAAGGTTACTGTTGGTAATACACTAAGACGTCATGGTTTGAAATCATGCATGGCACGGAAGGTTCCCCTGATTAAACCAGCACATGTCAAGGCCCGTCTTAAGTTTGCCAATGACTATTTGGATGATCCAGAGGAGTCATGGGAGAAAGTCATGTGGTCAGATGAGACCAAAATAGAACTTTTAGGTCATAATTCCACTAACCGTATTTGGAGGAAGAAGAATGATGAGTGCCATCCCAAGAACACCATCCCTACTGTGAAGCATGGGGGTGGTAGCATCATGCTTTGGGGGTGTTTTTCTGCACATGGGACAGGGCGACTGCACTGTATTAAGGAGAGGATGACCGGGGTCATGTATTGCGAGATTTTGGGGAACAACCTCCTTCCCTCAGTTAGAGCATTGAAGATGGGTCGAGGCTGGGTCTTCCAACATGACAATGACCCGCGAAGCACACAGCCAGGATAACCAAGGAGTGTCTCTGTAAGAAGCATATCAAGGTTCTGGCGTGGCCTAGCCAGTCTCCAGACCAAATCCAATAGAGAATCTTTGGAGGGAGCTCAAACTCAGTGTTTCTCAGCCCAGAAACCTGACTGATCTACAGAAGATCTGTGTGGAGGAGTGGGCCAAAATCCCTTCTGCAGTGTGTGTGCAAACCTGGTGAAAAACTACAGGAAACGTTTGACCTCTGTAATTGCAAACAAAGGCTACTGTACCAAATATTAACATTGATTTTCTCAGGTGTTTAAATACTTATTTGCAGCTCTATCATACAAATAAATAGTTAAAATATCATACACTGTGATTTCTGGATTTTTTTTTTTTTTTTTTTAGATTACGTCTCTCACAGTGGACATGCACCAACGATGACAATTTCAGACCCCTCCATGATTTCTAAGTGGGAGAACTTGCAAAATAGCAGGGTGTTCAAATACTTATTTTCCTCACTGTAAAACTATGATCTTACATAAGAATACATTTTGTTTAACTATGTACTAGTTCCAAAATTCATCCATTTATGTACAGTAGACATCGTCATTGCTGTGCCTGTGTCTAGTGTAACACAGCCTCACCTCATCCTGGATGTACTGGATGAGAAAAGGGGAAGCTCTCAGGTTGTCAACGGGGAAGCTGAAGAAGCCCTGGATTTCTTTCTGGTGGAGGTCCATGGTGATGATGTGAGTTAGCCCTGCAACACCAAATATATACACACATGAGTTGGTATGGTTTCAGAACATATTCATGCATTGGTTTAAAGCACAAAATTACAGAGCTCCCTGGCAAAAAAGTACAATTTGACATGGTATTCAAAATAAAAGGTTATAAGTAATGAGGTGCGCAAATTAATACATATCTTGCCCTCTACCTAACACAAACTATGCAACGTGACTTGCACACTGTCTAATTTGCACACAACTCTAAGTATCTCTGCCATGTTTTGTCTTTTTTATACAGTATGTATATTGCAGCTGAGAACTTTTGGCACTACTTTTTTTATTCCATATTGCTATATTTATTTTCAAAAATGTTGCATTGGAAAGGAGTTGCGTTTAATCTTGTTGTACATGTGTATAGTGACAATAAAAGGCATTCTATTCTATGTGCAGCTAAAGGTTGGGACAAACCTGAAGACTAGTTGAAACTTACAAGGACTGGACAAAGCACACAAAGATTGTTTCTACCAGCTTGCACATATATTTTAGTCTTACGTCGGAGGGAATACACTAGACAAAACTCTGAACAACTAACAACGGTACTGTCCGGTTATCTCGACCTCATCAAAACAATGAATTATTTAATGTTTTCGTTATCTTTTCCGCCCGTTATTCCGCCCGTTATCTCGGTTATCTCGACCTCATTCGTTAGCCCGTTATTGCCCGTTATAGTGACAATCTTTTCCGGTTATTCTGTTATTCGACCTCATTTTCGGCTAGAAAGATGAACCTCTTTAGCCTGCCAAAAGAGGAAGCTGTGAAATTTTTTTCAAGATCGTGTTCTACTACCAAAAAACGAAGATGAAGACCATCTCATGAAGCTGTACTTTGAAATCTTCTTGAAGTGCACACTCAGGGCCTGCTATCAAAGATCAATACAACGGCAACTGGTACCAGCTCAATCTCGTCTTCCATTTGTTACTGTCGCGGCGTTTCATCTACATCTGGGCCTGGGAAATGAAATCGGGAAACTGTGCAATAGGGACACTTGGGATCAACAAGGACACAACAACAGACTGGAGTAACTATCTGAGACAAGTCTGCGTGGAGGTCATTAAATAATTCATTGTTTTGATGAGGTCGAGATATTGATGAGGTCGAGATAACCGGACAGTACCCTAACAACTAGAGTTCTCGTGTTACAAGCCCCTGCAAATCCTGCAAAAACTTTGTTTTGCATGTTCTTGCTCCAAAACCAACATGGACGGCAGTCTGCCTTGAATCTTTACATATTACTATACAATTATATTTGCCAACTGTCAACAACAACTGACCTAGACAAACATCACGTCATAATATGGGACCCTGCCGTAACAGTAGGATTGGGCAACAACAACCAGTTCCAACTTGGTATTGTTTTAAAAATTACGATTCCAATAGAATCTTTTCTTTATTGGAAACGTTGGAATATTTAGTTTCAAATCTAATCACAATTTCCAAATATAAAATGCGCAAGTTTTGGTTTTTGTAGCGCCCGATGGTCTTGTTGTGTTGCAGCCGTGGAGCCCAGTAAGTGGCGCTCCAGCGATTTTATATTGAAATCAAAACGGTAAACCTGTAAATCACCTCTTACTCAAAATCAAATTTTCCTCTTATTTGTGAAATAAGCATGTGACTTGTTTCAACTCAACTCCAAAAGAAGAATTAAAATCAGATTAGTTCAAATCAAAATAATGGCTAACACCTCTTAACAGGAAAGAAAGCTTGTTATATTAGTCTATTTTGTGTCCAACTTAAAAAAAAATGACATAAGGAAATTACAACACCCAGTCCATACCTGCTTTAGCTAACATGGAAGCTAGCAGCTTGCAGACAATGGATCCTCTCTTCCTCATCTTGCACTGCTTGCTGTAAGGAAAGTAGGGAAGGACTCCAATGATGTTCTTGGCACAGGACGTCTTCAGGGCATAGGCCATAACCAGCAGCTCCATGATGGCCGTGTTGACATCTCTGAGAAACAACACATTCAATAATAAGAGTTTACATCAGACATCACAACCCGGATAAACAGTACTGGTATTGAATCAGTCTGAGCCTATAGTTGACCATAAAGAAGATCCAAACAGGTACAGGAGGATATGTTGATGAGCTGATGGGGATTGACGACTCAATAGTTTAATGCTCATTAACAAGATCATTATCCCAAACCATTGTAAATAAAGTCAACACTGTCTGGTAAGAATTCAACTGTTCAGCCATTGTTTTCACATGCCCTGTTATTAGACTCCCCCTCAACCAGCATTTCCTCTAAGCCCTAAGCCAAATGTTGAATGTTTCTGGCTGTTGTGATCATTGATCAAGTTGAAACATTTTTAAATGTTTCATCCTTCCTGGCTAGAAACTAAAACTCGGTACTGTGGTGGTGAGCTACACCTCCATAATGTCTGTTATTTTGATGACTAGGACAGTTTGACTACTTCAAAAAAAGATGAAAAGCTGTTGGTATAACAGCATACTGTATTGTTCTGTACTGTTTCTAGCCATTTTGGCCTTGGCAGCTTGTTCAAACAAGAGATCCAACAACATGATGTCCCCTCCTGTGAGCTCTAGTTATCTTTCAGAGCATTCCTCTTTATCATAGCAAAAACCGGATAAACAAGGACAACCAGAGGAGTAAACTGGCAGAAGTAATATGGCCATAGTTATCGTTGTTCTTCCTGTTTTACTTGCTGCAAAGATAAACTATAGCTACATATACAATGTATATACTATAGCTAGTATTGTGAGGCAGCCAGGCAGGTAGATACTAGGTTTTTTAGAGCTTTTTGCTGAACAGCTGCCTGCTGTTTCTGGAAAAAAGATTGATGAGAGTGAATCAAACATTACATTAATATATAGAGAAAATCAAATATCACTATATTCTTCAACAAATACCTCAATGTCGATACTGCGACAATATTGTATGGTTGACCATTGCTGCTTTAACAAAATGTGAAGAAATGATTTAATGACTTAGTGGGTAAAGGTAAATAATAGAACAGCCTGGTAAGTTCAGAAAATTACATCACTTTACTGTAATGTAGTGTGTAAAACCAGGTAAAGACAACATTTACCATATTACAATATATACAAAATCTAAGACGATATCTAGGCTCATATCACAATATCAATACAACATTGATATATTGCCCAGCCCTAATGACAATTCTCTGATGTGTCATCACATCACAGTGATGATCCTTTTTTAATAATATACTGTAGGTGATTAAGGCATCAAGAGCATCCTTCTGTCTCACCTGGGAATGGTCTGAATGATAAAGATGTCTTGTCCACGTACAGACTCTTTCACGTCCACTCTAGTCTCTGAAAACATAACAAAAACAGCTACAAAGTTAAATGAGACAACACTAAACCATAGCTCATTAAAAGGTGGAGTATGCAATTCTAATCCAATAAAGGTTTTGTTAAATTCAGCAAATATCTCCTCACGATACGCTAGCTATCTGTTCAGCATTTGCACTGAAGAACAATAAGGTTTTCATTCCGGGTGTAAAAATCCTTACTGTTACTGTCTCTAAGATTAGAGTAGCAACGAGGCTGCATGGAGCTGATGACTTAATTATTTGATTATAAGTAGCTAGTTGAAGTTATAATTTTAGCATATCCTAGCTTTACTATTACCTGGTCCCTTTTACAAAAATATATATCTATTTGAAGGTAGGCAATGTTTCTTTTATCGAATTGGCTTATTTTCATTTATAATGGGAAATTAATGTATTTACATTAAACAAATATTAACTGTACATATCAGATTGAATGGTATCTCATCCAATTGTACCGAATCGATTCAACATCAAATTGGACTGAAATGTTGCGTAGTAAAATGTATCGTCCCTAAACCGTATTGTAGCCCATGTATCTAGATACGTATTGGATCGTCTTATAAAAAGGTAGAGATGTACAAACCTAGTGTTCATACACAGCCCTAGCTCTGTAAATTGGAAACAAAGTGGCTCGGACCAAGTCACACAACACAATTCTGTTTGTGTACAGGACAGGGGGAAGCTATGGATTTATAAAGAGAAAGGAAGTGGGAGCAAAAGGGACAGTAAATCTGACACATGCTAATGATCTGAAGGAGCACTGAAGGGTGTTGTTCAGGTGTTGAGTTCAATTAGCAACAATCTTTCTCAAAAATCGCAGAATTCACCTTTGATCTAACACGTACCTATATGAAAATAACGATACTGATCAGCCTTACCTGTATTTGGCTCTTGATGAACCAGTGACTTTCCCAACTCCACACCCAAGCGTCTGGGGGAAAAAACAGTCCACAGGGTGTGAAAACCCCAAACATCTTATTAAGCAGCTTATTGGACCAACTAAACCACAAAAGGGGCTAACACGACTCAAAGAAAATAAAACAATGATAATTCCGATAATCAAATGACTTATTTAAGTCATTTGTAGAAGTGTAACAATTAGGTGATTAATTGTTTAGTCAACTGACTAATAATTTAAAACTATTTTATTTCAATATATCAATTAATCATAATTTTTCCAGCCAAAGCTCCAAACATTATTGTGATCCTTTGGATCGGCTGCTTATCTTTTTTAGCATTGTAACTTGACTTTTGGACTGTTGGTTGGACAAAACAAGAGATTTAAATACATCAACTTGAGCTCTGAGTGATTTGGGAAAAATGTGGAAACCCATTGAATCTTTTGTTAAGTTCAGTTGTGAAAATGTGACAAGACTGTAAATCTGTTACCAGGTTCAAATATGAAAAATGTCAAAACATCCACACAAAGCACTTGGCCCAAACAGACTGAGCTAAATATTAACATTCAGTGCAGAACAATCCTGTTGCATCAAGTAAAACTCTGAGCAAGCCCAGGCATCATGAATACAGCTGTGCCTTAGGCAAATAAATGATGCTGGTAATTTTAACAACCAAACTGTCACATAACAGTGCCAACTATAGATAATGAACTTGATGGAACTTTAAAACACAACACAGATGAGCGAGGGTTTGGCTTGGCGCCATTAGGAGGCTACAGTAAGCACAGCCTCACCTTGTTTAAATCCCTCAACCTTCATATATATATATATATATATATATATATATATATATATATATATATATATATATATATATATATATAAATAAAAATGCCTTCATCTTTAATGGCTAGGATATATGAGACACGTCCTTGAAGTATTCTCTTTCCAGTAATTGCTTTCTATTAGTTATATTCAGTGAGGAATTACATGGTCTCAAAAATTACCACATACACCTCAGAGTAAATATTCAGTAGAGTATTCCTTTAGCATTTTCTGTGTGTTGTTACTTAACCTTTGCTCCATAAGAAAACGTATCTTGTCTGTACAATGACAACATAATTTCCATAACAAAGTTATGCAATGTTGACAAACAGAAAAAACTGAGCTCTTTTCCGCTGTGAGCGATACAACTTCTGATTGGCTCCCTGACAATTGTGCAGGGCTGCTTGCTGTTTTCAGTAGGCCAACTTATTTGTGTTTGCAGAGATCTGGGTCAGTGTTTTCATTAGGACCACAAACAGATACTTCCTATTGTTTTTATTTTCATATCATGCAGATGCATCTTACCCTGGCTGTACTATTTTTTTTTCTGCTAAACCAACAGCCATTTAAATGCCCCATGAATCATTGCCTATGTAAAAATGCATAGCTGACTGACACAGTAACATCCTGTGTACAGTATCCATGCCCTGCATTCTACCTTGACAGAGCAGGATTAGCACAGTGAGTTTGTTTCATTACAAAGATTCTTATTGACAGGTATTTTGAAGTTCCCAAACCAAAACCCCTCAATAAATCATAATCTAAGATGACAAATATTTCATCTTTATTATGGCGTTGTGAATAATGTGTTTTTACTGGTGATGTGTGATGATACATTAAAGGGGAAATGGTGATTAAGTAAAAAAAAAACAGGCTTTTCAGACAGGGGCATAACAGTGCAAGATGGATGATAGATGTTTACTTAAAGTTTCCAATATTTTTTAACAACGTATTTTGTGCCAACATTTAATGTGTTAAAGTTTGATCACGTTCATGCCAAGACGTAACTTCTTATTATATTCAGGTTGGAAAATCCACTGAAATAGTTGGACCGTCAAGTGAGACCAACTGTTAAATGTGGTTTGTCGTAGATTGTTGCATGTAAGAGTAATGTGGATAACCCAGCTGTTGTACAATATCGTAGAGTCGTGCGTGTGTGTGTGTGTGTGTGTGTGTGTGTGTGTGTGTGTGTAAACAATGGGCTATACACCCACCTGCCTCAGGTCACCTGCAGTTATGACTCCCAGGTGTACTGTCATGGACATGGCATGTAACAAAAACAGGCCAACCCATGACAGACATTAAATGAAATGAATCACGATAGTATTAACTTACTTACTCTGTGATCTTTTTGGCCAGCTCGGTGCAGACGGTGGTGGAGTTAGCAGAAAAAACACGGTAGCCACTTCTTGAACGATTCATTTTCTTGTAACCATATGACAGCTTTGGAGTTTGAGAAAGAGAGACGAGAGACTTGTGACCCCCAAAACGCCTTATAGGCATGTTGTTTTGGAATCAATGTGGTATTTGTTTTGGTTACGTTTCACCGCAAGCGTCAAAATCGTCAGTTTATTACCTGTAGAGCAGTTTTCATACTAGCATCTAAACTAAACTATGGGTGGTTATAGACTTCCACCATGCAGAAGAATATTTCAGTAAGAAAATATAGAACAACTTACTGAATCTGTGAAAGGCCACACTGTAAACTAAAATAACAACGCGCACATGCTCCACAGTAAAGAGAGCGAGAACAATTACCAGCACTACAAATCTACCATCTACCTGTAAATCGTCAGCAGATGGAAAGCTTAGCTCTCTGTATCCACGCGGCTCACAGGCGTTTTCTCGTCTTCAGAACATATTGGCTACACACCGGTTTATGTTACCAAGAAGACGAACTGAAATGTACCAAAACTGTTCTGTGCGCTGAACTCCAAAACTCCAAATGTGGCTACTGTAAACTTCGTAGCAATGAAGTCTCAGCAGGGGGAAACACACGTTCATTGGGTGGATGGAATAAGGAATTACTTTAAAGAGAACCAATCGGAGACTAGATCGAAACAACAGAGGGCGTGTAAGATATATTTCTGACCAATCAGTGCGTAGGATTTGTATTACATAAAATAAAGGGCAACGACCGAAAAATGTGGTGGTGGCATGTTTCGTCATGAATATCCTAACCATAACAGCCTACATCCATGATCATAACAGGCAGCGCGGTAAGTAGAGCAGCAGGCTAGTAAGGCAATCATTGGGTTTAGGGACTATAAAGTACAGTGAAGAAAGAAAGAAAGAAAGAAAGAAAAAAAGAAAGATAGATAGATAGATATCTAGATAGATAGGCAGGCAGGCAGGCAGGCAGATTAAACAAACATCCCATAACCTGGTTGTGGTACAGTTTACAGCTAAATATATTGGAGGAAAATTTAGCATACAATATTTCCATCTTACACTGTATTGGAGGAGAAGTGTAAAGTAGAATGAAATTGGAAATACTTAATTAGTGCAAGTGCTTAAGTTGTGGTGAGATAAATTTTGGTAAGCTCATTTCAAAACCACATAGTATTGATGGTCCGATACCTTTTGTTGCTTTCCGATACCGATTCTGATACCTGAACTTGCGTATCGGCCGATACTGAGTACTGATCCCATACCAGCGTGTCATATATTTTATTATGTATAACTGTATACTACTATCCCTGTATGGATGTGATATGATTTCTAGCTTTGTTGTCGGTCTGGCTCAGGTTATACTCTTTGTGAAACATGAACAAACACAAACACTGAACGCTACAAAACTTTATTTTATCCAGTTTTACATACATATATAACGGAAAAAGGACATAAATAAACTACTTTAAGGTAGATTTTC
This sequence comes from Etheostoma perlongum, assembly GCA_026937815.1. Taxonomy (NCBI): domain Eukaryota; kingdom Metazoa; phylum Chordata; class Actinopteri; order Perciformes; family Percidae; genus Etheostoma; species Etheostoma perlongum. Next base: position 20,484,476 of record CM049372.1, on the reverse strand, counting down.
TTTAGGGCTTTATTACGTGGTATCGGATCGGTGCATAAACTCCAGTACTTCTTGATACCGATACCAACATTTTAGGCAGTATTGGTACGGGTATTGGTATCGGAACATCTCTACCACATAGAGCTAGAATGCCAACTGGAGTCATGTGCAATCACTCTTTGTATTAATTTGACTAATGTAGATCCACACAAACACAGCCATCTTTTTATTTTCAGAATAGAAATTAGCAAAACCTGTGTGTTCAATTTATACAACCTAGGCTATGTTATGGGAAAAATAGAATTTCTTTATGAACAATATACAGAAAGTCACAGTAGCAAGTGTTATGTAATAAATCCATGGAAGATGTAATAAAAAGTTGAGAACATACAGTACATTTGACTAATAACTATCTTATAGCAAAATTAGTGTACAACAATCGTGACATTAACATCAGTTAAAAAAAGTTGTTTCTGTATAATTTATAGAATATGGACACCCATGTGATGGTTTGTATTGTTTGCAGTACAAAAGTGCTTACTGTACAGTGAATTCACAGTCAGTAAAATATAGTTTTACTTCTATTTTAATAAAAAGAAATTACATTTAAAAAGAAGTGGCTGAACCTAGCATGTGTGAAACCATTAATATGGTAAATGCTAAATGGTTTTCAAAAGCTTGAGCTGCACTTAACTTTTTTTTTAACTACTTGAATACCGCTTTTCTTTGTTGTTCCTCGATTTCTTTCACCCTGGCACCACAAATAATGGTGTCCCTTGGTGTGAACAGGACTCATTGGTGCAACAGTGATCCTGCATGTCAGTTTTGGCTCGGTCAATGACCGCACCTAAGACACAGCACACACACCCTTTTCTGCATTACATTTCTTAGGTGACACTCCAGCAATTTAAAAATGCTTTTAAATCCACATTCAGACTTTGCCATGAGGCACAGAACGCAGTGAGTGTCTACTGGGATCTATATGGGTCAGCTTTATGCAGCTGGTTTAGGAAGTTATTGCAGCTTTTGAACACTTGAACACTGTCTGCAGGTTAATGTATTTTGGTACTTTGTGCACCACACACACAATACATGCCAGCACACACCCAGACACTCAACATTACTCATTTGTTTGGCTTACCATCCTCCATTTTGTTTAGTTATTTTACAATAACCTGTGTGTAACACCCTACAACCATTGATCTTTTTACTTCCTGTTTCCTTGTTTTTTCCTTGGTTTGTTTCTTCCTCGTTTAAGTGGTCAACTATGTTGTTTCCCGATTTCAAGTTTTGAAAGATGGCATTAAATTCCAGGTGATACAATTTTCAGCCTTTCAGCACCTTTTCTTTTAGCAGATCCAAGATGACCTGCCTCTCCTGGCTCTCAAGCTCAAATCTCCGTTCCCTCTCTTTTCTCTCAGCTCCCAGACGCTCCCTCTCTAGAGTGATCTTACCTGAGAATGAAAAAAAGAAAAAAATATATATAATTCAATACCCCTTGAGGATGATGACATTGTTTTCAACTTACTCTTATAACTGCACAAGTCTCATATATTGTATTTTCATGAATGACTCCACTGATACATATTCATTCCAGTGTAATGGGTTTCTATTTCATTCTCTTATTGTAGCCTGGTTCCAGACCTCTGAATTGCTGCCCACATCTCAGATTTTATAAATGGAAATTCAAAATGACAATTAGGCTAACTTTTATTCAAACTTTATTCAATTATTTTCTCTAGGATAAAAAATTAACAAGTTTTTTTAGAGCCAGATTACTTACAACTGATTACTGATATCATAATAACTTAATCTGAAAATCTTGTGGCAAATGCTACATTACAAGCATCCTGTCAAGTAATGTTTGTGTTGGGCACCCACATAGCTCAGCTAGAAGAGCGGGCGCTGATATATGGAGGCTTACTCCTCGACGCAGCGGGCCGGGTTCAACTCTGACCTGCAGCACTTTGCTGTCACTTTGATGTCATTCTCCACTCTCCCCTTTCATGTCTTCAGTTGTCCTATATATAAAGGTCTAAAAATAATGTTTGGGTTTTTAAAAATTGTGGCTCTATATCTATATAATGAAAATCCATTATGAAACATAAAAAAATAACCACACAAAATGAAAGATATTACACAAGGTTGAATTTAAAACCACACTACTCTCTAAATGTCTTACTCCTTTGAATCTCCAGCTCTTCCCGGCGCAGGGCAAGTTCCTCCTCTCGTAGCCGTTGCTCTGCCTCTGAGCGTTTCTCCAAGAAGCTGAGAATCTCCGAGTAGGTCTGGCAGCAGCACTGGCAGGGCTGCTTGGCCATGGGCCCCGTTGAAAGCTGTGCCATTTCCTCACGGTCTTCCTCTGGTTCTGTTGTGACAGTAATTATGTAAAAAAGGTACCTATTTCTGAAGGGAAAAGTCAGATACAGAGCAACATGGCAGGCTGGAAGGTTTTCATTGCTGAAGGGCACTTGGTAAGGGCAAATACTTGCTTACATATAGACACTTGAACTGGAGTTGGGGTAGAGTAATTTAAACTATGCTCCACCAAAGTCTGCATTTTTAGCAGTAAACACTCCCCTGTAGACTTCTATATTTCAAGACACATAATGTGTAATGTTTTACACTTAAAAGACAGGTTTTGGATGGCATATTATTTAGATTTGTTTTACTACTTTATTTATTCTGATCAGTGGAAACCAAACACTATAGATGATATGCCGGGAATTTATGTTAAAAGTAGAATAAACAAAGAGCCAATCTTTCCACCAATTAAGTCATCTTTCTAATAATGTTCACAGCCTGCTGTTGTACTAAATATTAATCATACTACTTGATGGACTGCATCATCAGTATCTAAAAAAATGCCAGGAGTTAAAAAATATTTCAGTATTTGTGACACCAGTGTATTTCACAGCCCTAATTCTTGAATTTGTGTCTACAATATATCATTTTCCTCTCAGCCAGATGAAATGATTGAGAGGGAATAATGAATACATTTTCTTTTACCTATCAGTGACAGAGTCTTGTCCTGGCCACTGTTGTGAACCAGTTTTTACCTGTTTGTGTGATGGTGATGTTGGGTTTGTCCTGCTCTGGTAGACTTAGTTCTTCTATGGCTCGCTTTCTCAGTTCATCATCCTAAAAAAAGATGAAGACAAGATTAAAATATAACTTCTACAACTGGGGGGCGTAACAAATAGGAACAAACAAAATGAGAATTATGAACGACAGCAGCAACTGTTACCAACAGTGGCAGTAGCAGTTAGTATAGTGATAGCAACTACAAGAGTACTAGAGTAGTTGTAGCAGCAGTACTAGTGTTAGTGGTACTGTATGTGCAGATTTGGCATCAAAGTTAACTTCTTCCACCAAGAGAAAGAAATGGGAAGTGGCCAAATTACAGAAAACATAAACATATCTGCTTACTCAGATGATTTCTCTGGCTAGTCTCAGTTCCAATAAAGTGTTATCCTATCGCCACCAGAGAGAATGGTGACAACAGAGCAACGGTGTCTCTGCAAAATATCCTTTGGTAGAACGTTCAAAGGTTGTTTTAAACGTGCAACAGAAAACTCAGATTGGACAGACAGTCTAGCTAGCTGTCTGGATTTGCCCTGCAGAGCCATAGTCCTCATAAATCCACCGGAGTTTCCAAATGACAACACAAAGACCATCTGTTGCATGACATACTGGACTGATTCCACTACTGTCCTGAAGTGGCTTGTATCTGAATCATGTTGATACAATGTGTTAGTTGGTACCAGAGTGGTGGACATTCAAGATTTAACAGACCACCAAGCATGGCGCTATGTCCCATCTCCCGAGAATATAGCCAACGACATCACTCAAGGAAGAACCTTATCACAGATCAATGTGGACAACCGCTGGAGCCAGGGGCCCTCTTTCTTATGGCAGCCCGAGTCTAAATAGCCAGTCATCCCTTATTTGTCTACCTGTGAAGAACCAGAAGAGCTATGTGAGACTAACTTCTGTGGACACATTTCAATGAATACAAGCCAATCACTGCCTAATGCCAACATATTCAGGACTTATAAACACCTTGTGGAAGCTACAGTGAAAGCATGTCATGGGGCGGCTGACATTGCATTTATTCCAACTGCGGATGACTATAAGGATGCAGAACACACCCTCAGTAGGCAGGCTCAGAGAGAGAGCTTTCCAGAAGAGTTTGTGTTAGGAGGAAAATCTGTATCTGCAAATAGTAGACTACTGAACCTGTCACCAGAGTTTGATCATCAAGTTCAGTTAGTCCATGTGGGAGGGCGACTTCGCAGATGTAATCATATTGACAAAGACGTTCTACACCCCATTGTACTCAGTCCACAACATATCATCACAAAACTCATTATTAGAGATTTTGACAGCAAGCTTTGCCATCCGGGCCCATAGCGAGTGTTTGCGGAGCTGAGAAGAAAGTACTGGATTTTAAAAGGGAAAGAAGCAGTCCGTAAACACTGACACAGCTGCGTTGAATGTCAAAATTGGAGGGCTAGGCCAGTCATCTCCAAGATGGCTGATTTGCCTCCTTCCAGCCTACGCCTGTATCAACCTGCCTTCTACTCGACATGGATGGATTGTTTCAGTCCATTCCTGGTCAAAATTGGTAGCCGGACCGAAAAGAGATGGGGTATTGTGTACAAATGTCTAATGACACATGGTGTACATTTGGACCTGTTGGCAAATATGGACACTGATTCGTTCCTGATGTCACTACGCAGGTTTGTGGCTTGTCGAGGAAAACCCTATTATCTTATCATCAGATTAGGGATCAAACTTCAAAGGAGGCAGTGCAGAACTACAGGAAGCCTTTACCGCTCTCAAGCCAGAACTAAAGTGCCAGCTGGCCACTCAACAGATTGTGTTCCGCCTCAACTTGCCCAATGCATCTCATTTTGGCGGTTCCTGGGAGAGGGCGATCCGGTCAATCAAATCAGCCCTGTGCACAGTCCTTGGATCCCAGAATGTCACAGAGGAGGTCCTAAGAACTGTGCTTATAGAAGAAATCATCAACTCAAAGCCATTGGGTTATGTTTCATCTAACATAGCTGATCCAAATCCTGTAACTCCCAATTGTCTGTCGATGCAGCAGCCTGATTCATCTTTACCACAGATGGTCTACTCAAGTGCAGACCTCCTTAGCCACAGGAGATGGAGACAGAGCCAAGTCCATGCAGCCCAGTTCTGGAGCAGTTTTATCCGAAACTATCTCCCAACTCTCCAAGCTTGATTAAAGTGGAAGCAAGACAATGCAGATCTAGCTGTTTGAGACGTTGTCATGGTCATTGACCAACAACTTCCCAGAGCCCTATTGCCAGTAGGTAAAATCAAAGCCGTCATTCCAGGAGCATATGGCAAAGTAAGAACTGTGCAAGTTCAGGTTAAGGAGAGTTTATACCAGAGCAGTGGCTCGATTCATCAAGCTCGCAAAGGTCAGCATTGGGGTTTTTGCATGGTCCTTGATCGCCCCCTTGTGGACAAGTAAATTTAGACTGTTTCTGTAAGTTTCGTTTCTGCACCGCTATGTAGAGTTAAGTACCAATTGAGGCATTGACCAATCAGAGAAGGCTGTAACCGTTTAGAGCCAGTCTTCCAGCCTCTATCACTGTAGTAGTCAGTTGTGAACTAAAATCGTGTGTCCATGAGACTGTAAGTAAATCATTCTGTTAAGAATATTACTGTTATTTCCTGCCTGTTAAATCCATAGTTTTAGTCGAGTTTATGCGCTCTACGTAGCCTATAGTTGTTATATAGTTCTCATTTATCTTGTTTAATGTATCTATGACCCAACTCAAAACCAGTTAGTTGGTGCAGTAACTGTGCTTGTGGAATGGATTAAGCTATATATTTGCTTAATATGTTGCTGTCGTACACATAATACTTAAGTCAAATTCATATGTAAGCTATTTCTGTTCAGTGTTGTTAAATCAATGTTTCATGTAAATGAATAATGGAGAATTACATAATTATGATGACAATTAATGCATGTTATTTCTACTGTTATCATGTTACAGAAACCACACGTCAGTTCACAGACCGGAATTCAGTTCATAGAGAGTGGCTTGCATTATGTGTGTGGTAATTAATAAAGCACCATTTGAGGATATCTTCTTCTCCAGTTCTTACCGGACTATGTGTGGCGATTTCAAACACATTCAAGCAGTTACACCTAAGAATTCTTCAGTAAATAGGAGGTCACAAGCTTGGGCTTATTTAACCAACACCTTCTTCACCACAGTTGTTGACAGAATTAAGACATTGCAGCATGAAGCTGTGTGATGGAAGCTATAACTTTAAGCTCAATCTGCCCCTCTAAACCAGCTCAGGGGTACTAAAACTCCCTCTACATTTCTTGCACTAGTGGTGTCAAATGAGTTTACCTATAGTTATCTGCTAACACAACACCAACCTGGTACTTTGTGTTTTCCCCGCTGACTAGAAGGCCCTTCTCAGCCTCGAGCTCCAAAACCTCATGGAGCAGTTCTTCCTTTTGGGCGTACAACCTCTCTGTTCCAAATCTGAGTACACCAAAAGCACACACACACATTAAACTTATGTTTCTTTTTTTAGTGAGGCCCAGCACATCTCCAAGTCACAAAAACATCCAGTTATTTCCTTAGGAAAGAGTATGCTCCTAGTCACTGAACCAACCTGCGTAGACTGGGAAAGTCTTGTTTCTTGTAGTAGTCCAGCAAAAGCATGGTCCTCTCCCTGCACCTCCTGGCATCCACCTCAAAGTTTTCATCTTGAAGGGCTGCAGTGATGATCTCCCCCACACGGGCCCAGATCCGTCCTGATGAAGATTAATGTATTCACAGCGTGGAGAAAAAAGGCCATTGACTTTGTAACCGATGAATACACAGGCATGTCTATGTGATATGTCTTTTATGCTAAGCAAATCATGTTCTCCCTTTGATTGGTCTCTCTGTCTTTTATGTGATGGATTTCTTCTTGTATGATTTTTGAATGCTTTTACAAAAAGGCTGCTCAACAAAGAACCCCCTGTATTTATATATCATATGACAAATTGCATAGTTGCTATTAATGTTTAAGATAGATCTATTTTTGCTAGATTAAGTGTCATTATAGCACCAGCTAAAAATATTTTGACATGTCCACATTTGTAATGCAGGAACTGCAGCTCTCTAAACAGTTTTCAGTGTTTTCAGACAAATTAGTCCTTTGGAAACTGGACTAACCTGGCTCTTTAGAGACAAAGGGGTTCTGGGCGATAACCTCCCTCAGAAGGATGATGTCATGCCGCGCTGAAAAACGCACCTGACGCTTTCGTGGGGTTGTGGAAGAGCCAGGAAGAGAAAAACCTGAAGTAGGGAATAGGACAGAATAAAATAATAGATACAGCCTAGATATATTTTAGAAACAGAGTGAGGTAAGATACTGAGTATTGTTCACAGTGAGGGTCTGTTTCAGAATTGCTCTAATCTCTCTAAGGAAACTAATAAATGATCCCACTGAGAGGGAATATATACCAAGTCCAACTTGAACATATGTAGATGGAATTGCTGAACCCACTGTTACCTAAGAAACCAACTATTATCATTGGACCAACACCATTAAACTTCCTGGCATAAAACTGCAAGTGGTATTAAACTGATCTATCATAGATGAGCATGAGAGCTTTAAAAACTCTACTCTATTCATGTAATTACATATTATTACCACGCATTGAACTAACAAGCCAGATGCGTGTGGATGGTGTTTTATCAGTATTTGCACTCTCTGCAATGACAAAGTTTAATCTAATGTAATATATGTAATGATGGGGAATAAATAAGGCCTGTATAGGTGATGAAAGCATTTTGTCAGTTGCAGAACTGCTGTCTGACAGATGACAGGAGCTCTGTCACTGCTGTGCTACTCTGTGTACAAGTGAAAGCACTGCAGTAGCCTGCAGCTATACACAGAAACGAGACAAATAGCCTGTAAAGCACAGATAGCCCTACACACAGAGGCTGCAGCACGTTCATTGCCGAACCACGCGTCAGAGGAGGAGAATTTGCGCACGAATCGAGAGAAGCACCAAACGCCGTTCAGGACATGTTAATATAAGTGGTTGAAAGTCGCGTTACGCGGAGATGGTAATGTATCTCACCGTTGTTGATCGGCACTTCCACTACTACCCGTTCCATGTTTCTGTTTGGTGCATCCGGGAACCGCCTGACGCACACTGCACACGTCCAGTCACCAGTACAGGTTTTCTACTGACGTGTAGTTTAACTTGGCTGGGAATCTGGCAAAACGGAGGTAACGCTGTTCACTTTCAGTTGCATTTACTCTATATGACCACAAGATAGAGCCAAATGACTGCTGTCCAACGATCCTGAAGAAGATGAACTACCACGATGTGAGGAAAACTACGAGGCCTATATTTATTAGCACTCAAAGTATAATATAATAAATATATAGTAATATAGTATAATAAATAAATAAATCATATATCTCCTACAGCCACCAGGATATGGACAGTAGTTACTCTTTTAGTTTCAAATGTGTGTACAATATAAGCCACAAGTACAATAAATAATACAGTTCAGTATTTTGCAAAAGTAAAGGAAATAGTAGCCTACATAATGTGCTAAAATTAGTTATTTAATTGCAGTAAGGCAAGATTGCAGTAACATCCCTCAAAACACACTGAAAATGAAAGAGAATATGCAATTGAGAAGTGGCTAAAGAATTGACACTAATTTCTAAGATTAACATTCTTATACTTCTTTTTTGTTTAATTTCCCTGCCAGTTTACATACCAATGTTCATAAACTACTGGAATGGACTGAAACCACTGGAAGTTAGGAAATCAAAATGTTTGTATTGGAAATGGTTGGTATTAAGGGTTACACAATTTGTTGTTAATACAAAAACACATATATACAGTGAAGAAAATAAGTATTTGAACACCCTGCTATTTTGCAAGTTCTCCCACTCAGAAATCATGGAGGGGTCTGAAATTGTCATCGTAGGTGCATGTCCACTGTGAGAGACATAATCTAAAAAAAGTCCAGAAATCACAATGTATGATTTTATAATTATTTAGTTGTATGATACAGCTGCAAATAAGTATTTGAACACCTGAGAAAATCAATGTTAATATTTGGTACAGTAGCCTTTGTTTGCAATTCCAGAGGTCAAACGTTTCCTGTAGTTTTTCACCAGGTTGGCACACACTGCAGAAGGGATTTTGGCCCACTCCTCCACACAGATCTTCTCTAGATCAGTCAGGTTTCTGGGCTGTCGCTGAGAAACACGGAGTTTGAGCTCCCTCCAAAGATTCTCTATTGGGTTTAGGTCTGGAGACTGGCTATGTCTCCAGAATTCTTCCATTTTCTAATGATTGCTCCAACAGTGGACCTTTTTTCACCAAGCTGCTTGGCAATTTCCCCATAGCCCTTTCCAGCCTTGTGGAGGTGTACAATTCTGTCTCTAGTGTCTTTGGACAGTCTTTTTAATTATTACAAACAATAAAGCTAAATTATCATCATAAAGTAGAATATGTCTCTCACATCACACAAATTATGCACAGGTTAGTGAGTGGACTTGAAGGGGAGTTTTTTTTTCTGTCTCGGTACTGTCTCTCATCTTGTTCTTGACTCTGTCTCGACTAGTCCTGGTTTTGGACTAGTCTTGGACTCAACAAAGGTGGACTTGACTACAGCCCTGAATTGAGGTCATAGTTGCTGATTTGTGATATATTACATATTTATTTGGTTTATTTGCAGTCTGTCAGAAACATCCCCTGCAGTTAAAACAACTATCTTCAGGCATGTAGCCAATGATACATGACCTGGGATGAATGTCATAACTAAATTACCTTCAATTCATTTATCATGAGTGAAAGGGGGCAAAACTAGGAGTCACATTATTCCTACCTATATACAATCAGTTATAATAAAGAAGCACAAGGGGAAAAATAAATAACCAAGACAGAATTGTGAAAAGGCGATGTTTCTAAGGATAAGAGTCTTCTGGTCATATTTCTTGCTCACACACTCTATCATTGCTACTTTGTCATTTTTCTTAGCAAACACACATTGCATAACATTGCTGTTGCCATATTGAGAGGGAGATAAGCAAAGAAGCAGACCCAGTACCTGGCAAATTGCTACATTTTAATCATATGATTATTTGGTAAGAGATGCCTGGGGAGTGTTTTGAGAACACCTTTGGAGAGGGAAAGAAGAATGAAAGCAAGAGAAAGCGTGAAAGGAAGATTGACTGGGGCATGAGTTAGATTTATTTAATTTTTTTTTATAGAGAGGAAATCAGCTTTGTTTCCTGCATTGATGACTCTAGGAGAAAGTTAATGGAACATGGCAGCCTTCCAAGTAAAGGCGCTAGTACTGCCGCTCTCATTACCGGTGACTGCAATGTTGAGTTGCTGTTATTTATAAAACCCCTGGATTGAAGATAAACACCAGACACGAAGGAGAAACAGCATGTTTGTAACATGACAGAAGGTGATAATACAAAATGTGGAAGGTGTATCAAATGACTTTAATTGAATGTCATTATAATCATCATCAACTGATATTCATACATTCAAACTTTTTATTTCAGCCTCATCATCTGAGCCTCATGCTTAGATGTCAGCGGCTTGTTAATTCACCAAAACACAGTCCTGGTCCCACAAAGATCAAAGAAGTTTTACAGTAAGTGCTTCCAAGCAGATTTGTTCCTGTTAGCATCAGTCTGGCACCCCTCCAAATTGCCTCCTCTCCACTCTCGTGCAGTGTTGAAAAAACAAAACATATTTCTGTCTTTGGACACATTTCTTGGCATCTGGCATGTCCCATTTTGCAGCATGATAATTTTGCTTGAAAAATCCTGAACCTTTAATACACTTAGTTGCCAATTTATTAGGTATAAAGAGCTGAAAAAAATGCAATCTGATCTGAACAGTGCTGCAGAAAATGCTGAAGAAGCATTTAGTTTTTGTTGGTGCGGATTCAACTTTAGGGTCATTTTTTGGTGGGGTTGAATTGTATTTCATTGTACAGAGAGGTGTTCCTGAAATTTGATTTTAAATTAATGGGTGTAAAATAATAGAAACACCTGTCATTGTAACATAATACAATTCAGCAGCAGCACAAACTGCAGCCTCCAAAATGTTCTAGTGGAATCACTGAAGGTTCATTGTACTACTGTAATACTTTGCATTATAATAACAGCACATTAAACACGAACATTCACATTCAACATAGTGCAATTGTAATTAATACTATTTACATAATACACATTCAAATTTCAACGTTATAAACACAGAAAAGGAAAGATTAATCATGTGAAATGTAATGTAATGGACAAAGTATAAAATCTGTGTACAGCTGCCACATTTGTTTTTTAGATCATTATTTTGGGACATTTTAAGCCTTTATTTTCTAGGACAGCTTAGACTTGAAAGGGGAGATAGAGGGGCAATGACATGCATCAAAGAGACGTAGGTCGGAGTTCAACCCACGGCCATTGTGTTGAGGAGTGAACCTTTGTATTGGGACGCACTCTCGACCAGGTGCGCTACCTAGGCGCCCCGCATTTGTTTTTAAGAGGCAGAAATACATAAAAAGAGGGAGCAAACGCCAAAATAAAACACATCAAATAACAAAATGGAGAAGTATATTAAACAATAGAAATATACGTTTGTAGGGTTGGTTAATTTATATGTAACAAACTGCTTTTTAAGATATTTCAGTGAGATTTGGGAGCCATTAGGCCGTCAGGAATCCAACTGTAATTTGGATGTTTCTGTCGATATAACAATATATTTTAGATGAGCGCTGTATAATATTTCCTCTTTGTTTATTGGATTTTGACTATGAATGTGCTAAATGTCAGCGGGAAATAAAGAAAGATCTGCAACAAGTATAAGAACAGGAAAAAAACATCCCTAACTCTATTTTTGAGAGTGAAGTAGAATATGATCTTCACAAGGCATTTCCCATTTGCCCTTTTAGTTCAGTCTTACTCTTTTGCTTCCCTGCAAAGTCATTAAGACATAGTCGATGTCAGATTACATAAAACCACTGTATTAGTTTACAAATTTGAAAACAGCAAGAGTGTCTTCTTGAAGGAGAATTCAGTTAGAAAAAAAACTTTTTTAACCATTAAAACATCCTTGAAGTGACTGAAGAGTGTAAGCATTACAGATAAAAGGACACACCCATTCACAACTAAGCTTCAAGTCAAGAAAAAGGGATTTAAGAAAATTCAAGAAAAAAGGTCTGCCTAAAGAATGTATTTAAAGCGATAGATTTGAAAAGCAGTTTTGGGAAATACGCTTATTTGCTTTCCTGCTGTCATGTCATGTCATGTCTAAAGCTCACTAATTAATATGTTCTATCTTATTTGTTTAATCTTTAGGCTTAGCTGTAAATATTTCTTGGGAAACAGCCTCAGGGCCATGCATGCAAGAGCCGGATACTGGACTTAAAATTCCAGCTGGGCCCAAAGACTTTACAATGGGACGTCAGGCACTTTAAAATCGCTTTTCTAAACTCTAGGAAATTTTCACAAATATGAAACCTCCATGAATTCAAAATGTATAGTACAAAAAGCAATTTACATGTTTGCACTTTCAAGTGTCCTGTCAACAGTTTCATAGATGTCTTTGGGAAAAATGCTTTTTGGGCCGCAGAGCACTCAGTGCTTATATAATTAATTATTATAGCTAATTATCAGATTTATAATTGTTTTCAGAGGTTAGATCAGAATGGGTTTACATATTTAATTTTCAAAACACCATATTTTTGTTATACTTCACATTGCTGTAGCTCCTCTTTTCACCTTGTGTGTTGAGCTCTCTGTTTTAGCTACAGAGTGAAGCATCTCACTTCTGTTCCATCTTTGTTGGGAGTCCCACATGTGCAATAGCTAGGTAAGGACTACTAGCTAATCAGAAGCAGAGTATGAGGGCGTGCCATGCTAGCAGCTAGGCGAGCATTATAACATGTTACAAAGTGACGCACGTTTGTCACAGAAGTAAAGGCTGGACTGCAATAGATCTATTTGGAGCAGTTTGTGTTTTCTGTAAGAGATGGTAAGTCCCTTTGGGGGAACTTTGGGCTTTTTCACTTTGTAAACCTATAACGTGCATAAACAAGATAAATAACACAAATGAAAGAGAAAAAACCAAAAGCATAATATGAGCACTTTAATATATCAATGAGCAGTGCATGTTGTTTTTCTAAAGTCTTATAATCACCATAAGGTTGCCAGACAACCAGCAGCAACTTGATGTGTTAAATAGTAAGATTTAGACAGGTGTTAGTTTGGGTGTGAACTTTGGAGAGAGCAGGCTGTTTCCCCTGCTTTCAGTATTTAGCTTTAGCTTCATATTTAACTGACAGCAATGCAAGTGATATTGATCTTCTCATGTAACTCTCAGCAAGAAAGGGAATATTTCCCTAATTGTCAAACTTTTTCTTTAAGGATTGCCAACCATTTTTATCTAACTGCTGCATTATGATTGTGAAACAAGACACATGGTACATTACTACTGCATGGTACAGCACAGCTTTACTAAAGTTGACACATCCTTTTTAGGTTTTCCATTAGAAAAAGTGGTGGATAGTAACCAGTACCCTGGTACCATCTTGATGGAGGTTCCAAACGAGCTGAGCCAATACTAAAAGGTGGAGCTTGAACACGGATTTGTCAGAGAGGCACAAACCTGCTATTGAAAGTAGCCAAGCACCTTTCAATAGCAACCACAATCTTAGATTTAAAAAAATGGCTGCCTGCAAAACTACGCTAAACACTACGGCGTGCAATTGATGACTGCAGACATTCCACGGTTTGGTTACCGATAAAAAGATTCAGCGAGTTTCATGTTAAAGATAATGTCACAGCAGTTTCACACGGTGACACTATGCCGAAGTTAATAGATCATCAAAGTAATTGAAATTAGTACAGTCTGAAAGATGAATGTCTTAACTAAATGTTATATCAATATTTCCGTATCGTTGAGATATTTCACTCAAAACCACAGATGTCAACCTGCTGGTGGCACTAGAGGAAAGTCAGGATCACCAAAGTCATTAGGATTCATCTTCTGGGCACCATACATGTCTGTGTGAAATGTTATGGCAATCTGTCCAGCAACTGTTGAGATATTTCAATTATATAAGTTTGTAATAATGAGACTGAATCTTGAGATACAGTTTAATTTATTACATTTTCAGCTTTAACTGAGAACATTTATGAACCTTAAACCCTGAACACTATAAAAAAAAAAAATCTGGTCCGTAGAGTTTTCCCCTCACAGCTTCACAACACATGCAGCCTTGCATCAGTATCCAGCGGAGTTTGGCATGACTAAATGCAACAAGAAGCGAGTGTGTGCCATCAAGTCAAAGTAACCATAGTAACAAAGCAGTGACAGCTACTGTACCTCTGGTTATTATCACCCTCCTGTTCCTACAGGCACACAAACAAGCACAGGTATCAGGTTTCTTTCTCATGTATTTATTTCTCACACCACATGTAAAAACACATATTTTCTCTCACACACTGAGCTGTGAAGAAGGGGTTCAGGATTATGGTGTTTGATTGACAGTTGTGCCCTTTCACGTAGCGTTCAATGAGAGCTGCCCTTGTGGGAACTCACATTGTTTTCACTAAGGATGACTCACACTGAAGATTAGACCCCCCCTAACTTTATACCCTCCCACTCTCTCTCTCTCTCTTTTTCTTCATCTCCCCTGCTTTTGGCCACTTCAACCTCTCTCCTTTTATCATTTTCTCTCTCTGATTCCCTCGCCTGCAACACTGCGTCTCTCATATAGCCTCAGGAGGCAATATGATCTGTTCCACATCTCTAAGAATTTTCCTCAATGAATTCATGAATTCTCGCTTGTCTCGTGCAGAGCACAGTTAACACACCCTCTAGCTGGTGTGAACAGCTGGTTTTATGTCTAAATTTGAACAGTGAAGAACAGAAACATGTCACACACTCTGTCTCAACATATAAAATAATTACTGATTAGATGAAGGAATACATTTATTAACTGTGCAGTTCAACCGTGGGAACATACTTGAAAAAGCATTTTGGATTTCTGTATAAACTTATTTTTCTTTGCTTCAGATGATATACTGTATATTGTAAGTTAGCCCGTTTTATAACCATGAATGCCTTTTTAAAAACACTATTTCTGTATTAACCAAAAGGGATGAAGCAGCATGAAGAGAAATCCTTTCCTGGTACTTTTTGTGTTTCTACCATGGCTGTTATTTCATCAGTATTGGCACACATCTAATTCTCCTGTGAACCTCAATGACAAAACCAGCCATGGTTGCTCAGTGATATGTGATCCAAAGGTTCTATGACAGTGTTGAGACTGAATATAAAAAGATCCAGCGATTGAACATAACAGACATCTGTATCCATCCCAAGGACTAGTTGGGAATAAATCATACAAGAGAATGCTGTGTCAATCAGGGTGAGACACAAACAAGGAAGTGTATAAGAATGAGAAATGTATAATCTATAATGACTACTACAATTCAACTTCAATTAGCATCTAATAAACATTTCCATATATATACTTTCAAGCCAAGCAAAGCAGCCTTGTGTTCACTTAATCTCCATGTGATTGTTACTTTATCTAAATGAATACAAAAGGAATTCAGACGATAAATTAGGGTATAATCTTTTCAATCCTAAATAGGTTGTGTTATCACCAGAGTAAATCAAAAACATAAAAATCACCAAAATAACCACAGCAATATTATTCTGTCTCCTGTTTATATTTCATTAGGTAACCATGATATAACACCTGAGGTCTCATTTCCCCAATCCATCCAACCTTCCTCATTGTCTCATTGTAAAGATATTGGTTATACAAGGTTGCTATGGCTACTATTATTCTTGGCAACTTACATACACCTTCTCCAAGTAAATATGTAAGACATAATAACTGATAAAATATGGAGTGGCAATAAATACATAATGTTTAGTGGAAGTGGGCTAAAGAGTTTTGCCCCTAGCCAGTAGATTAATAAACATAATGTACCCACTCAAAATATTGTCAAGTGTGCCTTGATGTGTGAGGACTGTCTTTATCACTGGAGTGGTTATATTTATATGAGGTGTAGTGGCCTGCATTGTCAGCTGTGTGCCGATCCATATAGTATGTGGAAACATGCATAATGGATGATTATTAAAGTGAGCGCACTGGACTAAGAATGACCAATTTAAGTGAGAGTAGTCTATCCGTGCTGATACAGTACCATATGGACACCTATGTACTAATACTGAAAGTGTCCTCACATAGCACTTCTGCTATCAACATGTTAGTACTGTATGGTATGTGTTAGACATGCGTGAGAAATATGTAATAAAATATGAAGTGAGGTCTTGTAAAAAAATACACTATAGTGAGGATTAGCAAAAAAATCTTAAAAAGGTGTATGTGGGACAAATAGAATATCCGTCTATATTTCTTTGCAACATATAAAAAAGTAGACAGTTGATATGAATGCAGCGTAATGAGACATCCCTTCTTTCTTCACAAACCTCTGCTTTTTCATCCTAACAGAGCTCCTGATTAATGTCAGTTTTGTTCTTGTTATCGCCTTACTGGTGATTATATAGTGCCAGCAGTGTGTCTAAACTGGCCTGCTGACTCCTGCAAAACAGCTACTTGTTTTTTTAATGAGGAGATGACAGTTATCATAGTTCAGCAAAGTCTTTAAAAAACTTGTAGGCGTATCATGGTAGATGAATCCAATTAGTGTGTATTTAGTTGTGCTATGCTGTTTCTGTCCTCTAAAGCCTGTCCTCTCGGCCTGAAAAAGAGAAATAAAAAATATGCGTGTGGTTGTTCCTTGTTGTTAATCAGACAAATTTGGCTGAGCAGTGATGATTAACGAGAGTAAAAATAAAAACGGGAGTGGGATGAGAGACGCGGAGAGCAGAGACAGCATGACAACAAAACAAGATATGACATCCAATAAAACAGACAAACAGATCTGACACAATACAAACTTGGGTCTTGGCATGGAAAACACACCACATGATCTTTACAACATACTTTACACTCCCTCTGGGGAATTCTTAACTTGCATCTGTACTGCTCCATCCATTATTCAAAGTCTTTCTCGGACTGAAAGGCTGAAACTGGAAATATTGACTCTTGTCAAGAGGCCAATTTTGATTTGTGGCCCCATGTGTCAGCCCTGCGATGGGGCCCTCCATTTTGACTCCAGTCTACATGATGGAGCATGTGAAGCCACAGCACTCCTTTAGCAGAGTGAGGCCTGTCTTGGCAAAGGGAGAAGATGTCTGCTGAGCCCTGGATGGAGCCCGTCTGGTTGGTACACCTGAAGCCCAGAGAAATCATACTGTGAGGAAAAAATGACATATTGTTGTGGTGTATTGTATAATGTGCATAACTTCATCTACTTAAATATCAGCTGCTTAATGAATTGATTAAAAATTTTTTCAGAAAGCTCTAAACCATTGTCAATGTTTGTGCCAAGCTTCATCCTTCAAATCCTTCTGATGGAAAAAGCCTTGAACAAGCAAAACATTTGGAACAAGGAAAATATTTGCCAATGCTCATATCCGGCTCAGTTTTTAAAAATGTACTATCATTTATTGAAACTTTGATGGAGCACAGAGTTGCATCTCTTTTTATGGTTAAATACCTTTCTTCTTCATATTTCTTGGGAATTTGGACTGCAGAAAATCTGCCATTTCTTTATCCTCTTCTTTCTCCCTGTAGAAATTGAAAAAGATTGATATAAAATACACGGAAACACATCAATACATAAACAACTTATAAAAATTACAGGGTATGCAATAAAAGACATTTAACATTTTACATTACATTTTTTACATTTTAAGACATTGAAGTGGAATAGGCTGTTTTAAACAGATTTGTTTTGAGTTGTGATTTTAAATGGGGGAATGAATCGATGTTTCTAAGTTGGGGTGGTAATGAGTTCTAGAGACGGGGAGGGTGGTGAATGAGTTCTGAGACGGGCGGAGGGGACAAAGAGGTGCATGGAGGATGAGGATCTGATCTGCTTCCCATGAGGAGATCAGACAGAGGCGGAGGGGACAAAGAGGTGTAAATTGGCGTAAAAGTGGAAGTGAATGTTAAATTTCCGGAAGGTATTTACAGAGGGGAAGCAGGTAAATTATGAAGAGTAGGGGCCCCAGGACAGAGCCCTGGGCCACACCTGAAGTGACAGAGGAAGGAATGGATTTACAAGACTTGAGTTGAATGAACTGGGTGCGGCCAGAGAGGTAAGATGTGAACTAGTGTAACGGAGTATGTGTGATACCAGTGGAAGAGGGCTATTGAGGAGGACAGATGGGAAAGGCTGCACTCAGGTCAAGGAAGATGAGGATGATGGGGAGTCCAGAATCAGCTGCCATGAGGAGGTCGTTGGTGAGTTTGACGAGTGTAAAAAAACAAGGTAAAAAAAAGAAAGAAATAACAATAAAGTGACTGTTGTTATCCTGCTTCCTCCATCTCACCTTCCCAGCAGTCCTTCAGCATTTTCACAGCATGCTGTCGGCTGCCAACACAGTGTTGCTAAATACAAACTAACGATGCTTGATACTGTCTGAAAGTTGGACTGAAGAAAGGACAAAACCTTCAATCAGGAAGGAGGAGTCTCTTATAGAGCTGTACCATAGAAAAATGTTCCAGTGTTGTAATAGAGCGCAATGGGGGCGTCTTTCATAAAGCGTGCATACGGATGATACTGAACTGAGGTACAACTTTACCAGCATTTGTTACTACGCACAATGTTCCAATCTGAGCACTGAGATCATCATGAGATTGTTAATGAACAATTTTCATGAATTGGCGTTATAAAAGACCAGTGCTCCTATGCCTGAAAAATACATGCCAAACATTTCAAAAAATGCATGCCAAAGTTTTCTGCTTGGGCAACAAATTCCCTAAAGTCGTTTCAACTACCATCTCTTTCTTTTGGCTTTGTGTGCAGTAGGATATTTCATTCACAGCCTATGGTGACAAGGACCAAAGCACTCCCAAGCTGTAACAAAACCAAAAAGGCAGAGGCAGACCTGAGTCGTTCAAACTCCACATCATCCACCAGGAAATCTCGGGTCTCGACCAGCTTGTGGATCTGCTGCAGTAGTTCTTCTTCCCTTTGCCGGTCATTGTTGGACTTGTCATTATCTGCACCACAACACATCTGAATATCTATAGTGTTTGTCACAGATTACTTACTTTTCTACAAATATCATGGGGCATTAAACAAACAAATAAATGAATGAAGAATTTTATAAGGAATTAATTTAGTTAAAAGGAACAGTTAGACAGAGTAAGTTAGTTTTTGGAAATATGCTTATTAGTTTTCTTCCTGCAACTGAGGAGGGATCCCCTCTTTGTGGACAAAGTTCAAAGCATGAAGAGCGGAAGCAGGGGAAGTCTTACAAATAAAATAAAGGTTCAAATAATAAAGCATGAAGACGGAAAGGTATACTGTACCATCACCACTAAAACGGGCAAATTAACATGCTGTCTTGTATGTTTATTCTGTACATGTCTGATTTTACATTTCTATTTGTGTAAAAATGAAGAAAAACAAGATTTAACATGTTAACTAATGAACTTTAAAGGTGTTGGTAGGCAGATCTATCTGTATATATTTTTATAATATTATATAACTTTTTAAAATCCAGGCTAGATGTTTCCTCGTTTCCAGTTTTTATGCTAAGCTAAGTATGACTGCCAGCTAGCTTCATAGTGTGAAGTCATAAGAGCGGCATCAATCCTATTAACTAATTCTTGGTAAGAATAAACTTTTTTCTCAAACTTTCTTTCTCTTAACTTTATTTGCTTGTCTCAACAACTATCACTATCCAGAGGAATCCTACCTGGTATGGACACTAATTTCTGCAGCTCTTTCTTCAGACGAGTGATCTCCTTGCACAGCTGAATGTCATCCATCCTGCACACACAATAATGTATGTAGGTACTGCACATGCTGCATATCAGCTCAGTTTCTACTTTAAAGGGTAGAGACGTGACTCTATTGAATGGGAAAATTAAATTCAAACAGAGAATAGCTTCATATTGATCTTATATTTCACACAAGAGATGGCACAATTTTTTCTGAGGCAAAATCCCTGTGGCGTCTCTGAGCCAGACAGCTTTCACTCA
Source organism: Etheostoma perlongum (assembly GCA_026937815.1). Lineage (NCBI taxonomy): Eukaryota > Metazoa > Chordata > Actinopteri > Perciformes > Percidae > Etheostoma > Etheostoma perlongum. The sequence continues at coordinate 20,464,317 of CM049372.1, read as the reverse complement.
GCCTCCTTCTGTATCACACTCTTTCTTTTTCAATGGATCTCCATCTCAGTTGATCATTACGAACACTGAGGTAGGGTGAAAGACCTTCTGTGGCTTCCTCGCCTGGCGGAGTTAGAGGCCCTCACGTAACCCAGCATCACAGCAGCAGTCTTTTTTAGAAACACACACACAGACACACACTTTCAGCGTTAGACACACACTCATTACACACAATCATCAACATCAGCAGAGTGAGAGCCTTACAGACATGCAGGTGGACAAATGGTGATTAACCTGGTGAATCATCTGTTCCTCATTTGCAAATGGTCAAACAGGTCCCATTGTCTCTTGTCAGATTGTTTTTTGTATATTGTTTACCATGTTCCCGTTCCAGTCATTTGGTGTTGCATTTTGTCTCTTCCCTGAAGTCTCTTTTTCCCTGTGTGTGTGTTTTTTTTTTCTTTTTTGAGTTTTGGACAGATTTTTTTTTAGCATTTTTGTATTTGTTTTTGTATTCCTTGATTTTATTTTTTTTGGTGTGGAATAAATACTCAACTAAACTCTCCTGCCCGCCTGCCTCTTCTGTGTTTTGGTCCTTACCACCTTGAAGTGTAACAAGGTATGGAATATAAATGATATGCTTTACGTAACTTACCAAAAGAAAACACACCTTGTAGTTAGTTGACAGCTGGGGAAAATTGTGACTTCCATCTCCCTTCTTCTCCAGTTTCCCATTCTCCTGTTTTATCTGCCTGATTCTTGCTTGCTACACCACACACAGCCCTCTTCACATTCCCCCAGCTGTCTGAGCAGCGTTATTGCCTATCATTTGGAAGATGTAGATGAATAAATGTCCATGCATTAGCCTGGTTGGTGGAAGCAAAGGTAAAGCAATATAAATTATAATAGGGGGCCCACTCGATGATGACTCGTGACGGAAAGAAATGAGAGAATAGAAGACAATGCTGCTACAAGAGATGTTTCTGATACCAAGGTGTGCTCCTGAATAAATGGAGAAACCGCTTAAATGATTTGAACTGCTTTTGGGTGCAATATGCCATTAAGGCACTAGCTTGTGTATTAGATATGTAGCTTGACATGGTATCAGTGCACTTTTGTTAATGAATCATTCATTTATTCAGGTGTCTCAGAGTAGCTACATATGTTGTCCCACATGCCTGATGCAGACACTATGCAGCTGCATTTGTGGCATCGACAAATTTTGCAAATTTGACCTTTAATTATAGTGATGTCACTCCCCCAATCAGTACTGTTTTTTCAGGGATGATGTCAAAGTGTTGGTCTAACACTCTGTTTCAGAGTAAAATATTTTCTAAATTTCTGACATGACATTTTGCAAAGACATTCATGATCCCCAGATGATGAATCTTAATTACTTTGATGTTCCAATTCCCTTTAATTCAGCACCACAAATACATCAAAATATCCACATACTAATGTTATCATGTGTTAACATCAGCATGCTAAAGGTAACATAAAGCTCAAAGCACAGTTGAACTTAAGTACAGCATAAACTCAGGTCTGATAATGTCAAGCTGAACCTAAAGTCTCTTAAAGACTCTCATCGCCAGGTAACAACATTGATATTGAACAATTCTGCAAAGCCATGGATTATGTTCAATGACAATGATTTGTAACATCAAGTGAAAACATGTTTATATTTCTTTCTTTTAATGCATGGTAACTGAGGTTAGGGAAAGATTGTCTTAAATAAATGATTGTTAAGGTATGGTAAGGCAATTGGTTAAAGTTAGGGAAGGAGCATGGTAAACATAACAAAATCAAATCAGGTCTCTGAAGGGGTGCTGTGAAATCAGACCACCATTAGGCAATATGCTTTCACCATTCTTCCGTAAATTTGGAATCAGCGTTGCTATTATTGAAGCTGTTTTGTCTCCAGTAATCACACTGGCAGCCATGACACCAAATTAAAGGAAGGTGTTGGTGCTGCGGAGCCACTTACATATATCTAAGCTCTGACTCCCTCCTGACCAGGACGTCCCTGATCCTCTCAATCTTAAAAAGCTCCCCCTCAATGTCGTCCACGGTGATGGTGGAGTCCGCCATGGACACCACATCATCATCTGAGGGAATGAGAGAAAGAGAGAGAAATAGACGAGACAAATGAGAGAAAGAGAGAGAAATAGACGAGACGGACAGCCTTTAGTCTTGCTGAACATTGCAAAAGAGTATGTGTTAGACAATATGCGACACAAAATTGTAGTGTATATAGATTTAAGTTTACTATGCACTTCTTCAACTGACAAACATACTATACAGAGAAAGGCGGACAGATACACAATTAGAATCTTTTTATGATCCAATTTCCAATATCCTAACTGGCACTGCGGAACAATAACTGCACATGAATATGCATTGTTAACTGTATACAGCTGCAGCAGATGCATTTTGAAATCACTGCTTGATGAGGAGCAGAGTGTCATAGCCACATTACCATGTGTCAGACCTCATGCCTCTCCCTCTCTCTGTCTCTTTCACAAACACATTGGATGCATGCACGCATGCACACACACACACACACACACACACACACAACACAAACACACAACACGCGCACACACTGCATAATTGCGTAAACCCAGGGTGGTAGGTCAGCCAGTAAATAAGCCTCCCCCCAGTATGGCTGGCTGTCAGACACACACTGCAGTCCTGTCTACCCTGTCTACCCTGCCTTTGTCTACTGTAGAGAGATGTCATTCAGCATCAATATTTTCAGCAAAACGACAATTTAGCTAATTTATGTATTTGTTTCATTCATTTTTCAAGCAAAATCATTTTGGGTTCCAGCTTTTCCAGTGTGAACAATTACAAAATGAAGGAAAATAGCCATATGGGAATCTAAACCACAGAGAGAGAGAGAGAGAGAGAGAGAGAGAGAGAGAGAGAGAGAGAGAGAAAGAGAGAGAGAGAGAGAGAGAGAGAGAGAGAGAGAGAGAGAGAGAGAGAGAGAGAGAGAGAGAGAGAGAAGTCTATATTGTGTTACACCAGGTGAACAGTACAGGTGAACAGTAATATCAAACACAAAGCTGTTTTAAATCTGTCTCATTATGCATGTCATCCCACACACTACTACCTGTATTTGTTCTTTAAATGTATTCTTTCAAATACAACTTTTAAAATGAAAATCAAATCCTCAATCTAAAATGAAACAAATAACATAAAATTGTACAGTGTTTGCTGAACATATCTAAGGCACTACAACAATGTGTGGGTTTGATCCAGACAGCTCTGTAACACTTTTTAAAGAATCTCTGTGTGTGGTATGAAAGGATATCAAAGCATTTCACAGTGGCTACCAAAAACGTTTAAATTCTTAGGCACCCATATTTCAGACTCCCTCACATGGTTGTCTCATATCAGGTGTGCCATTAAGAAGGCACATAAGAGGCTATATTTTTTGACGTGTCTTAAGAAATATGGTATGTTCCTTAATGACCTTAATCTTCTGACAAAGGTGGTCAAAACTGCATCTAAAATCATAGGCGTTCCACGTGAACCGCTGCAACATATTTACTGGAAACGCAGTGCTAAGAAGGCACTAGGTATTATGCGGGATTCTAGTCATCCTGCACACAACTTCTTCTCCCACCTTCCATCAGGAAGACGTTTGCAGAGCATCCCAACGCGCACATCACGTTACAGGGATAGTTTTTACCCCCAGGTAATAAGGTTACTGAATGATGGCACAGCAGGAGGGCTGTGGTCCGAACTTTGTCACTTAGTTACTATGTCTACTGTACTTGATTATTTTGGATGTTTTTTTTTAAGTTTTAAATTCTATTTATGTTGTTGTTGTTGTTATTATTATTATTAATTATAACTGTTACTATTACTACTGTTACTGGTTCTGAGGGAGTGCAAAAAGGCATATTGCATTTCATTGCTGTGGTACTCTGTACTAAGGTGCATATGACAATAAATTTGAACTGAACTGAACTGAACTGAACTGAAGACACTGTGAGCAGAATAGCATCAAAAACAGCAGGGCAGCCAACATTTAAAGGAGATTTACGGTTGAAATATTTAAAAAAATAGGCATATGCATTTTTTTTAAAGTGTTGTAGTACAACTAGCAGGAGACAAGTTATAATTAAGGTAATTTTTCATTAAATTAATACATATTTTTGTACCTCTTTTCGGTGTTGTAGTTTGTAGACGTCCCTAAGAACTCGTCTTATTGCCGTCTCAACACCGGAACTTAAAACAGCTGAATTAGCTCAACTTGTATGCATTTCATTCACATCTACATGAGTCAGATTCATAGTGTTCACTTCACGTGGGTAGGCACTTGTAATGGCATTTTGAACATGTTTAGAGGCTACAAACAAGTTTAAAACTTGCCCTGTTTAAGCCTGTTGGGTGCTTAAACAGGGCAACAAAATGTGTTGTCCTAAAAGAGGACAACACAGTGTAGGCAGCACTGATTGTTTTCATTTTTCTCTCTACTGACAGCACTCCAAATTTACAAACAACAGAGCTCCGTGTTGAAATCTACCAGAATTCTCCTTTAACTGCAACCATCTTTGAAAAAAAGCATTTTTTTATGCAAATCAAAATTCATACAATAGATTTAATTTACCCTGAGATCCAAGTATGGATGACCTTCTTGAAGGTAAATGTAGTGACAGTCACGACTATAACATTGAAGAAAATAACCACTGCCTGCTCTCGAATTGTTCCATTTAGCACTGTATGTACCTGGATAACTGTCAATTCCCTGCAGAGAGCTGCACAACATGGGGGACGAGATGGAAATAATCAGGGAAATACCAATACCATCACCAACGGACAGTCCCTGACTCCCCCTGGAACCCTTAAATTCTCTTTATACACACACACACATACTATTACTAAGTAGAGCTCTAGTATGTAACATATCTATTCTAGTCACATTTAGCCCCGGGGAAGGTAGCACTCACTGGGTTCAAAGTACTGTGAAGACATGTCCTCTGCACTAGCATGAAATAAGGCAGAATAGAAGGGGATCATAATAATTCAAACTGGAATTGTATAACTTCAGGGTAGTAGTAAAAGCTCTGTAGGAAGCATCATCTATGCTTGCCTGTAATTGGGATTCAGGGATTCATACAGTATCCCTGCTGGCATTAAAGCGTTGTTTAGGGGCTTGCAACGGCAGCTTGCTTTGTGTGACATGTAAAAAGGGTTCTTGAAGTACAGACACACATCTTCACACAAACACACTATACTCTGTTACTATGACAAATCTGGCTGACGTCAATGCAGCATCAACACAACCTTGACATCTCAGAGGAGAAAGAGTGAAGTTTTGCAGCGAATATTGGACTGTTAATGGGATGAAAACTATAAAAAAGACATCAATTAAACTATCTATGCCTTCCCATGTGACTGATTGGTTAAAATGCACTGCATAAACAAAGTCTGCCTAATTTCTAAAGATACTAAGTTAAAATATATAATAAAGTATTTCTCACTAAAACATAAAAACTGAAATTGTATTCACTTTCCTTTAGGGAAACATTAGATTTTAACATTAGATATCATGTCTGTAACCTAGAGCCGAAAGGCCATTGACCTTACCTTAGCATAAAGACCAGATGCAGTGGGAAACAACTAGCCTGCCGAAGTTAAACAATACAGCTACCAGCACCTCTGAGGCTCACGTTTTTGTCAATGCTAATGCTTCTTTGTATAAACTAGGATAATTGCCTCCATGCTCATAGCTCTGTAGTTATTTTACAGACTTGAGAGGTGTCAAGCCTATAATTTTACTATCTGTAATACAACAATAAGTGTATTTGCCGATTCCCAGCATGTCAAACTAATATTTTAATCAACATTGTTGTCAAATAGCAAAACCATTTACACCTTCACCTTATAGTAAAAAATTAAATAATCATTCACAGTACAACCACATTCATTTGTATTTTTTTTCTTTTACAAAAATGTGTGTAGATGATACAGTTTTGTTCATGACATGTCAGTCATGTATTGGTGGTGTTTTTTCATCTCAACCAAATAGTTTTACTTGCCTATACTTAACCATTCACATAAAAAACATACAAGACTCTGGTAAACAGAAGAGTGGGCACAATTCACAAGCTGTTTGTGTATGTGTGTGTGTGTGTGTCTGTGTGTGTGTGTATGTGTGTGCGCCTGAGAGTAAGAAAGCGAGAGTGAAAGGAAGACAGAAAGAGACACACACACACAGACATGTTCACATTGCATACTCATTACATTATAATTGCTGAAGGCATAAGAATGTATCAGCAGTATCACCTAATTCATAAAAGAGATTGAATGATGTGCTCAAAAATACAAACAGGATACGCTAGCTTGACAACACATCAGTAACTGTGAGCAGATACACATTACTGTTCATTCACCACTTGTTTTCCTGCCAAAAAGACAGCTTCAAGCTTCAGTGACTATGACTGGGGGATTCCCATGTAGCTGACTGAAATACTGAACTGTGAGCTGAAAACACAAAATGTTCTAAGCTATGTTTAGTATATTCTTACATTGTTGGATACATGTTCTGCTGCAGAGGCTCTCTATGGGACAAATTATTCTGCCAGTGAGCAGTTATGACTCATCCCTAGACCTCTCTGAAATGTCCCCTCCTTTATACTTTCTTCCCTTTCTCACTCTCTCTCACAGTTCCTATATCCTGTTGCTTTTCCATACCTCTCAAACCCGGCGCCTCTCTTCATCCAAACCCCTGAAGATGTGAATTTCAGTTTACAGTCTTTGCTTTGACTCCATTCCTCTCTTTTACACTGCTATAACGTGCTTTATACCTAATGAGGTAGAACACCATACTGACAGACAGATCAGCCAGATTAGACACCAAGAGACAGAAGTGGAGGAAAAAGGAGGAGGGATGTGGAGAAGATAGCGGAATAGAGAATGAGGGAGGAGGAAAGAAGATGAAATTAAAGGAATAGTGAAGAGACAAAACAGATAGAGGGCTAAACAATTATTCTGCACTGCTTTGCAAACTTCCCACCTGATCAACTACTTTAGCAATACATTTCATAAATGACGTGCCAGTACGACCAACCTTGACAACATAATGATATTATAAGCATCATTCACACAATTATAATGTAGGAAAACAATGACCATCAACAACGTGAAGGAATACAGTAGAACTGAAACAAAAAATGTTTGCTGGTAACAACTTGTCCAATGTGATGATTTGCTGCTTTCTCTTTTTTTAAATATTGCAAATTGTGTTTCTTTGGTTTTTGGACTATTGGTCAGACAAAATAAGACATCTGAAGATATCTTCTTAGGCTTAAGGAAATTGTGATGGATATTTTGTATCTGTTTTCTAAGTGATTATCTGAAAATTACACCTAATCAACAATGCAATCACATTTTTGTTGCAGACCTTTGAGGAACATTATTACTGTGAGGAGCACAATGCGATAAAAAGAGTTTCACTGACCTCTGACATCTTGCCATTATTCATTATTTGATGGTGCAGGTCCCGGAGTAATTGGCCTCACATTTCTTTTACACAAATTAGAACACACACACACACACACACACACACACACACACACACACACACACGGACAAACACCTGTGGATTCTTGACATTTGCAGAGCTGCTGCCTTTACTGCCAACTAGAATAATACATTGATTGGTTCTATTAACTAACTACAAAAATAACTCATATATAAAAGTAAAAGACTAAAAACAACTACTATAGCTATAACTACACACACACACACACACACACACATATATATATACTGTACATATACATGAAAATATATGTATGTATGTATGTATATATAAAACATACATACAGTACATACATTACATACATATATATATATATGGGATATATATAACCCTTCCTTGCAGGAAGATTGTGATGATGCCATAGATTATATTATAAAAATAGAAGATTGAGAATAGTAGAAGTGACTAGTGATACGGTATACAGAAATGTCACTTTTTAGCCAGTCAATAGATCGACTTATACACTACTGCGTTGTTTGTTCGTTAGGTAACCTGGTTTGTTGGTGTCTTTGCTCCATTCAGTGAGCTCCAGTGAACCGTACTGACGAGAAGATCCCTCCTTCTTCTCCATCGGTCAAGCAGCTGCTCTTCTCGTCTGTTCTCTCAACGCTTCCAGTTGCAGTGGCTGGGAAACAGCAAGTGGAAACTACAGGGCAGGGTCTCGCAGTCTCAGTTTGTTGCTGTATTTCATTGAGTCACCAATACAACAACCTGTGGAGGCGGAGAGAGCGAGATGCTCCAGCGGTTCCCACCAGCTGTGGCTGGTGTCGGTGTGCGTGCAGCGCGCAGGAGTCTCCCCGTGTTACCAGTACTAGTTAACCAGTTATATAGTAATTATATAGCACCATCTGGTGGCCAATGGACGCACTTACAGTGAGGGAGAGTTCACGCCACCGTGGTAGAAGTTAAACTACTCCAAACCACTTCCTCTTCTAAAAAAGGCCAGAAGTAAGTCGTTTATTCATAGAAAGTATTGAGATTAACCATATTTATCATAAAACATAAACACCGTTTTACAAAACAAAATCATTTATTTACACACTTACATTTTGATTTTAATGACGTCGTCTTTTATGATTATAGATTAAAAAAAAATAATGTGCAAACTGTACCATGAATTTTTCATGATTTTACCACCAGACCAGCAGACACACACACACACACACACACACACACACACACACACACACACACACACACACACACACACACACACACACACACACACACACACACACACACACACACACACAGACTTCCAGTTCCTGAGGCTGACATTTATTGCCTGAGATCATACCTGTGGGGATACAAAAAGGCTCCTGAGCCATTTTTTGGTGTGTTATCTAATAATTATGTGGTAAAAACAAATGTAATAAATGACAATTGAGCCAATAGTTGTGTTAAGTCTTAAAGTATAAGTTAACAACACATGTAGTAATAATTACATGATTTACACACTGTTACTCCACTCCCACAGGGACATAATAAAACAAGCCTTGCTGTTTTAGTGCAAAAAGTTGCAATTTACCATGTTTATGCATCATCAAATGCACCACAGTGAGTAGATGGGGGGTCAGAGGTGATTTTCACACCTTGTGGCTGATACATTTAAAACATTTGCTGGCATGTGTGCAAGTTTTAGATTTGAGCGTACCCAAAATCGTGCATGTCTTGGTCGTAGACAGTGGCTTGAAGTCAGGCTACTTCATGTAACTCAGTGTGTACATGATCCCCCCGTCTGTCTGAGACAGTAAAAGAGAAAAGCTGCTTCTGTTGTGTAGTAGTTCTTGACACGTGGCTCTAGCTTCTGCACTGAACATAGTGTGCAGTTCTTAAAACCTTCCAGAACATTTCCAAAAACCTAAACCCAAGGCTAATGTCAGTCACCTGCACCTTCAAAACAACTTACACCTAACAGGTAACAGTTACAAGAATACCAACTTATTTAATGATTCAGCTAAGACAAATGTAACAGGTAAGGTAATCAGCAGCCTTCCTTATTCCAGTCTTTTAACAATCTGGATGTTGTAGTTGCTGACAGGCCAGACGAGTCTGTATTCTTTTGTGTGTACTGTAAGTGTGTGCGACAAGAAGGTAATGAAAAGTAGTGTGTCTATGAAGTAGAGTAACTGTCAACCCTTCAAATCTGCATCACCAAGTGGTGACTTGGAGAAACTGATTTTCAGAGTTTGGAGTTCTTTAAGATGTCAAATTATTAGTGATCTAAATATCAGTAGCCCTGAAATCTTTAATGTATACAGGTACATACCTTTGCTTACTTATTTTCCCCTATTTTCTCTCTAGTGTCAAAGGCTGTACTGTTCTTTGGCAATCTAATCTGCATACATTTACTGACCATCTAAATATATATACAGTGGTACAGAAACACTGTAAGGAGTTCGGTCACACCTTGCACAGCAAATAAAATGGTATTACACACCATTTTGTTCCTATTACTGTAAAGAAGCCAACTTGTTATTTAGCTTCAAGAAGTGTGACAAATATGGAATGTGGTGCTTTTGAAAGTATAGTCTTTTCCATACATGCCAGTCAGTCCAGACTGACTGAATAAAAAAAGAATGGTTTTGGAACAGTTCTGTGTGGCTCAAAGGTGTTCCTTTTGTCCACCATCAAAACATAGCATGGATGGTCTCAATTCTCAAAGTTTCTCTGTGGGCTTAGTCCACCACATCAGGTGATGATGCCAGCAAATGTGTTGATTGGTAGAAGAAGTCTTTTGCTCATGTATTTGCTCAGTCCAGCATCTTTGTCCGCTCCCAACTTGTATTTGGACCGCATGGTTTTCTGGACGCAGTATCCGGGATCAAGACATGGGGAGATCTCCAAGCTACAACACAAACAGGTTCAAAATAGAGCCATCAGTTTGGGGGTTGCACAGAAACTAAGTCCAGACTCACAAAGACTCAAAGGTCTTATTAGGTACTAGTTGAGAAAATACAAAATCTAATTGAGAAAATGATGCATATTTAAGTTGTAACACAAACCAAACCCCAACAGAGCAATTTCAAACACAAACCATAGGGTTCCACTTTAAAACCCACCATTGCTGGTGCCCTAAAGATGCTTTAATTAATTGGAGATCTCTTTGATCTGAATGAGCTTTTACAGCAATGATGGCTATTAATGATAATTTTTCTAATCAATCAAAGTGTTATCCACCCCCCCACCCGCTCTTCTCCCTCTCTGCCCATCTCAGGTGCTCCTGATTCCTGATTGTCAGTGTGGCCCCAGCCCTGTATTTAAGAAAGGCTGGGAGACAGGGATCACCCTCTGAAAACCACTGGTGTGGTTTTAATTTGGTGGATACTTGGTTTGTGGCGTTGTGGAGAAGAATTTCTGAGGGGTGCTGTTGTAAGTGCTGTTTATGTTGCACATATACATGATTGGTTGTCTCAGTGTTGTAAAAATTAAGGATAGAATCTCTTACCTCTGCACGTCTCTGTAAGTCCTGCGACAATCTCTGTCCAGTGTAACAGTGAAAGATCGACTCTCCAAAGTGCGAATCTTAATGTTGCTGGACCGAAACTTCGACTCCTGAGACTTAAACAAAAAAAGGATAAAATGATTCATTGTTGTATAAATCATTTACATTCTACAAGTGTTAACATAAACAGTCTCCGTGAGGATGATCCACTAGAGATATGAGCCTAGCCTTCAATTGCCTAGACTCACCACAATGTTGTTTTTAGTTTTTATTGGAGATTCATTCAACGTCAGTGTCAAACAGTTCAGATCTATGAGAAGAAGGCAGAGAAAAAATAAGACAAAATCATAAAATATATTTTAAAATAGTATGAAATATTGAGTGTGTCAGAGATAATAGTGAACCTTCTGCTTCATTGGAAGGAATAGCATTGATCTGAGCGCCTGTTGTCCTGACTGAGATTCCTTTGTCAATGTCTCGGCCACTTAATGTCACCTGATATGACCCATGGAAACACACACACACACACACACACACAACACACACACACACACACACACACACACACACAAAGCATACAAGTGTCAAGGGTTTAGCAATAACACAAAGTCATTCCTTACACAAACCAATACAGTCTAAAATGGATATATCTGATAGATTCTTCCAGTAATTGATAAGGCATGCAACTACACCGACGGTCCCCTGATGGCACTAATCTAATAAGGAAATACTGGATGTAAAAAACAACTTACCTTTCTGTAATTCATCGAGATAACAGCCCCGCATAGATCCCCTGAGCTCTTTTTCTGCTTTTCTGTTTGAGAAACAGACATGTTGATACACTTGTTTTTGAACAGACACAGGCAAGCGGGTGTGTGCAAATATCATTGAAAACATTAGGAAAATAAAGAAAAACCCAATTAACCTCTAATTGACGCTGAGATCTGTCGGAACTCAGGAAACTCCATTTCTAGATGAGTAAGAAACACATTTTCCACAGGATCCTTTGCCATGTTGGTGAATGTGATCTAAGGGAAAACATACAACTTTTAAAAACCAAAAGACATTTGAAAGACATTTTTGTGTTAAAACCTTTTGGTATAAAGCAATTTAGCTCAGTAGATGCTTCAGATTGGAGAGTACACTGTGCTTTTAACCCTCACAAACAATAACATTACACATGAAATGTACCGGTACCTTAACAAAGTATATGGTGAAGTAGACAGGCTGCAGGCCGGTACGAACGTAGTAGGAAATGACATCAGATACGAAAGGCTCTTTTGGCCTCCCTGGGTTTGTCTGCTGCTAGAGAAAACCAAATTCATGTAAAATAATCCTTCCTGCCTGCACAATGTTCCAACCACAAACTTATTTTAGTCACACTTGGGTCACATCAAGTGAATTTAGTGAGTCACTAAAATGCTTGTCAGGTAATTCAATGCTGCTTGTTAATGTTCCCAGTCACATGAGTAATAGAAATTGACTTTAAGTCTATGGCTTTAACTTTAAATTTGAACTTTTACTTATTCATATTTACTTTATGATTTATTCATATGACACATATGAATAAAGACCCAATTTAAACCTCAACCATTAACAAACAAGTTTTTCCATTTTTCTTCCCAGAAAGTTAAAAAGTTCTGGAAAAGGGAGGAGGACGCAGAAGTTAGAGAACAACCATTCACTTTGAGGTACTTGATATGATATGAGACATAAGATATGAAGTACAGAAAGGATTTAGCCAGAGAGCACGCTACACCTGAACAAAACAAGCTTTTTTTAAATAATAATCATAAAGAAAAGGCACTTCATGCATCTATGTCATGTGTCTCTTGTACTGCTATAATATTTACATTATTATATATTATATATTACTACATTCAACTTATATATTCTGTAGATGTTCCTTTGCTCATTTCCAATGTCATGGTAATTGTATATCATCTCTATGTAACTGCTGTGGTTTTAAAATAAGCAGAAAAAGATTTTATGCAGCTTCCTGTGTTTAAACTTGTGCAGAAAACAGTGGCCATGCTGACTAAATCGGTTGCAGTAATACGATGACATTTTCATTGAAAAGAAAAGTAAAGATAGTCAAGTGTCCCTCATTGTTCTCTCAAACACAAAGCAAACACAAAGTATTTATCTAACATAGCCCTGCTTTGAGAAAAAAAGCATTTGTTTAGAAGTGTATCATACCATCTTAGCCAGTTTGGGGATCATGCAGCCTAAACTGTGGATGTTAGAGTTGTACCATGGGTCCACCATGCTCAAGTAAGAACCAAGAGTGCAGGGATTCCCCATGGACTGATGGATGTTTTCCTAGAAAAAAAAGGAACATGAAAGTGGAACTAAAAACTTGGCAAATCAACAGCAAAGATGGAAGGTTTTCTTTCTTTTTCTATAGCTATTGCATGTTTTTAATTATTTTAGTTGTTTACAAAATCAGTTAATCAGAGTCAATATTGCATATATAAATTCTCCACCTCACCTCTAAAGAGCAGCGACAAACAGCTCAGGTCTATTAAAAAGGAAGTCCTTGGTGGAAAAAAGACCCTTGAACTAACATTTATTTTTTGGTGTTCTCAATGACATTACACAACTACACAGAATAGGGCTATTGTATAATATCATACCAAGAAAAATGAAATGCAAAAAAATAATAAAAAAATAAGAGCATAATAGCTAAGCAGATATATATTATCTATATCTGAGTGGGTGGCTGATCTTTAATGCAATATCTACATTGCCCATTATTAGCAACCATTCATCCAATGTTCCAAAGGTAGATTCTGTTTATTAATCTGACATCATTTTAAAAAACTAACTAGAAAAACATTGGAGAACCCTTTTGCAATTATGTAAGCACATAATGTAATCTGAAACCTGCTGCCCTGGTTAAAAAAACAATGCAACTAATCTCAGCTGGTATACAGTGTACTGTGTGTGTATATATACACACACAGTATATACTACATGTATACAGTATATGTGTGTGTGTGTGTGTGTGTGTGTGTGTGTGTGTGTGTGTAAATGACTGAGCATTTCCCTGCAGTGTCACTACATTATTGCTTAAAGGAAACACACAATGACAACATTGTAATGGGCATTTTGACAAACTGATCTGCTGTTACTGGAGACAGAAGTCATTTGTCTTGTTATCTCTAGAGTTGTGTTGACTTTCACACAACAGGCCAATGACATGTTGATAAGAGGAAGTGCCCTTACTTTGATAGAGGAGATAGGAGTTGTGGCCCTGCAAACAGGGATGTAGTAAAACTGGAGGTTTACTTTCATTGTAAGAAAAAGCCTCCGCGCTTCCCTTTTCCTGCAAAGACAATCCAGAGATTTGTGAGAAGCACAAAGTGCTTCAAACGTCTGACTGATTTTTTTCTATAGCACATTTCATACAAGTTAATGTAACACAATCTGCTTAATACAGAAGCGACTTAAAATAATATTTAGTTCGGTTATACAGAGTAAAATATACTGTATACAAAACATATACTGAACACACACGCACAGGCATGCACACACACACAGTGACAAACTCAGCTATTCATAGACTTTGGTAAAAAGGTTTTTAGCCTTATAAAAATGTTCAGTGTGGAGGCCTCTCAGTTCAACTGGCAGGGTGTTTCATATCATTGGGGTATGAACACAAAAGGCTGCCTCCCCTGCTCATGAGTTACAGCAAGGGGTGGTTAAGAGACCACTGCCTGTGGATCTGAGGGTTCTTGCTGGTATATATCTAATGAACATGTCTCTAATATACTGAGGTGCAAGGCCATTGAGAGCTTTATATACTAGTATACTATGTTCAAACTTCTTTGTTCCAGCCAGAACGCGTGCAAGCCGCATTTTAAATAAATTGTAGTCGCTGAATAGCTGATTTCGCCGGTGAACAGACCGTTACAGTAATCACTAATCAATACAGTAATCTACTTGTTATAAATGCGTGAATCAATTTTTCATAGTCTTCCTTTGACAGAAAGCCCTGTAATTTAGAGATATTTTTAAGATGGGACAAAGCTGATTTTGTGACTTATATATACAGTATATATATATATATATATATATATATTTTAACTTAGTATCTTTAGAAATTAGGCAGATTTTGTTTATGCAGTGCATTTTAACCAACTTAAATTAACATATATATTATATTAGTACAGAATATACATTTTTTCATTTCTGTATTGTTTACAGCAGTATTTAGCCTCATTATTATGCATAAACAAAAGCAAGTTGCTCCAACATCTCATATCATCTATTTAAGAGGGGAAACCCAGTGTATGTTGTGAAAATAAAGTTCCCATTATTGCACTCTTGTATTGTGTTCATGAGAAAGACCACCATAAATGATAAGTGCAGATCTTAGTTGTAAAAACGAATACATGGATATACAACAGAAATCAATATATTCTATCAGCTTCATCATCATGTATGGGACCCTCACCTGAAGAAATAGTAGGCTTTGGCCAGGCGGCCCAGTACCCTGTCGTCTCCCATGGCGACTATCCTGGCAGTAAAGTGTCTCTGCTGCTTGAGGAAGGGGTTCTGCATCGCGCTGCTTCCTGCCCGCCTTTGCAGAGTCGCCCCTCTTCTTCCTACCCTACCTCCACTTCCTCCTCCTCCTCCTCCGGCTCCAAGGCTTGCGTGATCTTCCAGGGTGTCCTGCATCAGCACCATACTGTCCTTCGCAGATGGTTTCATCTTGATGCCTCCACGCCGTGACAGCCTCATCGGCTTGTGCTTACTTGGAGAAGGAAAAGATGTACTGTCATACTCCAGGTCTTTATAATTTTAAGGCTTGGAAACAAAAACAAGTGATACAAAGATTCCATGATAAGATAAACATCACTGTTCTCTTAAATATTTGTGTATGTTTTCTTACAGTAATAAGTAATAAATGTTTTTGGTGAAGATTGACTACTTTATTTTAACTTAATTTTAAGTGATCATTCACATAGAAAACAATGGCTCTAAAAATCTAAAAACTTAAGGTATGCTCAAGGCAGTTATGTGTATGTTTTACTACAGAGACTGCAAATTAAGTAAAACTAGCTGTGGGTATCAACACGTCAACTAAAAGGGACTGAATTTACGTTTTGTATTGTTCCCATGTTGGACTAATGCTGGCAGTGTCCAAAGATGACGATGGCAAGGGATCAACACCGGGGGGCAGGTCTCTTTCGATGCCGCTGTCGTTGGACATGACAGAGAAGCGCGTCATGTCAGATGGCATCAGGTCGCTGGGCGACTCACCAAGCTCAAAGTCTTCCTGCTCCTGGCTGAGGGAAAACTGCTCCGACATGGAGCTGGATCGAACCCACTTGGCCAGCTCTCGCCCTGTCAAAATTTGAACATTAATCATTTACACAACACAACACTCATATGGTGCAAGCAAAAAAATCTACAACTAGTCTCACACTGTCAGAGTGCTAAGTGGTATAATTAGCTTTTTAATTATGCTTCACTTTCAAACTGCCTCATACTTCTACTTTAGTCACATGTGTCAGAAGGCCATTCAAAAGCTCTGTGACGCTATCGAGTTACACTGAATTTAATTCATGCTACAGTAATCGTCTAATGAGGCAGCTGTTGGTGAATAAACCTTCAATTTATAACTGTTACCATGCAAAAAGCCAGTTCTCAGGAAAACCCTTTTCATCTGTGATAGCAAAATAGTTTTCCCTTTATTTCAGGTTCACTTCATTCAGTTATTTTTGAGTAAATCATTCCAGCTGCAGCCTAATTCAGTTCAGCTGACTGGTAGTAACAACTTCCTCTAGACCCCCCCCACAGTTTCCAGAGCCACTCACAGATATCCAGATCCTCCGTCCACAAGTAGAAGCTCATCTCTGGGTTAGGAAGAGGGCAGTCACACAGTCCTCCCCTGGACAATGGCTCTGCAATGCACACACACACACACACACACACACACACACACACACACACACACACACACACAACACACACACACACACACACACACAAGGAGAAAGAGAGATATGAATAAACCAAAACTGTCACAATGTTACTCATAACAAACACCTCCCCACTGACAGAACTTCCTCTCTGTGTGAACACTGCTGTCTATTCCTCCATCTACAAGGAGGGATGAGGGGAGAGCAGGTTCATCGGATAGTTGCTGACATGATAAGAGTGTGTGTCATGGAAATAGATATCCGGGATTTATAAAAATACTAACTCAACTGATTTGGCCATAGCGGAAACCACTAGATAGTGGCAAGGTCAAATGTTTGATCTCAGCCACAGCTGGCATGTCAAGCCCTCGCAGACATGGAAAACATGTCCATCATGGACAATGTTTGAACAGAACACTGTACACCAATATGCTGGTTTAGACACAAGCAATTATACAACAACAAGATAATAAATAAATCGCACAAAACAAGATAAAAACAAGGATAGAATAAAACAAAAAAATTAATCAAAATCCCCATTAATGTTAATATGTTGCACTAATTAAAACAACTGCCATTCAAACAACCTGGTAGGGCTCAGAAACGAAGTGCATTGTCAAGAAACAATCATTTGTGAAATGTGGCGCAGCCCCAGTCACTGTGTGATCTAATAATAATAATAATAATAATAATAATAATAATAATAATAATCATAATAAATTGAATTTGTATAACACTTTTCAAGGACACAAAGTGGCTTGTGTTTGTGGTGCTTAAAATCACCTTCGTAACAGGTCCCAGTTGGCTGTCAGAAACGGAAATGCTTTTTTTTCAAACTGCAAACCAGGACAATAAGTAATCCTAAATGCCAAACAAATAATATAAAATACTCAGAAGATAGGACTAATGTGCAATTTATGCAGACATCCATGTCATATTTATCATCTCTGAGGTGGATGTCATTTAATGCAGCAAAATAGCAAATATTTGGTCCACTTAATGTATACAGTGTAATGTTGGTTGGTTGATGGTTACAATGTTTTCATCAGATGTGCCTGTGGTTCTTGTGGTTCTCGTTCCCTTATTGATGTTTAGCAATGCCAATACGTCGATTTATACCTCAGACGGTGCAGCTATGCCTCAGAGAAACTGCAGTATTTCTTTTTTCTATTGAGCTCCTACCTGAGTTTGTATCCTTGATGATATTGCTGTACAGCTGCTGAAGACGGCTCCTCAGCGCTCCCCCCTCCCATGTGCCGCCCTCTTCCGCACTCTGCTCAAGAGCCGCCAACACTTCCTGAAAGTGCGACTCAACGTCTTGACCCATGTCCTGTCCCAGAACACACAAACACGTGTGGATGAACACAAATGCACACACAGGAAGATAAACACATATAGACTCTGTATTAATAGCAAAGAGGTGAGGGGTTATTAGCGCACGTGTGCGTCTGCCCTGGTGTTTGTCCGGCTAAAGGTGTTACTTTAGGATCGGTGCCAGAAGACACTTCCACCTTGCAGCTTAAAGACAACAGACCTCCATTCAGGATGTTTCACATAACACGTACATATGAGCTAAGGACTATTTTCATCCAGGACCAAAAAATGAAAAAGTTACTTGCATCACCAAAAACATAGCCTTACAATATCCTATTGTACTAACGCTTATTTGAAGGTTGATAGTCATTCTGGTAGGTACTTGCAATCACTTCAACTCTTCCAACATGCTGTTTATGAATGAATGATGGGTGTTATGCCCAAGTAATTCCGGAGGTCATTCACTCTGCCCTGAATGGTAACTGCCAACAGTAAATCACATGGGAAAAATATGGCACATTATGAAAACTCTAAAGAGTTGTTGTGAAATTGACTGGACGAATTATATCAGACCAGAGATGACTAAAGGGAAGAGAAGCAATGTGGAATTATGTTTTCCTAGCATCTGTAGAATGTTAACTAACCAAACATGTGGTTTTCTGACTAAATTAATTTCTTACTATGGAGCTGTATTGTTATATATATTATGTTTCATGAAACTCAATTTCCAGCCATATTTCAACATGCACTTGGCACTAGCTGTCAAGTACATTTCACAGATCATTGTCAATTCTGATAGCCTTTAGCTAAATAGCTGTTTTCCTTGCTTTTAGCTTGAAGCCAGACCAATAAGTGAATTCAGTGGTATAATTAGCTGCCTACAGAGCTATAGCCATGTCAGAAAAAGTCTGAAAATCTTGTCCAATCAGGTGAAATACACTAAGTGTAAGTGTAAATGTTGATGTATCTGGGAAGGAGGGCATGTGTCAGTTAGAGGATGGATACCCGACCCGAGCCCGACGGGACCCGACGGTACCCGACGGGTCGGGCCGGGTTCGAACAGATTTTTAGAAAGGATGCTCGGGTTCGGGTCGGGCTCGGTCACATCAGCGCGATAAGGCATTGAACATTTTGAATTTAAAACAGCTTATTATGTAGGTAACCAATAGGCCTGTTTCACCTGATGCAAATGTTCGTTTTTTGGATTAAAATAAATGTCAAATATTACCCTAACATCCGTCTTCCTTTGTTAAATTTGTTAAACTAGCTGTGACAACGAAAGACGTGCGTATTAAGCTACTTGTGGCAGCGCAACGATGGAAGATGTTAAAAAGAAGTTGCCCGCAGGAGATTTTAAAACTATTTGTGCATTGATGCGCTCATCTGTTGACATTTCCCAATGCCTTCCTACAATTGCTTAATAAAAGCGGCTTTCCACACAAACAAACGTACATGTGTCATTAGTATGAGAAACAAATGCGATTTTAACTGGGTCGGGCTCGGGTCGGGCTCGGACATAAATATCTTAATGCCTGTCGGTCTCGGGTCGGGTTCGGTTACTGCTCTGTCGGACGCGGGCCGAGCTCGGACAGAAAAATCCGGCCCGATCCGCACTCTAGTGTCAGTTAACCTACTTGCAAAAACATCTGTCCACACTGAACTGAGCTATGGTAGGGTACATTTACTGAAGCAACAATTGTGAGCAAGCTTTGTGTGATTAGTATAGGCTTAGAATTCAAGTATAAAGTCAAGTCACATTCAATGATTAAGTTAATAAGTAAACAAATAATCATGGGAAATTCTGAGCCTAGCTCTAACTAGTTAAGAGAAAATGGCAAACATGTAGAAAACATTCACATTGTCTTTACAAATCCTCATGAGTATTAGGTTTATCAGAGAGCAAAAAAACAAACATAATAGCAGAGACAACAACATTGTGGAGGACAAGACACTGCAATCACCATAACAGACAACTAGAGAACATAAAGGAGAAGGCAATAAGTGAGGTCAACAAAATAGTATTGTCCGGTTCCACTGACCTTTAGAGCTTGAGCCAGTTTCGGCCCGTGGCACTGCTCTGCTCCTAAAGCAGCCTGTATGGAGTGTTGGACCACCCTGCACATGTAATCTAGAGGACTCAGAGATCCATCTGAAACTGAAGCGGACGTCTCAATATCACCCAACAGGACTTGTCCCAAAGAACCGGAGAAGACTTCTGGGTCAGCCAGAACAAAGACCCTGCAGGGATTTACATGACAGACTTGAGGAAATAAAAAAAAGCCTTTGTAAAGCTTCAATTCCCAAAGTCTTTTATTGTACACTCAAACGTGATACATATTTGGCTGGACCGCAAAGACTAGCCCTTAAGACTGACATCAATGCAATGGCAGCCTTACAACACCAGACACTCACCACACATCTGCTTGGTAGAGAGGGAGGGGAACATATTTTTAGTGGTGGGGAAAACCGGAGTACCGCTGAGGAAATACATGCAGACACGGGGAGAACATGTAAAGGCCCAGGACGACCAGGGGTCGAACCTGGTGCCTTCTTGCTGTCAGGCTACAGTGCTAACCATTGGGCCACCATGCTGCTTGATGAGAAGTACTACAGTTGCCCTGGGGCCCATTAAATACTGGTTTTGGTACCCATCCCTAAATAAAAGGATTTTCCTTATTCAGTGGGTTTCAGGCAGTCTTTTATGATGTTCCAGAGTTTCACATTTGCATACTGTACATGGTCAGCACTACTACAGATGAACTTTTAAAATCTATTTCCACACAATAAACACCCCCGCTGACTATCTCTGTAACAATTTGGCCCCGACTAGGCATATTGAGCATACACAGTCCAGCCATATACTAACTTTTGACCTAGTGTTGTTATTTATGACTCACCTCTCCTGAAAGGGATAGTGCTCATTTTTTAGTCTCTGCTCTGCTGTGACCATCCTCTGGTACATCAGACCTGTGGAGGATTTAATGACAGACTGGCATTTAATGTGGTTGTAAATCGTCATACAGATTAACTGACGCATGCTTGATGAATGGACAGTTCAATGAACATCACAGGAACCACAATCTGGCTTTTCTTGGAGTGATGGCAGCATTTGAAGCAGTTTTGTGTTTTGATGATTTTTATGTCCTCACATGATCAATGCAATTTGTGGGTGGTATTTTCATTGTTGAATTTATTTATTGTAAGTAACTTTGGATAAAGAAAATTAGTCATATAAATGTAGTGTAATAATGGCCCTCTCTTTACTATAGTCTCCTGTGGCAGGACTCTGTAAGTTAGTGTCAAGGGAGAAATCTGCTCATCTGGTCTTACTATCTACACTGTAGTATAAGCTGTTGTCTGTCAATACATTTATTGGATGCATCTAGGTTTAGGTTTGGCTACATTTGTTCTCTTATGTCTTCTTAATAGTTTTCAGTTTGGTTTAATGTAGTTTTTTTCTCTTTTATGGTAGGTAAATATACATCTTTACAATTACAAAGCAGGCTTGGTCAGCCTTTGTTTTTCAAACTGGGTTAAGACACAAAGGGTATAATTCCAACCTTAACAGTATGAGTAATAGATAATTCATGTTTTGATGGACCTATCTGAGGGATTGGTCATTGTGGGAAATGACAGGATCATGACAAAATGCACAAGAATAAATAAATAAACCAATGGCATCATTTATGAAAAACAACACTTCTATTTCATTTTCGTAAAAGAAATGTCAAGAAGGAGACAGAGTGATTTCAATGCTAATCATGTAATAAAATGAACAGCATAGCTATGATTGCAATATAACAGAATTCCATATAAATGTGTCAAAACAAGGCTGAAAACAAAACAGCTGGATCTCTTTGAACAAGTTGTTCTGAAACCCTGACAGAAATGAACCAATCACGTCTTGTTATTCATTTAGACTGAAATGCCAAGCTGAGAGTAGAATAATACCTGGAATGGAGCGTTCAGTTTTTATCTGTCTTGTGTAGCTGAGGCCTACAGTGCAGTAGGGATGGGGGAAGGTCAGGAGTCTCTTACAAAAGTCATAGACACGCTTGTAAAGCTCATCTGGAATGTAGGCTGACTGGAATATTAACAATAACACACACACACACACACACACACACAAACACACACACACTTGACATTTAATACTTTGTTCACATTTGTTCCTGAAATTAAAACACATTTGCTCATCCTGTTACCTTTTTCTTGCACAAACTCCCTACATTGCATAATAGTGTGAAAAAAGTATGAACAAGAAAGTCTGAGGCAGCTTTTCACAATTCAAAAATGTGGCAGGAATACTTTACCTGAATAATGGCATACATTAGTGTGTGGAGCAGAGGTATTATGCATGTGCGAGAGTCCCATCTCTCAGCCTGCAGAGAAAACACACACTGTTAGGGCTCCACTCCAGCTCTCGACTGATGACAGACCGAGGACTGTACATTGCTACTAGAGCTGAAACTATTAGTTGATTAATCAATTGGTTAATTGACAAAAAAATAGTGTTAAAAGTGAAGTTTTGGTGCTTTTGTGTGGTCACATGTGTAGACCATGTCAAAGTTTCAACAGTGCCACTGCTGAAAGCAAGTACCTTTTCCAGCTCTTTTATCAGCAACCACACCAGAGATAAGCTGTTGGTAGGATTGTTTTGGACCTTCTTATGAAGTGTCCATCTCAGCATGCCTGGACACAGATAAACACACAAGACTTCAACAGATGGAAGATTTGCACATGAGTAACACAAACTTGCAAAATGTGTCACACTTTTCTCCATTACAGTGCTAATCCAAAATATGTCTGATGACTAACAAGTGAACAGCCCACATACTCCTGACACGGCAAAATATTCCACAGTGTGATTAAGACTTGCAGGCTGGCGTCAGTAAATATGTATTCAGGGTGGTTTACTGGGGTGGAATTGCTAAATAAAGAAAAATGCTGGAACACATAAAGTCTTCAGCAAAGAATTGGGTCAGTTTAGTGACATCTAATCCTCATGTCAAGACATACTGAACCATTAAGACCCAGTGATGTAATCAGATGATGCTGTTTGTAAGATTTCATATATTACATGTGAGCAGAGCCAACAGCAGAGATGGATAAAAACCACATCAGTGTTAACTAAAAATATTCACATCTTAATAGTTTTACTTTATTTCACTGTGTTGTAGTAGATCTATTGTACCTTTGTTGAAACAGTCAGAAGGCTGCTGGTTGTCTGTTTCCCTGGGCAGCACAGCCTGGATGCTGCGGTAGAGTTCTGGCTCTGGAACTGTGGGGGAACAGCTGGCTGATAATAAAGTTGTTAGGTTGTGTGTTTAAGTCTGAATATGAAAAGTTTTTTCCTTAAATCAGTATCTTTTGAAAGAAACACAGACCAGCCCTTCGTTTTTCTGCACATATCTGCATCATTGCATGTGTTTATCTGTGTGTGTTGTGTACCTGTTGGCTCCATGCTGTGCATTCTGGTTGAGTTATCCCAGTGGGCTTCGTTGGTCATGTCTCACATGCATTGTGGGTCTATCAACTGTAATCAGAAAGAAGACATGGACAGGAAGTGTCAGTCATTTTCTGTCATGTCTGAGGTCAACACTAAGTGGGTGAACAGCCTGCCTGATGGCTGAAAGTAAATGTGGGTAAGCCATAAATGTTTTCTCCTTGCTGACAGCAGAGTTTAAAATTACACTGATACATTGAAAGAAGCTAATTAAAACTCTCTCTAGTCACAGGAGGGCTGTCTTGATACGTTTCTCTTATTGTATTTTTGTGTGAAATATATTAGCCCCAGTTAACATTTACTGTATGCCAGTTTAGTAGTTTAGTATTTGACATTTACACACAAAAACGTCTATATATATATATATATATATATATATATATATATATATATATATATATATATATATATATATATATACACACACACACACACACACACACACACACACACACACACACACACAAACACACCAATGGTTAACAGGTGCAGTGGTCCCACACTGACCCTCCCCAACAGTGATAAAGAGTATTCCCTTAAATACATTTAACCCACTTTAACTCTCGAGCCACTTTCCTTATCTCAGGTCCCAGTCACCTCTCAAACCTCTGCAACATTAAATATATAGTGAAATTTGGTAGAATCTGAAAAGCATCACCCACTTGTTTAGTTTTAGATCCTTTCTTATGAAATTAATATATCCAACATTAAAAAAAACCATTGAAACCACAACAAACACTAAGCGCTAATGCAACAGGAAACTGCATTTCCTGCAGCATTTATACATACACTGACTGTTTCTTGTAAATGCAGAGTGGTGGATGAGATGTTCATGCTTTGGTCCTTTCTGGACAATTTCTCAGAGGAACTCCTTCAACTACTCTGCTCTCAGCATACTGACCATAGATCATCCATATACGACCACTTTGGTACAAATAAAGAGCTCAAGAGGCTGATCATAATCTCAGTGTAAAAAAAACACCAGATATGTATCATACCGTCACAAAACATGTACAAAACAGGCAGAAACCAAATGCTTTTGCTTTATGGAAGTTGTTAGTTAACTGTACTGTACATATCTGTAGTGTCACACAAGGCAGCTAAACTACCAAAACCATCTTCCTCCATATTCTACTGCTAACTAGTTAAGGCATAACAGTTGTAAAGTAAAGTATAGATAATATTACATAAACTTACCTTGTCCTGTACAGGCATGGACCAACAGTCCTGCAGGTCTTTTACATCTACACACAACACTCTGTGTACTGAAACAAACAAGTGTGTGACGGAGAGAGTGAGAGCGAATCACAGGCAAGTGAGTAATGTGACTCATTGCTGAGTATATTTCCTCTTGTGAGAGGGTATGAGGTAGTGACAGGGTATATGCAGTGTGTGTGTGTGTGTGTGTATGCGTGTGTGTCAGCAGAGTTGAAGTGGGAGGTGGGGAAAAGAAAGAGGGGGAGAGAGTGTTGAGCAGGTGTTGGAGTGTGACAAAGAATCATAACCTGTATGAGTCCAGTTAAGCTGGCCCACGGCTGAATGTATTTGAATTTCTTTCCTATTTTTTCTATTTCTGCACTTCTGAATTGCAACATTTTGCTCTCTTTCATGTCAACATTCAACACTCATTCCACACAAACGCATGCCAAATGTGCACAGAAACACACACACATGCCGCATGTTCACAATGAAAGGATTTTGTGTGGATTAACCTTGATCCCTCTAAGAAAAGCAGTGCTTTCTAAAACAGAGAGTTAACAGAACTGCCTCAGCAGCTGAACGCTGCCTGTTCTGCCTGTTTGACCACAAGTTTCCGTTTGCCTCTAGTGTATTCACTCTCTTGTCTCTGTCACTCTATCCCCCCCCCTCCCCCTTCTATCTTGGTCTTTGCTGCACATGATGTCTAAAAAGATTGTTTCCGTTTCTTATTTTCATGCCTACACACAAAAGACACAAAGTTGTACTGGGTTGTATTGATATAGAGAACTCACTATGCATGCAAAAGGCATCCATGTGCACACATGAACTCTCGTCCACAGAGATGTGCACACATACACTCATGTTTTACCTTTGTAACGGAAACTATTATTGCAGTGTTGGACATAACACATCCACAACATTTCCTCTCTGTCTGAATGAGTGGGCAGACGATACTCTATATTTAGAGAGAGAGAGAGAAAGATGTTGTAAAAGAGGGAAACCAGTTTTTAAAAAGCTTTAAAATAGATGCACCACATCATTCACAACCTTTCCAAATAACTAGCTTAGAAAAAACACAGTCTGCAGAAAGAAGGGAGCCTCTTAAACACAAAAGCACCATCATAACGTTTTGATTGTATTTCAAGCTAATATCACTGTAAATGAACTATTCAAATATAAAACTTCATGTTGTTTGACTTCTGTTCGAGGGCCACATGCTTTTCTGTGTGTTTAAGGAATTTTACATAATCTATTATACACAATTACTCTAACAAACAACACCAGAGAGTAGAGAAGAAAGTTAAGTTTCAACTATTAAAACTGCATTAAGGTTGCAGATGCACACAAAAGCAAAGGTAGATCATTTACAATGACCATGTGCACCAATACTCCGGAAAACACTGTATCAATTAACACACAGTGTATGAGACAGTCCATGTGAGATAACAACTTGAAACGTCACCAATCAGAGTCAATCCTATGACTTTTTCTTAACTTTTTGGACCTACCACTGTGCACCTCACAGCAACATTCCATTATTTTACTGTAACAAGCCAACATGAGTTGCGCGTAACATCTCTTCCTTGATTTGTACAGGTTGGGCCTTTTTGTCATTGGTGCCAGTAAATTTCCAAATGGTTCAGGAAGTGCTAATTAATATACCACAAGCTAAAATGCTATTATAGATGCCATGCACACATGCCAGGGAAACAAACTTCTCTTATGACTCAGTTCCTGATCTGAGTTTTGGCTATGATACACATCTATCTGTATATGCGGGCAGGCATATGGCAGTGGTCAGCTGAAGTTTCAAACAATGCAGCCAAACGCTGCAGAAATCTCAGAAAACAGGAAGGCCGTGACAGCGACGTGTGGAAGTGCGCTCATCCAGCAAGAGAGAGGTGGTGCTGCAGTGTGTGTGTGTGTGTGTGTGTGTGTGTGTGTGTGTGTTTGGTCAATTGGAAATCCCCAACCTTCATTTAGGATAGCATTGTGTGCATTGACATAGACGGGCCTCATCGCCCCTCACATGAAGATCAAATAGAAGAGACAAAGTAGAAGAGCACAGAAAGAACCAGCAATTTGTCCCCAATAGCTAGTAGCCTAATGCCTGAAAAAAGTACAGAGTGAATGAAGCAGTATGTCTTTGTGAAGGGAACTGTGTGTGCAATGTGTTTAAGGGCTTATGGTAAAAGCATGATCATAAAATTCCTCAATTTTATTACTGTGCAAATGTCGAGGGAAAAAAAAGTACCTAAATGGCTGCTGCCCTCTTCTCTCCAAGGAGCGTCTCAGGAAGGGTCAATAGTTTTTATTTGAGCTATAAATCAGTCAAACAGCCTAAAACAGTGATCACGCTAAATAGCTAACAAAATTCAGTCCCTAATTAAAACCACACTAAGGCAACTCAGTGCTGTGAGGAACACACATGCAGAAAAACACACTCATATTCAAAAGTTGCAAAGAAACCCCTAAAACAGACAACGTTTAATTCTGTGTGAGCAACGGGGGATATCAATCAAAGTGATTTCCTGCATCAACATGCTGGACAATATGAGGAAGTCCTCTTGGACCGGTGAGTGTGTGTGTGTGTGTATGTGTGTGGTACTCTGCCTTCTGTGGGGTCTATGATTTTGAGAACTGGGTCAATAGGTCCATTAGGGGTCAGTTGAGGATATGGCATTTAGGTTGGATTAGGCAACATGCATCAGTTTTAAAGAAATACTTTTGTTGAAACACTAATGCAAATGGAAACACACGTGCTATACTACTGTGTGCCACACATGAGCACTAACTAATCTAACATGGACCAAAATACCAGGGGCTTTTCTGTCACCTTAAAAATGTTTATAGTTAATTTAAAATATATTGGTTGTTCCACTTTGAATTCTTTCACTTACAATATATCCTGTGCATATGACCCCCTATCGCAGAGATTTCCATCTGTGTTTTGGAAATAGTGATTACATTCATTCTTTATGCATGAAATAATTCTCAATCCGTTCTTATCGCAGATTTAAAAAAGCTCCAAACAAAGACAGCATTTTAACCAAAGATACAGCTGCGGCCTAAGACAGAAGGCCTGTGAATAACCAGAGAGAGCTGTAGGCGAACACTGAGTTTGAATGATTTATCGTTTAGTTTCCATTCAACTCTTACTGGAAAACAAGCCAACAGCACACCTGCTACAGTATTTAGTTGCTACCACTGTTGTGACTTTGATTTATAACTCCTTGCCAGTTTGTGGAGAAAACATTTTTATATATTGTGTTTGCTTGTTTAGCCTTACATCTACAGATTCTTTTTAGTGATTTTCAGCAAACCGCTACAGTTCAGTTGACTTGTTTTTTTAAACAGATGACATACTTTCCAAGTCTCTGCTTTTGAAGCATCCTCCATGCTGTTTGTGTACCTGTTCAATTACATGCAATGCATCTCAGATTTTCCTGATATTTAAGCCACATGTTAAGTCTTACATAAACTGTGACTCTTTGCTTCAGTGTGCATGCAAACCACAGAGCACAGTACATCTCCAACATTTGAGACATTTTCTAACCAAATGTTTTGGATATTCTGCAACTGACGTGAGTGGAAAAGCAAACATTGTTTTCAGACATGCTAAAGAAAAAGTAAAAAAGACAAATTTGTGGATTCCAGTGAATACATCCCCATGTAGACCTCATTTGGCCACTGTGGGCATAATGAGGTAAAGCAGTAACATAGCGGTAAACTTTTACAAAAGTGCACAGGGTGTAAACTGATCCAACTACAAGCACAGGATGTACTAGTTCACAAAGAAATTGACATGAAAATAGTGTTAGCCACAAGGGAGTCTGCTTTCCAAGGAGTCCACAGGCACATGACTGTATCAAGAAGTGTTGCCATTTGTTTTCATTTTTGTCACAAGACAAACAAAAGGGCGGCTTCTTAAATTGAAGAGAGTCTGTGGCTGTCTGCATTTTGGCAGCTGCATTATGTGGAATTAAGGGTGTCTTGTAATAACTTTGGGCGAGGTTGTCATTAAAATGTCTTGAAAATGAATAGTTGCGTGGGTTGACAAGGGCCAGCACTCCAGCGCAACATCTCCCTATAGTCCTGAGGCTTTAAAACAAAGCCGCCAGGCTGCAAATAACAAGGTTTTAATTACTGATTTATCTGCAGAATATTTTTTCAATCAGACAACTCATCAAATCAATCATTTAGTCTATAAAATTTCCAAAAATAGTGAAAAATGCTATTCACACTTTCCTAAAGCCAAAGGTGACAACTTAAAAAATGTTCCTTAAAGTGTGAAAAACCTAAATATATAACATGTACTATCAAATAAGATAAACAAAGGCAGCAAATCCTCACAATTAAGAAGCTAGAACTAGGGAATATTTGCCAGTTTTGCTTAAAATATGATCAACTAATTATTGGAATAGTTTTTGTTTATAAGGCATCAAGTGACTAGAAGTGATAGCTTGAATCAAAGGTGCTCTAACCGGTGCCACGCGTGTTTTAGGGTAAAACATTTGTTGTCACATACAGTACAGCAAGCATCTCCTCATTAACCGCAAGCTGCCTGTCCCCAGAACACACCGTAAAAAAACGCACTCTCTGTAGACAGCCCAGGGTCTACAAACGGCAACAATAACAAACTGTGTCCACCTGCACCACGAAGCATACTCTAATTGTGTTCCAGCATTCCAGCGCTCCAGCCAATAACCGACAAGAAGGATTTGGGGGTGGGGGGTTGGTGCGCGGAAGCATAGAAAAGAGGGGGAGGGGACGGGATGAGGAGGAGGGGGGGGCAAGCTAGTCTTGCTTTGTTTGAAAATACTTTGAACGTCAACAAGAAGTAACGTCTCCCCACATCGCTTCGAGCACCTTCATCAGGACAGGCACACAAGATTTGTTTCAGCACAGCATACGCGTGATCTAACTTTTAGTGGTAAGACGGCTGTGGGGAACTTTTTTATAGTGGACTGAGAGGTCTTTGTATAGAATCGTCTCATGTCTCATGATGTTGACCCTAATGAGGGTGGAGTGGAACAATGAGTCACACCCTGTCCATCCATGAGTCCATGGATCTAATTTT
The DNA here is from genome assembly GCA_026937815.1 of Etheostoma perlongum. Taxonomy (NCBI): domain Eukaryota; kingdom Metazoa; phylum Chordata; class Actinopteri; order Perciformes; family Percidae; genus Etheostoma; species Etheostoma perlongum. Next base: position 20,434,305 of record CM049372.1, on the reverse strand, counting down.
ACCACAACATGAAGGAGACATGGCCCTGTCTTCCAGACGATGTTTAAAAGTGACACAGGTTGACTTAATATACTATATGCCATGTTCAAAAGGTTAACTCAAGTGTGATAAACCAGTGTTAGACTTAATTTGGATTGGTTTTTGACAAACCTTGGTAGGGTGATTCAAGTTGTCAGGGTGTTCTGTGTGCATGGATTTACACACATATTAGAGAAAATTACTGACCTAACAATTACAGGTGAACTATTAAAAACTGGTAGGACTTGAATCTTACTCAATAATTGACATGATACTTTCTACAGAGTGGCTGTGTTGCAGAAGCGCCAATAAGTAACGGCTGCTAGATGCCAACCTAAAGGTAACTAATGGAACTGAGAAAATCTACAAAATCTTCTCTCTAACCTACATATAGTACTGGAGTTTGTGTACATTTGCATTTCTTTTAATGGTCATGTCACAGAAAGACAAATATTTTAAAATAATTACTGTTCTCCACTGAACTAACTGGGTAAAAGCGGTTGCAGTAAAAAAAAAAATGTTTTATTGGTAAATGATGTTCCCTATTGTTACTATAAGAAGGTAAACTATGAGGAAGAAAGATATATTGTGCTGTTTGAAGCTTTATGTTCGTTCATTATCATTACAAAGAGTGTTGTGTTACGCCTATGATTATAGTAATGACAGCTTACTGTAACAACCGGTATTAGCAGTTAGTCAGTTCTTTTTACAATAACAAAGTTTTAATTGCAATGCTGTTTTTATGATCCACCTTTTCCAGTTGTCATCACTTCACCTTAACAGCTATCCAAAACATGTTGTTCTGCAACATTATCTTACCATACTGTAGATATGTGTTTTGTTACACTGTGGTGATAATAGACAAAGCTTTTTTATATATTTAAAAGAAATTAAATAATTAGATATTTTTGATTCTTTGAAGTAAAGCTGATGTATTACTATTTCCTTTCCTACTGTTTTGACATACTTGTTCTATGGACTTCATTGATTTGTTAACTGTCAATTGTTTCTGGATGTTTTATCACCCTTTCTGGATGAACAACACCTGCCATCAAACAGCATGCCAGCCTGTTGGTTGGCATGATGTACAAATGCGGCTGTCGTTTCCATTTTTCAACATTTTGACCTGATGAAGATCCATGTCGGATTGAAACGTTGTTATTACACATATATTTGCTTGGAGTAAGTGTGCAGGAGTTACCTTTTCTTTATTGATGCTTCTTCTAGATGCTTCTTCTACAGCTATGTGATGTGAGTTCAACACTGTGGTCATAGTAACATATTTTGGCACAGTGATCACACTGTCTAAAAGTCATAAAGTTATTGTTACAATAACTGTAAATAGCCTGTTATTAATTTTGCTCAACATATAGTATTTAACTATGTAGTATAATTTCAATAATGAGTTGTTACTTATTGCTTTATGGTGTTGTGTTGTGTAATAGCCCCATGTTCCAAGTTATTTCCTCAAGACTGGATTACCAGCATTCACTTAATAGCCTAAATATTTTAAACCACTATGTCACTGTTTTGTCATGTCTAACTGGAAAGCCTCACCCAAATCAGCAGATGGATTTTGATCTAGATTAGAGAGCTTTGACATGTTTTAACTGGGTGTTGTACATGGCTTCAACAGCTTTATGTTCTCAACATTATATATTTAAATAGCCTTTAAATGTGTTCTATTGCCAAAAATAGCAATATACTATAGGTTATTGGCCATAAAATATGATACACACACACGCGCTCGCGCGCGCACACACACACACACACACACACACACACACACACACACACACACACACACACACACAGACTGGAGCCACCCTGCATCCCCTTAATTCATAAATAGTACCAGGAAGCTCGGATCTAAAACAACATAGCTGGAGGAAATACAGCTTTGCTCTTAGACTCCAGCAGACACAACAGAGAGCCAAGGCTTCAATCAGACCCGGTGTCGTGCCAATGTAGCTACTTATCCCCGCCAGGATACACGTATTTATGTAGATAACTGAGACCCATGTTACTATAGAAAACCCTGTTTGAGTTAAACAATTCGAAGGGCAGCAGAAACTCCGCTCTGTGTGCATGCGCGCTCCCGCGGCCAGGGGATACAAATCCCTGGCGGGGATAAGTACATTGGCACGACACCTGTCAACGTAAACAGCAATTAAACGATACGTATGAAAAGCAGCAAAAAAACATCACTCAAACATTAAAAGGTCCATTAATAAAAAAACTGCGGGTATAAGATGACTTTGGACAAAATATCTACAAGCTAATCTTACACACACACAGCAGGCTAACAATCTTCACCAGCTGCAAAAAACTGTAGCAACAATTTACAGTCATCAACATTACTGTAACATTTTCGCGAGTAGAGACGTTTCCCATTGCTAAAACATAAAAAAGCTCAGTCTTTGGGAAAACTTACCTGCAGTTAAGTTGTGCAAACATCTTAATTTGCACACTGTATTATCTCTCTCTTGATGACACTTTTTTATTTAGCTCCAGTCAATCAGTGTCAACTAATTAACTACTCTGACAGGCTTGTCTTCAGACCACGCCCATCAACGCAACCGACCAATTGCGTGCCACTGGGCTTGAATTGGCAACCAATCCGAGCATGTATATAGATAGATAGATAGATAGATAGATAGATAGATAGATAGATAGATAGATAGATAGATAGATATGTCTATGGTTTTAAAGTAGCAATGCATCATATTTTATAAGTTGATCACATATCTTCTATATACTTTACATGAAATGTAAGCTATCAGATAAATGTCGTGGAGTGAAAAGTAAAAAGTAATATAGTAGTGTATCTGGTCCTGAGCGAGTGTATTCATTTACATACTGTATCCATGAATACTGTATAGATCTGCACAATTACAAGTTGGTAATATAGAAAGGCAACACATCTTCAAATGAAGGCAAATATCAAGATGAAAATGAATCTACAGTTGATGACATACATTTTATTGAAGATTTAATTTTAGATGTTTCCATTGCATTGATGGTACACGTACAGATTGAAATAGGTATTTGCAATATTTCCATCACAAATGGCATGTAGGCATATACCTGAACAAAGAAGTACCTAATATATTAATCTAATGGTCAAGTGCTTTAATTTCATGTACAATATGTATGTGCAGTACTATTTCAGTCGGTCAGATGATCAGGGTATTATCCCTATCCCCAAAACAATTATATAGAAATGTCATAGTTTACGGTATGCAAAGTACAATGAATCAGTTACATTTTATAAAGGTTTTTTTAGCACCACAATCTCAAATTTATATTTTACAAATGTGCCCTTGATAAAATAAAGGTTAGCAAGAGCTAAAATATGGTCTATACATAAATTCCTTACAGATATTACAAATTAAGACAAGTATCGCCAAGTCTGGGCAGTTAAGAGTGTACTGTTTCAACTGAAGTCAGTTGGAATATCAACAGAGCCCCCTGCTGATCATATTCACTACTGCAGCTAAAACAGTGACTTCATTGTGACTCCTTAGGAGAAATGTTATAACTAAAAGTCCATGTATCACAGACATAAAACATGATGGTGTAACATTATAGTCATAGCATGCAATGCAATATTTTACAAACATAATATTTACATATTGTTTAAGTCCATAGTGTCCATTCTCAAATATAGTCCCAGAAGCATCCCCAATTGAGGCATTACATATTACAGTCTGGTCTTCAGGTGTAAAATATCGCCCTGATCCTCCATGACCAAGTCAGTTGATCAAGACAAAAGTTCTCAAAACAGTGACTCCAAGATGAGGTCTGCATTTTAACATTCCATCTCTTGGTAGGACCCAGGCTTTTTCCACCATAATGGTGTTGCCATGTTGGGTGCTATCTCACCTGGGAGCCTGTACTGTAGATTTACCCTGTTTGACCAAATTACATTCTAATGTTACTGTGGGCAAGGTCACTTCTCTTTCAGCAGGAAAGAGGAACTAAAACCTGTGGAATGAAACTTGAACAGTTTCCTTAACAACAGCAAAGGATTTTTGTTGTATTGTATCTCTAGTCTACCTTTGTTTCTCATGTTCTTTGGTATGTATTTGTATGATCACAGACGGTCTGCTGTTTCCTGATTACCCCTTCTGTGCAAGTCCTCCAGTTACCAACAGATGCATCCCACTGCCAACTGAGGCCACCATCAAAATTGTATGCCATGTGCACTTTGATTCTGCAAATAGTGTCCATTATTCAGAGCATAAATACAGTGGGTACGGAAAGTATTCAGACCCCTTTAAATGTTTCACTCTTTGTTTCATTGCAGCCTTTTTCCAAAAATCAAAAAAGTTCATTTTATTTCTCAGTAATGTACACTCAGCAACCCATCTTGACAGAAAAAAACAGAAATTTAGAAATTTTTGCATATTTATTAAAAAACAAAAACTGAAATATCACATGGTCATAAGTATTCAGACCCTTTGTTCAGTATTTAATCTAATACAGCCATGAGTCGTTTTGGGAAAGATGCAACAAGTTTCTCACATCTGATTTGGGTATCCTCTGCCATTCCTCCTTGCAGATCCTCTCCAGTTCTGTCAGGTTGGATGGTAAACGTTGGTGGACAGTCATTTTCAGGTCTCTCAGAGATGCTCAATTGGGTTTAAGTCAGGGCTCTGGCTGGGCCATTCAAGAACAGCCACAGAGTTGTTGTGAAGCCACTCCTTCGTTATTTTAGCGGTGTGCTTAGGGTCATTGTCTTGTTGGAAGGTAAACCTTCGGCCCAGTCTGAGGTCCAGAGCACTCTGAAAACGGTCAGGATAATGATTCATCTTTCCCTTGCAACCAGTCCTGTCCCTGCAGTTGAAAAACAACATGATGCTGCACCACCATCTTCACTGTTGAGACTGTATTGGACAGGTGATGAGCAGTGCCTGGTCCACACATACCGCTTAGAATTAAGGCCAAAAAGTTCTATCTTGGTCTCATCAGACCAGAGGATTTTATTTATCACCAAAGTCCTTCAGGTGTTTTTTAGTCCATGCTTTCATGTGTCTTGCACTTGCCACTCTGCCATAAAGCCCCGACTGGTGGATTGCTGCAGTGATGGTTGACTTACTACAACTTTCTCCCATCTCCCGACTGCATCTCTGGAGCTTAGCCACAGTGAGTTCTTCTTTGCCTCTCTCACCAAGGCTCTTCTCCCCGATAGCTCAGTTTGGCCGGACTGCCAGCTCTAGGAAGGGTTCTGGTCGTCCCCAAACGTCTTCCATTTGAGGATTATGGAGGCCACTGTGCTCTTAGGAACCTTAAGTGCAGCAGAATTTTTTTTTGTAACCTTGACCAGATCTGTGCCTTGCCACAATTCTGTCTCTGAGCTCTTCAGGCAGTTCCTTTGACCTCATGATTGTCATTTGCTCTGACATGCACTGTGAGCTGTAAGGTCTTATATAGACAGGTGTGTGGCTTTCCTAATCAAGTCCAATCAGTATAATCAAACACAGCTGGACTCCAATGAAGGTGTAGAACCATCTCAAGGATGATCAGAAGAAATAGACAGCACCTGAGTTACATATGAGGGTCACGGCAAAGGGTCTGAATACATATGACCATGTGATATTTCAGTTTTTGTTTTTTAATAAATATGCAAAAAATTTCTAAATTTCTGTCTGTCAAGATGGGTTGCTGAGTGTACATTACTGAGAAATAAAATGAACTTTTTGATTTTTGGAAAAAGGCTGCAATGAAACAAAGAGTGAAAAAATTTGGTTCCTTTATCCACTGTAGGTTTTTCTTTTCAAACCATCCAAACCACTGGTCAGCAGTCTCAGGGAAGAGCCCCACTGAAAGTGACAATGGGCAGGCAGAGGAGGGAGCAGAAGGTGGGGTTAAGAGGTTGGATTTGGGCTGAGGTTGGGGATTTTCTTAGCCTCCAGTCAGTGGAGCTGTCAGGTTTATAGCACACTGATATATCACATCTATATGGGAGAGAGGGAGACATGTGGGTTAGATAAATAACAACACTTGAGTTGTGAGTCATGTTGTGAGTGGATGGTTGTAAAACAGACAATGAATGACAATCATCCAACAACAGACAAACAAAGGGTTAACAAGGGGCAAGTAACACAAGGGCTGGTGAACAGGGGAAAGACATCAGACAATCACAACGGTGGGAAACAAAAAGACAAGAAGTTTAACAAGACAACACATAAGACAACAGAGAGACTCACAAAATAAAACATGTAATGGAAAACCTGACACAGGGACGTGACAGTGTGTGTGTGTTGTGTGTGTGTGTGTGCGTGTGTGTGTGTGTGTGTGTGTGTATGTCCACACCTGGTGACACTCTGCATTATTTTTTTCTCATCCTGGTCCAGACATACAGCAAAGGTTGTGTTACCAGCACCGCTGACCTGCACCTTGTCCACCTTCACCTCTGTCATGCTCAGCTGCTACAAAAGGAAAGAACAGAGCGAAACTAAATGCATTGTACCAAATGGAAGACATTTTGTAAAAGAATACAAAAGAAATGCTAGATCCTATTAAACTGTGTCAATATATGCATGCATATTATTGCTATTACAGCTTGTCAGAGTTTTTGTTTTTGAAGCACTTGCTATTGTCCCTAAGTTGTAAAGAGAACCTTGAGTTAAAAATCAATCATTTAAATAGGTCTAAATTCTGCTGAGCTGTGTTAAGACTATTGCAAATCAAAGCTTCACATCTAAATGAGGTTAAAGGTGCCCTGCAGCACGTATGTAATTACTTTGTGGTAATGTCTGAAGTTCTACCATGGACTCTGTAACATTTCTGTGGAAAAAATGCCTTGGTTACCTTGTCTCAAGCCATTCTAGCATGGTATAGAAAGCCTGCAAGAAGACTCAGCTTGATTTGTGCCAATTCTCATTAATATACAACAAGCTAAGCTGCTTGACTATGATTGGCTAACAGCTAGCCAATGAGAGCTTGGCTATCAGCATCCTTTACCCAGCGCAACTGGGCAAGCTCATGACTAGTAATGAGCGCAGGCAACATGACATCAAACTGACTAGCATTTGTAATTGTAATTTTGTAATTAAATTTGTGATTTCTGTACTTATTTCTTTTCAGTGGCTAGAGCTGACCGAGGAGGTAGCAGTTCATTTTTACATTCACAACATAACAAACACATATGGACCTAACATGTTTAAAAAAAATGAAAGTAAAAACGGTTTTGTGTGGCAGATAGATGTTGAGCAAATAAATATAAAAAAATAATAGTACTGACAAACACACAGAAAAGCAAAACAGACATGAGTCGTGCCTGTGTTGTCTTTTTGTTCGATCTAATTTGTTCCAAGCTGTGGGATTGAAAAACTTTGTTCACAGCATACGTGCAATGAGTTTGAGATGCTGTCAAGAATGTACTGAGATCTCTATCTTTAAATAGAGAATGTGGTGCAGAGTTGTTTGTGAAAGTGTGCTGCTGCAGCGCTTTTCTAACCACAAACCAACAACAGGTTGATCTATCATCTAGCTCACCTGGTTGTAGCCCTTCTTGCTTTTACAGTTCTGTCTCTTTAGGACCTCAGTCATTGTGAGCTGCAGGCACTCCATCTTTGAGTCTGTCAGAGATTGTTACATTATGAGTACACTTGAACATCTGGCAGTAGTTATTTCTTCACACAGCTATCAAAAGAAAAATATCAAGGAATTTGCAGTAAACATTTGCAGGAGCAAGAGAAGATACAGTGCCTATGAGATTGATGAAAACAATTTTTGTTGAAATATAAAGGTTCCTTTTCAACCTAAACAGTAGCCTAATTGTCATGTAATGTTGAATCTACATGTAGCTAACATGTTAGTAGTGTACCTAGTTCCTCAGGATTCTTGCATGCTTTGGTTAAGTTTACTGACGTACAGACTTTGCTTTCTCTTTTCCACTGGCTTCTTCCACTAATCACCACCTGAATGGGAGGAGAAGGGAGAAGAAAAAGAAGGCATGCTTTTATTAATCTTGCAATAGGGAAATTCACATTTCTCACTCTGCTTGGTACAGTTATTACACACATTACATACAAGCCTGAAAATACACACACAAGCACAGGACCACAGGAGGATAAGACGATTGCTGTTTTGCAATAGACACTCTTGAAATACACCTTAAAGAGTATAACTACTGCCTGACTGTAACAGGAATTTTGAAAAATATTTTGAACTGAGGAAATGTATCTAATGAAAGATAAGGAACAGATAATGAAAAACATAATTAATGTGGGACATCACGTTTTCCACTCTCAAATGCTTCATACCACAGGTCCCCACAGAGTCTTGGTCAGGACAGTGCACGTGCTCATGGCTGTTTAGCATACTTTGTATTTTGTCACAAAATGTTGATGTTTCATTTCCTGTGGTTGGAGAAGTGACCATAACTGAAACCAGTTAAAGAAGGCTAAACATAGAGAACCTGCACTGTCTTCAAAAGAGTACCGGTATGTTTTTCTACTTTCCTTGCAAAATGCAGCTTCAATACATGTACTTTGTTAGGAAATAAAACAATCACTATCTTACCTTGTTGTACACTACCTCCAACGTTAAAGGCACTGCTTCTCGGTCACCGTCAATGCCAAACCGCTTACTGGCAGCACCTATATAAAGAGAAAAAAAGACACACACACACACATCAGTGATCTATACCATTTAAAATGAATTCTACAATGCCGTTAAAAGTGACTACAAACATTCAGATTTAGTGAAGCAACATGAACACTGGATATTAGCTTTGCAATGACAAAAACTGGATAATTTTAGTGAAAAATATAGTGTCATGGAATAAAGTGATTTTACAGTAACTACCAGACATGATGCTTAAAGAGCGTTCCCAGAATTCTCAAAGGGAAATAAAAAATCAGAAGTGCAAGTGGTGGCGACAAGTGAAATAAAAAAATGTGGAAGTAGACTCATCAGAATCATGGTGAAAAAATAACAGATGTTCCGCTATTATAAATGTAGTCCAGTACCATAACTGATGATGCATTTCATTGCATAAAAAATGTGGAGGATTTTACTTAATGCAGCATGGTTGCTAAGATATACTGTATGTGTGGGTGTTGTGTGTCACACTCACCCATGGCCTTTATGGCTCGTGTTCCTGCGGTGTGACCCAACTCTAGGGAGTGGACGAACACCTCAGTCCTCCTCTCTCCACAAGCTAATGTCAACTGCAAAACCAAAGATCCTTAATCAATCACTGAGTTTGGAAGAGACCCAGAGGGTGTCAGGGTGCTATTTCTGTACACAAGGATGCCAAGGTCTGGCCAACAGGGCTTACAGTAAGCATTTTTAAAAGAGGGTCATTTTTAAAAAAAGGGCATTGCAGGGATGGTTATACTGTATTGTTGCTGTGTGTGTCAAAGTGTGTCTGACCTCAGCCTGATAGAGTTGGATCAGAGCTGGCCGTGCAGCATAGCGACAGTAGTACAGGACCAAGTCGGCCAGGATGGGCAGACGGTGCTCATATGAACTATCATATGACTCTGACTCCGTCTTTGAGGTTTGCTGCTGAGCGATACAAAACTATTTAATACTTAATACAATTATACAGTATGATCATTTATGTACAGTAAGTATAGGCTAAACAAAACATTTGACATTTTTGAAAGGTCTTTATGCTCCAGGCTTTATCTATCTTCATGATATCAATTCTCTGGTATACATTTGGGTTGAGTAATAGACTACACATAAGATCGGTCATGTTCTTAGTTGGATAAACGTGATGTTTAGGTTTAGTCATGCAGTGTAAAGTAAAATTCCAGTTGTACCTGACAGACGACGTTGGCAGGCAAGTTAAGCAGGCTAAGAGTGTTTCTTTCATACCAAGGGTCCAACATACCAAGGAGATGGGCAATGTCGTTAGTGCTGTCCCCTGTGCCCATGAGGTGAAAATCCTGCTTCAGCAAAAGCAACAATTACAACAGTGGAATTCTCATATATGTCTTTCTTTACTCTGTACTGTGCAACTCATCTCTTTGACAGCTTAGTACATATGATGTTATAAACAAAACCTTGTCTTCAATGTATGACATTTGGTTGGAGTGTGCTTCTACTCACATTAGACAAGGACACTCCTTTTGGAGTTCCACATTGAACCACAGGATTAGGGGACCTCAGACTCCCAGGCCCTGCTGCTGAGTCCCTCTTCACAGGCACAAAGAAGAACTGAAGCTTGAAGGCCCTGCTGAGACGTGGACATGCACTCTCTTTCCTCCTCAGGCTATTGTATGCTCGGGCCACCTTCCCTGCTACCTGATCAGCACCAAACACCACCACTCTCAGCGTAGTATTCGTACTGTCCTCATCACTGCTGAGAATGGGCCTCCTTCGGAAGCACACGTGTCTGAGAGTTTGAATTTGTGGCTGGTGGAAGGGCTCAGTATAGCGTAACTTGACTTGCTGTGGTAGAGAGTTGGAGCGCTTCTCTCGCACCACGACAAGGTCTTTCGATTCTGTGTTTCCTAAGCTTTTGGCCCGGTATAGCGACCGAGGGCTCTTGGGTTTAATGAAGAGCCGGTATAAGTGCTGGCTGAGCCGAGCCGAAGCTTTGTTCATAGACTTTGGCGAACATTTTTCAGCAATAGGAGAGGAACAGATGTCATCAGAATCTTCAAAGTAGTCACTATCACCACCTGAAGTGATAGAGAAGAGGGACGGAGCGTAGGACTCTGAAGTGACGGACAAGGTGGAGAACATGGAGTCTTTGGAGGCAGTGGACAGGGAGGAGATGGTTGAAAAGGTGGAGGCACGATGATTATTACTGCAGCCATTAGATATGATAGACATTGAAGGCAATCCATGTTCCCCTTCTTCTTTGTAATCTTCTTCCTCCTCTTCTTCTCCATCAATCTCTTCTTCATCATCATCAATGTCTACCTCCTCTTCTTCCTCAGCCTGCCTATCAGTGACCCGGTCATCAGGCTCTTGTTCCAAAAGAGTGTTCAGGATATCTGCAGGGATCAAAATACACCAATATCAATCACATTCAGCAAAACATTAGGCATGGATTTGCTGGGGCTGAAAGAAGTATGGAAAACTGAATCTCCATCAGCTTAATTTCTGTGTATGTATCAATAAAGTATCAGCAGAATACTTTACCAAAGTTATCTTTTTCCCAGTGAAACATGTAACACTTGGCTGTAGGCAAGGGAAGAGTTTGTAGCATTCCTGAAAGAAACGTCAGAAAAAAAGAGGAAGAAATAACTATCAGAGCAATATCCACTGGAACTTGAAAGATTATGATGATGTGATACACAGTGTGTATATCCCCCAGTTCAATAAAACCTGTTCTCTTACCATCAGACTTCCTTCCATTGGATGCTGGGATTTCCATGCTCATCCTGAGTTGCTCAAGTCCCTGGATTACATGACTGCGGCCCTTCAGAGGGTCACTCATGGCAGCGGCCGTCTCTAAAACATCACTTACCACTGAGAAGATCTCCCCCAATTCAGTCACACTTTTTGCCTGCAAAAACATTTGTGATATGGTATGGTATAGGGACACATTGCTAAATTGTTCTCCTGTTTAATTCTTTAAAAATTCACACACTCACTAATGGTTTGTATTAGCTTCTTCAAAAGTATGTATGTTAGACACATGTAGATGTAGTGCTATATATTTCAAAATGTATACTCAAAATAACATTTTATTTAGTTTGAGAACTATTGATGGATTGTTGTCCATAGTACAGAGCCCTGAGCACATACCTGCAAGGCTCTATGGATGCTATGTAGAGGGTACTTGGTGCCTAGTGTGGACTGGAAGGCATGTTTGATTAGGGTGATGTAGGTCTCTTCCTGCGAGTGCTGAATGCAACTGAGCTGCTCAGCCACTAAGAGAAACTCAGCGGGCACCTCACAAGGGTTCATCAGCAGCACGGTCCTGCAAAAAGCACACAGATGATGTCATTGTTAATGTACGCAAACTCACATGGCAGAAGATGCAAACAGCATGCTATGGTGGTGCTGTGTGATGGTGGGGTCCAGTGAGTGGGTTGGTGGGTGGAGATAAAAAGGGACTTTCCAGGTCAGGAAGTGCTAAACACCTAAATGCTATAATTGAGTTAACACATAGACACCGAGTGCTGTTTCTTTATTTTAAAAATGTCAGATCAGATAAAGTTACTGTGAACCACTGGCATGTATTAAAAAAAAACCAGCTAGTTTTAAGCAGAAGGTGCAAAGTAAAAGTATAGTCTAAAATAAATTGTCATGAACACACTGCTAACAAAGATGAGGCTGTGTGAACAAGTTGTGTGTGTGCACTTATTATACATATATACATACGTATACATATAAATATCCAAATGCACCAGCACTTGTTAAACATGGAAGCCCTGGCTAAGTCACAGATGAGAGCTTTTCATTCTACTATAGATCCTAAATTGTGTAAACATAGAGTACATACAGTGTATTGTATTGTTCTATTACCGTCTATAGAGAGTACAATTTGTTTTTATTGAGTGAACTTACATGGTCTTGGAGCACTGGCTGGGGGTGTTAAGAAGCTGTTCTTCTCTTACCATTCTCTGAAAGGAAATCCCTATAAGGAAAAATAATACAAAAAAATGTTATTATTTTTCTAATCTATCTGTTCTGTTCTGTCAGTGTGCATGTGTGTCCTATGCGGTGTGTTTAAACTGTGCTGCTCTCTTTTCGCTTTAAAATGTGTTTGTGGCTGCAGCTGCTGTGGAGTTAATATGCCTACTGTTTATAGGGTACATTTTTGTGTTGTTTGCTTTGGTGAGTTTTATTCTGCTGTTGATTCTGAAGTGTTGGTTTATTTTATTCATCTGGCTTTGTATTGCTTGTTGCAGTAGGTGTCCATAGCTCTTTTATTTAAGTTGTTTATGTTTAATTTAATTGTTTTGCCCTCTTTTCTGGTTATTTTTTAATAATCTTTGCTGATGAAGGTGGTTGTATGTTTCTAATCAGTTGTATGTACAGGCTGCAAAGTGTAATCTTTAGCAACTGAATTTATTGTTGGTTTGGACAACAGGGCTTTTTGTTGCCGATGTTGTTCTACTAGTATCGGCTATAGCTTACAGTGTGTAACATTTAATGCAATTTATGCTGTAGCTTAAAGGTGTATCATATATAAGCACATTTTAATCCAACCTATACTTTCTACTTTTTATCATAGTACAATCTTCCACACAATCTTGTATTTTTACTTAAGAAAAAGATTCTTTAGGGTTATAGTTGGCCTACAGGTACAACATTTTCATACTATAACTTACAAATATCTGGTAAGAAGTGGTAAGAAAGTCACTAAAAATGTTTTAAAATAATGGATTCATAATGTATCCATTGTAATCATTTAACGCTTTATACTCAAATTTAAGTTATCCAAAGTTATGCAATTACAAAATTAAGCATATAATACCTTTAACACTAATATTAAACCAAAAGTCACACAGGACTTCAAACTGTGTATACTGTATATATCTGAGGGATCACAGTAGAAAAAAAACACAATTTAACATTCAGTTCATTCAAATGTTTTCATTCAGTCTGTTGCTGTGTTTCTAGCACTTCCTTGTGTATTTCAGTGTAGGTGTTCACATTTGTCTTCTGCTTTTTTGTATTGTAAATTCACTAGCTTCATCCGCTTTCAAACGATCAATGAAGAAGTGCCCAGTTTAACCTGAAGCCTTATCATTTTCCTGTATTGCTGCTCTTGATAGTGTTGTTTAAGGAAGCAGCATCCTTTTACTTTATTGTCATCCTTAATGCATTTCTTTGAATTGTCACTAGGGGGAGGGAGATCAACAGGGTTGAAACAGTATGTGTTATAGACACTTACTGTGGACTAGTAGAGAAATAGAAACACGCACATGCAGAGTGGCCCAAAATGAACCCATCTATGCTTACCTGGGGCTTTGATCTCCAGCTGTAGAGTCGAGAGAAGGCTTCTACACACACTGCAATAAGGCTCAGGCCAGGTGAGGAAGCAGCGAAACACCTTAATAGCTTCCTCAAGCAGCTCTGGGTCGGGAGGACAGTATGGCGTCTGCAACCAAAGCACAAATCATGTATTTTTGTGGGGTTCTGTTAAGGAGCAACAAGACCTGTTTGAGGCTTCATGGGTCATTGTTTTGCATAAAGGGGTTATTTCTTATATGCATTCATTTATGTTGCATGTATCTGGAGTATTGTACATTTACAGTATGTATGATCAGAGTTCAAAACACCATTGACAGAACACTAGTGTGGACTACAGCTGCAACTATGCTCATTAGCGATCAATCTATAAAATGTTCTTTATGCTATTTTTTGAATTATTTCAGTGTCAGCAATAATAACACATGCCAGTTAAGTTGCTCCAACATTATTCATTTGAAAATGACAGAGAAAAGTAGCATCTCTGAGAATAACTTAATGGGCTAGTCATTGCTGCATTTGTGTGGATCACTTCGGTCTTTTGAAGAGATTTGCTTCACAGCAACAGATAATGTAATAACATGCCAAATGTTCTGTATAAATGGATCAGACATGTAATACAACCTGTTGATGCGATGGATTACACCCATGCAGTACAATTACTGGCCTTTGTGAATATATAAGAGGTTTAACAATGTAACAACATATGATGTGCTTATATGATATGTTTCTTGTTATTATTCAACATTGTATTATTACATCATCAACTAAAATATGTCATATTCTGTACATTATAAGGTAGTTAACTAAGTTTAGTGTAATAATGTGATGTTATTTCATTAGCCACTCTTTTATTTTATTACAGGCTTTATGACAAATAACCAAAGGGACATTTGTCACGCCATTACAAAACCTCACAGCTGTAACAATATCAGTTGCTACACAGCTCTAACTTAACTCTGGGGTTCTCGCTTCCTACTGAAAGAAAAACGACTATCAAGACAATTGCAAGATGTATGTAATGTAATTAGAGTAAAAATACATGTATAAAATGTCAACTTATTGAAGCAATCAAACTGTGATGGCTGTGACAGTTTCTGGCTTATTCTGGCTTCTGTCTAACCAGTAATACATCAGTGGATCAGATTTCCAACGACAAGATTACAGGGCCACTTGTGAAATCAGCCTGACTGCAAAATAAAAGCAATGTTTATGAAACAAATAGTTCTTGTCAAGCCAGTAAGTGTTTTGTGCGTCAGTGTTTTGGTCACAGTGTCACCTCCAACAACATCATAGTGGTTTGAATTGAGGAACTAACTAACCTCCTGAGAGTGCTCTTAAACATGTGAAACACACACTAAGAGGTGAAGGAAAGTTAAAGGTTTTGCTAACACCTGGATGAGGATTAGTACCTGAAGCAATGTAGAGGAGAACATGATAGCGAGGGGAGCCACCAGCTCATACTGACATTGATCCTGAACCTGAACTCACACACATTGAGACAGACAGAAAGAGAGCAGTGATTTGGGTATACATTTAGTAATAACAGTTCTGTCAACAGTGACACATTATTAAACAACATTTACTGTGGGCAATTTGTTCTCTTTGACTTTAACCTCTCACCTCTTTGGTCTTCCTGATGATCTGTTGTAAGAGGATGAGGAAGTTTTCAGGGTCCCTTTTCACCAGCTCCTCCAGGCTCCAGCGGTTCATTGACTGACCTGCTGAGCACATCAGCACTGAAAGACATCAGCACATGTCGATTCATGTTAGTGCACAAATTCAACATGTACAGACAGATACATGTGAAACATACCTCACCAACACAATTTTGCTCCAACCCACAAAAGACAATCTCTTATTTAACTGTAACCGCTCAAACCCTGGGTTTACCCATAAAACTTTTCAAAATAAAGCTCTGTGGAGCAATGCTGTGCCAGATACCTGTATTGATAGGTCACTAGTGGGTTGAATACAATAAAGGATGACTTTGCCACTATCAAAATGATTTAAAAGTGTACACAGTGTACAGAGGCTATTACACTTCACATTCTGTATGTTGTCAGGGTTACAGCAGACTTGTGGGAGACAGAGTCCATTAGTCAGGATAGTCAATAAACAATTAAATTAAATTAAATTAAATGTATACTCTTTATTGATCCCCTATGGGGAAATTACAATTGGCAAAGGCAGAACAATACACACTGCTGGTTTGTCAAACAGAGCCAACAGGCACCAACTGATGCTGGGTCAGTTTGACTTACACTCAGTTGCTGACTAGTGCAGAGGGAGTCTGCAGCTATATCTGTATATGGCCAGCAGCCTAGTGTGGCTAGTGTATATCATGTCAGCAGTAAAACTATGCAAGAAGGGTCAGTGCAGAAGTGTATTGGTAGTTTTGCATTATACAAGTAAACCCTACTGTGTTTGTGCTTTTTAACATGCAAGCAAAAATGCATTCTTATGAGACAGGAGATCATACCATGTTAATTTAGTTTTACGTTAACCAGGTATAAATGTCAATGTGATGTAATGTAATGTAATTTTATTTATACAGGGACAGTACACAATTAAACATTAACCTTATATAAAAACAAGGACACATGCATTGCACCAAGTTGAAGCACAATTGCTATTTTCTGCCTGTAGTACCTGGGCAGGTAAGTACAAACATTATTGATTAATTAAAATCTCCTTTTCAAAAAATACTTGGTTAAGAAAGCCCCATAGAACCTTGCACTGCCTTGAATTAACCAAGGGCACCAGTAATCATGTCCTACAATTTTAAGTCCGTCTGTACATTGCTCCATGTGGGAGAGGCACTCTAGAAGCAACATTTGTAAGACATTTTAAGGGCTCAGACCAGGTTAATTTTGGTTTCCGAAGATATATTGGTATAAGGTATACAGGAGGAACCAGCCCAAGATGAAATTCCTGAATCAAAGTCGGCCAGTGGGTTTGCCTATGCACATACAGCAATGGCCACTCAGTTGTAGCATACCATGCGCAATGGTGTGCAAGCTTCACCCAGTTTTGTTAAAGATTTACCACATAGGGCGCCTGTGCAGCACTTATGGTAGATATACAGAGGTTTCATCCTTGACGCAGTGGCCGCAAGTTTAACTATGACCTGTGGCCCTTTGCTGCATGTCGTTTCTTCCCCTCTCCCCTTTGATGTCTTCAGCTGTCCTATACAAATAAAGGCCTAAAATGCCCAAAAACAATCAGTTATATAAAGTGTGTTTTTTTGTTCTCACAAAATCCCACTGGATACTTAAATTTAGACATATTTTTGGGATGGAGAAGTGTTGAGCTCTGAGTTTTCTATTACAGTGTGAAATGGAAATGAGATAAAACAATTGGAGAGAGCTGTGCATACAGTATCTACACCACTCTAAGTTCTATCACACTCACAAAAACAACTGACAGCTTGTCAACTGGTCAGTTACTCTCTACAGTTCTCTGCACCCAGGAGTTCCACCTCTGGAGGTCAGAGGTGCATTTGTATCATGATTAACTGGAGAGCTGGTCGGGTTTATTTTGATAAGATGCCAGCACTGGAAATATCTGCAAATTTTAAATGATCTTGTTGAGATGTAAATTTGAATATGTCAGTATAGTTCAAATGAATGTAATTAGACTTATAGACAACATACTGTGCAACAGAAGATGGAGTCATGTAATAAATTAAGGGAATGAAACATAAACAAACTCCAGCTTATAGTGTGTTTTAAATGTCAAAATCACATCTTCACAGTCTGAGGGTATAAAATTTGTTTCTGTAAGTGTGCGTCGCTATATTTGACACTGATTGACATGTGGGAGGCTGTCGATTTAATCTTCTACCCTGTTTTTAAACACTGTGCCACAGATACTCATGCCCCATAATGCCTTACTCACACACTGCGGTCTGTGCCACCACTTCCTCCCAGCTGTCTATTCACACAACTTCCCCCAGCACTCGCTAATGCGTTCCCCTGATGATCTGACAGCAACAGTGTCACTAACAACAAGCTCAGACGCCCGTATATTCAGTGTCTGTGACACGCAGCCCATGTGCCTTCTGTTCAAAACAGCACTATAAACAGCACCTGCTGTATCACATTGAAATGTGTGTACTGTACTGTGTGTATGTTGACTTCTGAGAAAATGTGTTTTCTTGTACATTCCTAGAAACAGAAGGTTACATGTGTGACCCACGCAAAAGCTACCAGAGCTTAAGCAAAACTGCTCAATTGTTATAAGTGACTCTAGATTAGCATGTCAGCCAAAAGAAATGGATAAAAACATATATATATATATATGATTTTACCCTCATTTCACTAAGGCTCATATGAGCAGTAGGAGCCAGGATTGACCCACCAACCAGGGTGCAAACTACAGGGGAGCCAGGGGGAGTTTGGCCCCTCTTAATAATGCATGAGCTTTCTTGAAAACAGGATTTGTGTTATTTTTGGTGGGTCTCTCTAATATGCTTTTGCCGTGAATTTCTACTTTTATGGTTCTTTAACATCCTACATCATGCACAACATCAAGCTATTATTGATGATTATTAAGTATGATTAATGCATGACTCAAGAGGCGGCACAAGATCAAAAACATCACTCACTTTAATTCAAAGACCAGAAAAAAAGTTTCTTAGGTTGTGTTGGAGGTTGGATGTGTTCATTAGCTGATTGTATTTTCATTGATTATATTTCAGATGTGCTGACATAAAGCAAGATAGCCTACATACTTGTGGCTATTAACATTTCTTTGCAACTCCCCCATATTTATCGTATCATATCACCACATGAAACAAAGTAAGAATTGTAATAATAACAAGCTTCTGTATTAAGTTCTCATTTCTAAGATTTGAGGTTTTAACTGAAAAGTTGGATAATAATTCCCACAGAAATTCAATCATCTTCACTGAAGCAGCGCAGAAACGTAATTAGTTGTTTTTACAAGCTTGACTGCGTCATGCCAAATCTTTAACCAAATCCCAGCTGTGGTCGTCATCATAGTCTTACCATTCCAGTGGTGTGCTGCTGTGGGACTTTGTCTCAACCCGTCCAGACATCTGTCCAGAGCATGCTGGATCCTGTCCTCTGTGCATGAGGTGTGCTGCATCTTCACTGTTCAGGTTCTGTAGAGGGATGGGAGACAGACTTGATATTAAGAATCAAAATGTGATGTATTAACATTCAGGTATCCTTTGGAATATTACCTTCAAATTTATTGTATGCGTGCATGCTGTGCTCACAAACATGCCTCTCTCTTTTCATGAACAGTATGTGTTATCACATCTGTTTTGCATGAAGGCGGGTCACGCGGTAAAGTATGAAAATTTGTAGAAGAAGATACACAAACCATAAAGGCACATTTCTAAGGGGAAGGAAAAACAGACACATGGGTTTGCTTGTATTGCTCCTTTTGTTGCCATAGTTCCTAAAATGTGACACATGATTCTGCCTCAAATCAGACAGTTTTATGAAAAGTCTTTAAAAGATGTTGAGAAGAGCCATATAACCTATTAAGTTCTGAGGTATATTTAAAATTTGAAATCATACAACAACAAACAACATTTAGCTCCAGCTCCATGTCAGTTATGTCTTTCCTAGTCTGGATCAACGCGCTACCAGATGTTCCTCACCTTCTGCTCACTGTGTTGCCATTCTCAAACTCCGTTCCCTTTGTGAAAAAACAACAAACTTCAACCTAGCAAGCTTCACGCTGAAAATGGCAAGTTTTGAAGAAAATATGGTGAGAACTGGGACATTTTGGGACCAATTGGTGTGGATTTGAACAAAATACACGCGGCAATACACTGGTAAGAGCACATTCCTTTTAATGTATCCAGCCTATTTAAATAGCTCATGTTACTGTATTGTGTGAGCAGTTAACTTCACTTAATATTCTATCTGATGTTTACTTTTGCGGGGTGCAATGTTCCACCAAAAGAAGTTCCTTCCCGAAACTATTTTGCAGAGCCACCGTCGCTGTGTTCATAACTTAGCGCCGCCCAAGATGATTGTGACTGATTTAAAGAAATGCAAACAACCCAAAGCTTTTTTTTCTCCTATCATGGAATGTATGTGTGGTAGAGCCAGACCACAGCGCTGTGCCTTCCAGATGCTGCCGCAGACAATACACAGTTTTACAAACAGGAGTCTAATTGAAACTCTTGTCACACAGATGTTGAGTAATTAGTGTAAAAAACATAATAGACTATTACTAACAGCAACACTTAAGCAAACCAAAACAAGCCCACAATTTTCACCTTATGTCTTTTATAAAAGGGTAAAAGAGAAAACGCACCCAGTGATATCAGATTTAAAATCAGTCCCACGCTACAAAGATTTGTGAAACAATGCTGAAGATGAAAGAGATGTCATGAAAACAGACAAATGTAAAATTCCAGTATGACCACAGCATTGTAAGTACATCGTCTCCACCATTGACTCATCAGGATGTACTGAACATCACTTTTATAACTTTCAGTTTATCAGTGCATTTGGCTGTTTCTCATATAACACCTGAGGACCACCCAGGGGTGGAAACTTGTTTCAGTTCTGTAATGAACACATCTCATCAGAAGCAATACACATAACAGTATACGAGGGACGTCAACTTAGTTACTTAAAAGAAGTTGAGTGACAGATTTTCTTTCAGGGTAGATAAACAACATTCATGGTGGAGGTGTTTAATGACACAGTTTGAAAGCTGCGACCCTAACCAACTAAAATCAAAAGTCAACCCAGACTGCTACCCAAACCAAGGAAGATCTTTTAGTAAAACATAAGCTCAAAATTGTACAGTGACCACTTCTTCACTGTTAACTACAATATTGCAAGACTTTAGAATTCCCCTGAAAAATGCCCAGTTGTTTTGTAGGAGGACAGGTGCACCCAGATACAACAAAACACAAATTCACCACTGCAGCGGTCAATTCACTTTGCATGCTCAGTATGTTACTGGGAAATGGAAACCCTGTCTTGCCAATCTTTTTGAGGTTTGGTGAAGTTGGCAATGCATGTCTTTGTTTATGACGCAAATAGTGTTAAGTGTAGGAAGATGAGGCAAGTTGGTTAAATCTGGTCGGTTGAAAGATTATATAAACAAACTTGTCTTTTATATCTATCAGTTCGGAAACATTTGAGTAAATGGGATACATTTTAATAAAAAAATACAATACATTTTGGCTATGAATGCACACAATAATCAGACACTGCACCTATTTGTGAAATTTAGTTTTGAGCTAGAACATAATTATCAATGTGAAACTGTGTTAGATTTTTTTGTGTTTTAGAAAAATACTCAAATTAAAGATAGTGTAACATGTAATGAATGTTCCATGAAATGTGATCAGAAGACCACATGGTTGTTGGTAATGCATGATGGTCATATTTTTAAAGTTTACCTCATGTTAGAGTTTTAATTACAGTGTACATGTGAGTACTGTGAAACCTCCAAATTTAAGAAGCAGAACTATACTTCCCTAAAGAAGCTTTTTAAAGATTTGCTGTTTTTGAGTTTGAGCAGCTTAACACTTTTGTGTTTTTGATATATAATTTGTTTTTTATTAAGGCTATATATAATAATAATTTCTCAAAAACTAAATCATTTGATGATATTAATCAGAGTTAAATGTGCACACATAATTCATGAACTTGTTTCAGTGATGAAAAATAAGCATTCTGTGTGTTTACTGAGTCCGTATAGAGTAAAGCCAGCGCACAGACAGAAATAAGCAATGACATCAAAAACTGTTTTTGCCTGAAGATTACATCTTCTCAAAATTTCCCCAGTGTGACAAATTCCCCATTTCACATGAAAGCTAAAATTAAATGAAAGCTGTCAAACGAATCTTGTTAATAAATGACTCATTTGCTCTTACATACCCACTCACCTAATAACTACCTGACACATACACATACATGCAGACACACACTGTACACTTAAAAGCAATAGTTTGACACTTTGGAAAAATATGCTTATTTGCCTTTCCATTAGCCTGACGTCGTCATACTCAGATTCTATTCAGAATACGAGTCTGATACTGCTCCAATGGGCTGGGATTATGGGGCTTGTTTCAACCATAGAAAGTTAAATAAATGGACCACCAGATCCTGTTGTTCTGGATGGAGACCAGTAAAGAAAAATTTAAGCACTTTTCCGGTGATGGCTGAGCGTTACTCCGCAGCCTCCAACTGAGCTTGATGACGTAGATGTGACGTGTCGGAAAGTTGTAAGTCTTCTGGTAGCTGTGCCAAGAGAAATCTCAATCATTCCCAATCAGCAGAGACAAAGAGCGCAGGTATATCATAGGAGATAACATAGGCACAGGCTAATTATTGCTAACTAAAATGCTAGCTAACATTAGTAACAAATGCTTCTGCACTCATTTAGATAGACCTACAACCAATCAGAGCAACAGAGTATGTGATGTATGTGGAGCGATGCATAGTTGTCAACAGAACTCAACTGCTAGCTACCGCTGATGTTAGCTACAGGCCAATAGCCCCGGCAGTTTGGAAAACGCTAATGAAGTTACTGTTGATCATCTGTCCATCATCAAATAAGGCCGTCCTAACAGCTCTTGTTCGAGCATAGTTGTTCCCCATCGGATCAAGTCCAGACCGAAGTTACCAGCCTCAAATGTTGTGGGCAGGTTCGGCTGACATCCAGGCTATCTTTCCATGGGTCAGATAAGAGGATTGACATCTCTCTCATATCTGTCCATTAAATTAGCTTAATTTAACATAAAGAATGGAAACAGGAAAAAACAGCTAGCCTGGGTCTTGTCCTTTCCAGGCTTTATGCTAATCTAGTTAAGCCAGCTGCTGATATCGAGTGGTATCAATCTTCCCTTCTAACGCTCATCAAAAAAGTCTTCCCAGAATGTCAAACTATTCCTTTAAAGACATGCAAACTCATAAGTCAACATGAAAACACAAACAACAAACAACAGTGTTGAAACGTTACAGGTTACACAAAACCTTTGTCCAAATAGTCACATGGTCATGCTTATGCAGTACACACATATAAGGTGCCAACACACACATACACTGCACAAATTTATGACCCACCAACCTCATCAATACCACCGGTGGAGGGGTAGGGCAGGAAGCTAATGCAAACGCAAGTTCAAAAGGGCAAAGGAATGAAGCTCAGTTATCCCCCACCATTTAACTGCTTTTCTTACAGTTACCATTCAACAACAATACCAAAAGCTCAAGAGGTAAACACATCCATGTAGCCCTTTTTCTTACCGGCATGTCCTCCCCATTGAGGTATTGTGTCTAAGAGTTGTCCCAAGTGGCATTGAGCAGGGGTATAGAGCCGAGCGTGTTGGACGCTTGTGCTAAGGGCTCCGGCCATTGTCAGGGTTGACTGACAATAGCTGGCTGGATGAGAGCCCAGTTGGAGTGTAAGGAACTAATAAGTCAGAGCCGTGATGACTCCTGCATCCAGGATGGGGTTCAATGGAGACGTGTAAAGATAATAAAAGAGGTGAATACCTTGTATGAGGTGGCATGATACAGTGAAAGTGTTGCTGGGAGGTTTATCTCTAGTAATACTAGGCATCAAGTTACTGTTTTAGTATTAATTTTACAGTAGTAGCCTTATTGCACAGAATGGTACAGTGGTATTTTATTCTCAAAGAAACATTAGACACAAATGAGATTTTATATACTGAGTCATCATTTACAGTAAAGTTGGCTATTGATAATTTTTTATAGGACAATTACATTCATTACAGTAAGTCCGGAGTGGCTGACAGGTCCTTTCTTAACACAGATACACTATAACAAGCATCAAAATACAGGAAAATATAATGTAATTCAATAACTACACAAGATGTTTTAGTCAGTTTCCTGTGATAAAACATCACACCAAAGGAACATGTCATTATGTTACTGTGAGCAATGCTACAATATACAATGCTTGGGATTTTAACAGAGAATTTCAATCCCAACTGTCATCATAGTCATCATAGTTGTTTACGTAGAGTTGCTAGTCATGTTGCTAAATGCATGAGCCTGTAGTGTTTCATAAGAGGATGTAAGCAGCACATCCTTAAGTGTAAATAAGGTCACTTCCACTTTTTAATGGGTTGCAACTTGCAACAGTCAGACAATAACAAGCAGTGCTGTGCTGTGGAAGAACAACTAGATTTACTCTGGATTAACCAATTCCTTCTGAGAGAGAGCACCTCTCCTATTTATCAGCCTCCTTCTCTTATCTAACGTTACAAATATCAACATTTCCCAGATAAACGAGCAGTGGCAGCCCTGCACCTCCACCTGTGTCTCTCTTTTCTCTCTTTCTCTTACTGTCCTCTTTTTCCCACTCTCTCCATGTCGTTGCAGGCTGCTTCCAATTTCTCCCACTGATCCCATTACCAAATGCTTCCTAACAGGAAGATAGCTTCCCTGCTAAGCTGAGGAAGCAGGTGCCTCCCTATTGTTGTGGTGTGATCAGACTCTCAGACATACTCCCACAGACCAGGGAGGAGAGCTTGTGTGTGTGTGTGTGTGTGTGTGTGTGTGTGTGTGTGTGTGTGTGTGTGTGTGTGTGTATACAGTATGCATTCCTGTCATTTTAACTAACCTCCCCTCCTGATTGATTGAGTCTGATATTCACATCCAGTCTTCCTCTGCTGGCCCAGAGTTGTAATCCTCCTTTCTTTTCACTGACCTACTGGATGTGAAACGGCCTCTTATGGCTTTAGGAAAGAAAAGCAGTCCAACTCCAAAGCTCTCCTTTAACAAAGTGCTTTGCTTTAGTTCAAAAAAACGCTACCGGTGACAACTCACCAAGTCTCATACACCAAGCTGGAGTTTGCTCAGTTGACATGGAACTGCAATTGTTGAAATGTTCTACTTACTTCTTGTTTATGTTGGCCATGAGGTGAGATTGTTTTGTCAACTCCTGTTACCAAGGTCAAAGATAATATTTTGAAGCTTGATTTTTAACCCTTTTTTAAAGCCAGGCAGTTTTAGAACATTTTTCTATGTTATTTGTAAATGATTCTTTCCTCAAAGGGGTCCACATAACTGCATAACTGCATTTTGCTGAACTATCTTGCGGTTCTTCTAATCCTTTATCACATAAAATGTACTCAAGTAGACCTATAGCATGAGCAATTGCATATAAGTGATTCAAGTAGGAATTATTGGCTTTAAGTAATAAATACACTGAGGTGCAACAATCTGCTCTTGTATATCTCAGTACTGCACCAAAACATAGAGGTTGTTCTGTCACTTACTGCACAGAATGCCACTATTTACCTTTGGTCTTCACTTCTGCAATAAATCCTGATAAACATATGATGAAACCATTAATGCAAATATCAGGTGCTATAATATCAGGTTATGAGACTTTACTCCAAACAACAGTGAGCCAATGGTTGGACTCTATTGCACACTAAACAACAATGTATCATTCAACAAATGATAAGGATGCAGCTATCCATGATCTCCATTAGAAAAGCATGTCCTGTTACATTTGTTTAAATGTGATATGGGTAAACACACTTTGCGTGCTTTAAGGCTTACATCCCTGAAAGTTTTTTTGCAAAAACAGGTGTGTTGTGCATGTGCATAGATGCATATATATACACACACACATACACACACAACCTCAAAGTGTGTGTTGTAAAGGTGAAAATGAAGATTTTACTGATACCACAGTCGTAAAAGAGACAAACAGGAAGCAATGCTGTGAATAACACTCGGTGTTGCACTGGGAAAGTGTAATTAACCTCTGCACAATGTAAAATAAATAGAAAAAAAACTATTACTTGTTGTGACACACTTCACACTTCATACATGATATCTGTGGAATTGTATTTATTTTATTCAGGATCCCCATGATTTAATGCAAATACTGTGCATCAGCTACTCTTTGTGGGGTAAAGAACAAGCGTGTCAATGTCTGCCTTCTCCAATTAGTCATCCATTATTAATCGTTGTTCTTTTTTTATTATTTCAAGCCTGACACATGACCACTACGGCAGTTGTTATTTCCCAACAGGAAGAGATGATTGTTTTTGAACAAATTGTGTAAATAAACAATTTATAAGAAGTAAAGATGATCGCTTCTTTTGGTTGCGCAGGGAAAGTCTGTCATCATCTGACAGGCAGGTGGAAAGCAACAAGGAGTTCATTACATTTAAGGCTTATGTTTGTTTGTTTTGTTTTTGGGGGGGGGGCAGGGTGTATTATGGTAATGCTATTTATCAAGACTCATTATGTAGCAGACCACCACAGAGAGAGAAAAGTTCTCAATTGAAATTGAGGCAGTATTAGCTATATTGAGATAAATTAAAACAAAGTTTACCATTTTGTCCAGAAAACCACTGCAAAGATTTGAAACGACTTATAAGAACCTGAGGCTTGACTTGAACACTACTGCTGCAAAAGTTTTATTATTATTATTTATTATAGAATTACTTTAGACTTGACCCCGTGAAGACTTGACTTGGTAAAATCCTACATAGCCACACAGCTGAACTAATAATTATTCATGAATTGAAAGGACCGGGTCTCAGATTAAAAACTTCCGTAACACAACATTGAAAATAAAACGTTCAAATGTTACAGCATACAGTAGTTTAATGGTCAGCATTCAGACCTAAAAGCCCTGCAATTAAAGCAACACTAGAGAACATTCTGTACCTTTCTGTACCAAATAATGTTTCCAAAATCAATTCAGTAGTTCATCAACTCGTAACAGGGTGAACCGCACTTTTGCATTTGCTAACCGTACTATGCAAGTTTGCCAGATCTGGTAGCGGATCTGTAGTTCCAATGAGACATAATGGGACAATTCCGCTTCCAACCTGTAGTGGGACCAAAGCGGGAAAAGTTCCTTAGTGTTGCTTTAACTTGCAATTTGCTTATAAAGACTTGAGACTTGACTTGTGCTTCACTGGCTTCAGCATTAAAGGGGACCTCCATCGATCCAATCCAATTTCAAACTAAACTGAAACTGAAATAGCAATCGCAATATCTGATTACATAACCACAAAAGAATTGTGATTTAAGTAAACACAAAGGTACTGTGTGCTTGACAATGTATTCCCTGTGCGCACAGGGTAACACTCTTCACTTTACCAACAGTATTAACAACAGATGAGGCCACCGTGTCTTAAGAAACTTGGTGTTTTTATTGTTTACTGTTTACTGTTAACTCCCTTTACATCTCTTTCGTCTCGCTTTTCCCTCACTCAGCCACTATGCTAAGTCCGACACCACTTATAGGTCGCTCTCCTTGCTTGCTTCACCACTCACACACTGACTTCACTCAATCAATGCACCTACCATTCTCTCTCTCACTAATGCCTGATTTTTGCGTCTGTGTTGATTCTACAGTGAATCTGCCTTCTGAATTACGCTACCCCAGGGATGTATCAAGTGTTCCCCTCGTAACAACGTCCACAACAGATGCGACCAATCGCTCTGTTTAGGCAGTAGCGTGTGTGCCGTGTATGATCATGTGAGTATCATTGTCGAGGAGTTCCCGGGCATGCAGACTTTAAGAGGAGGTTGTACAGATTATATTTTGTAAATTAATAACTGCTTATTATATTACATCCACATAACATGTCATTGTTTACATAGGCATACAAAATGTTTTATTTTAATGGTAATTTGTATTTTTCCCATGCATTGTTATGTTTATTTTGTTTCGTTTAATTCGTACTGTTGAGGAAAGCAAAAATGTCTATTTTGAAAAGATTGATTTTGTTATTTAATTTGTAAAATATTAAGTTATCTAAAAAAAGTATTGCACATTTTTGTTTATGTATTTCTTATTATGCTTATTTAACTTTGTATGTTCAAGTTGAGAAATACACATTTCAAAATTTTTGTAATTAGTGCATTCCCATGACTTTTTCTCCAAATCGTGCAGCCCTAGTTTACAGGTTTTGGGGAGTACGCATATGTGAAATAAAAGTTGCATAAAAGCATTTTGTAACTACAGAGGAAGCTCTAGAAGTCTGATATATTGAGTCAGTGTACGTTGGGGCTGAAGATTCATAAGTTGGAAAGTGAAACCACTGGCATAACACACCTGAATGTGTGGCCAAACATGGGTGGTTTGGTTGCATTGTGGGTAATGTAGGCACCAGGTTTTGACAAGGAAGAATTTGATTTTCATCCTTTTTTTTAACTGTCCATTGTAAGAGCATAGTGCTAAATCAGTGAAGTATATATTTGTTTAACTTAAGACTTGAACTGGATTAATAAAAAAATGACATATTATTTCATATGGATTGTAGTTTACTCAATCAAGATCACTGAAGGTCACAATTTGCCATCGTCAGTCGCGTCTACTTCACTAGTTATGACTACCTGAATTAAAGTCAGCTTAATTACAAAGGCATTGCAGTGTAAGGTTACTGCACATTTAATCCACATGGGTGGCAAGTGGTTGGTTCATGCAGTAAAAAAGGATGTTGAGTTCAAGGGGTTGGCTCAGTAGAGTTTCTATTGGGTGGAGCCCTCAAAGACCACTGAGAGACTCTATCATGTCAATCTGAATGTATGCTTCAGAGACAGTTAACAAGATTATAGGCTTGCATCCCTTGTTGACATTTTTCCACACAGTTTTCATGTCCATCCAAATAAATGATGAATTAAGTCTTCCACATGCGTTTATTGAAAGCATGAATCATACAGAGCTTCTGAAAAAGCAGAAGTCCCCAGAATGGTATCACAGTGGGAGACTGTGCTCACAGAGGGGCACTGTCAACATGACAGCCCTGCTTTCCCATCACTGTGAGGCTTACACTGCCCATCAGCTCCTTTGACCAAAAACAAGAAACCTAAAGGTTTTCACACTGCAGAGAAATAGACTCTGATATTATAAAACACATTTGCATGAGTCTTAACAAGTTGACATGGAATGTTTACTCTGACAAAACCAGCTTTAAAGACAGGAGTCACTAATATGTCAATATACTATCATATTGGATGGATGAAGCTTAAATTTGTAATAATTAAAAATTGTCACACATAATATTTACAGATACTTGGTGTACATGTATCTAGATGTAAACACGTTACCAATTAACAGTTGTACCACTTCCAAATAAATATCCTAGTGTCATGAAGTCAAAGAAGACAAACTAATCAGTTTATCAAGCTGACAGTGTCAGAGACTGCTGTGCATTTAAAAATAAAATCTACTGCCTCTGTTGTCTTACCTGCAGTTTACTGTCCAACAGCCATAGTCTCTGTATGTGTCTGAAGAGTCCAAGGCAAAGTGTCTCCAGCTCAGTGCCACTGCCATTCATTCACCACAAACATCACGGTTTAACAGACAAACCCAAATCCTGGCCACAGCAGAGCAGTGCAGCGAGACGAGTGAAATCAGTCACTGGTAGGCTATCTGGTTGTTGCTCTCGGCTGCATTCAAAGACTTCTACACTTCACACACACACTGTGCCTCACAAACAGGAAGTGTATGAGAGAGGTTCATGTGAGCACATACGGGAGGCTGCTGGTGTGTGTGTGTGTGTGTGTTTGTGTGTGTGTGTGTGTGTGTGGGTGTGTGTGTGTTTGGGTGCCTGTGCATGTGCGTGTGTTTGTGAAGGTAGGAAGTGTAATTGTGTGTATTTCTACATACGTGTGAGAGAGATTTCATGTGGATATTGAAGGGATGTTGGCCCCTAAAAGGAAGTCATCTGTTTGTTTTCATGCTATTTTCACACTTGAGTTAAGTGTCTTTGTTTTGGTGTTGTGGCTTTGTTCATTATTTCTTTTTTTTAAACTAGGCAAGTATTGGCAATATTGTGCTGTCCTATCATAATAAACACAAAAAGAACTTTTGATTTTCACCATCAACATCAAAATTAATAATGCAAATTAACAAAAATAACTGTCTTCTAGTCATTTGTGTGTGTGTGTGGGCATGTGCGTGCCAAATTGTGTATCATTCCCGCATAGTAATAAAGTGGTCCTTTGTGTTTATTTCCTCAAAATTTGTGGAATAAATATTCCTGCTCTCTCTCTCTCTCTCTCTCTCTCTCTTTCTCTCTCTCTCTTCTCTCTCTCATTCAGGGAAACACTAGTCTTACTTCCCCCTCCTGCTTTGCCTGTCATTTACATTTCATGTATTAGTGCAACTGTGAATTCCCCTTCTCTTGAAGTGAGCAATATGTGGTGACAAGCCTTACTAAACAGTGACAGCCAACACATTAACATTATTTTAGGTTGTGTAGCTCTGCACAATTTTGGGTTTTTGATTATTATTATTTTTTACAATACACCATCATGTGAATGAATAATCCTTTGATTTTAGTACTTTAACTTGATTTCTTGTTATTTGCTTTTACAGCATACAATTTTAATTTGTTTAGGAAAAGTATAGGTAGCATAATTACAAAGTATGATGATGGAATTGTACCGTATATTCAATTGATTAGGTTGCAGTTGTGATCTGGGTGTGCAGGATTAATAACCAATACCTAATCGGAAAAACTGATATTGTCTTCAATGTCAACATGTCACTCACCTACTGTGTCAGCGGTGGCTTGTTGTTGATGATGATCACTGTGCCACTTGCGCTGATTTTTCAACAACAAACAAAACCAGCAGCCAGCAAGTTATCCCAGATACTGAGATCTTCCCTAAAAAAGCAATTTTTGCAAAGTTGACAAGGAAATTTCTGAATGAAAGAAAGGAAACCCCACATAACAAAAATAAAGAAGGTGGAAATTTTGGAGACACACATTAAAAGAGAGTTACTAAATGACGTTTAGGAAGTCAAGAACAGGATCCTGAACAAATAGATGTATCAAATCAAATTGTTTAGAACTGCAACCAAATCAAGAAGCATGCTTCTGAGAGACTGAAAGAAAAAGAACAGGATCACACTTGTTCTTTTTCATTCCAGGTCATTTCTGCTTGACCATTGGTAAAAGTGCTGCTTTGCTGCTCAAAGATATGTTTTCTAAAGGTTACTACATTATGTCTGCAACAGCTTCTCCATGCAGGATTTTCATTATGATCTTTTTGAAATGTGTGTGTGTTTGAATAGCCTCACAACCAGCTGATATTTTGTTTTTTTTATTTCTTTTTCTCTCTTACTCAATTTCTTTATGCAGACATTCTGTGAGCAGCAGGTGGATCCATTCTAGATGGTTTACAGATAAGAGAAGTAATTTCATTTCACAAAATTCAGTTAAATACAAATTGTGTTTTGTATCAACTGTTGCTATGTGTAATTTTGCTTTAAATGTCAACTTTGTTAACACATTCCCTATTTGCCCAAATTCAACCATGTACAGCAAGAGGCCAACAGCTGTAAACATCTAATTCTTATTTCCAGCTGGTGAAGAAGGCAGTGTATCAGGCGATCTGAACTGGCAGAGGTTAGATAAAACTGTTTTTTTCTTCTTCCCATGCACGCGCTGATATGAACAAAATAGCTTTTGACCTGAAGAAACCATGATCACACTGTGTTGTTTAAAAGAGTGGAACCAACTTCTTGCAGGGGTGCAGCTAGAAGAACTTTTTTTGTTATCCCACTTTAGATCCCTAATGAGATTGTTTCATTAATAATCTCATTACTATAATTATCTCAGAATGGAACCCAGCAGTTTGCTACTCTATTACTACTACTCTTGTGGCAGGCCGAGATCTATCATTCAGACCTGCAGCAGCCAATCATCTGCTCGTTAAAGAAACGGTGTCTTATGCCTCCACCGCCTGGGACAAGCAGAAGGCACCGCTGTAGTGTCAGGCTGGGCTGGTGTTTCTTTCTATGGACGCAAGATGGCGCTGTTACATCTATTGCTACCATTCAACAGGTCTCGTAAAGCTGAAGCACCAGGATGGACTGCACGAGATAGGCACAATACAAGAGGAATGTATCCTGCAAAACAATGCAGTTTTATATTTGTTTTATTTATGTTGTTTGCACGTAAGTAGAAGCCTTATTAGTGTCATTTAATATGACATGGACTCCCACTGGAGGCTGTATCTGGGTCCTGACGCCCAGCTGATCAGCACTAGTGTGGGGGTGGATTTTCAGTGAGAGAAACCTCATGCTGGAGACGAACTGCTACCCAGTCATCTTAAAAAGTACCTGGACCATGCAGCACATGATGCAAAGGGAACTTTAACTTAAATCAAGCAAACTTCCACAAAATGAACACTTGTTGAAGAAATCACTTTATTCGACGATGGACCCTCTTTGACTTAGGTGGATATGTCATGATCCTATGGCGTGGGGGAGAGGGAGAGGGAGGCGTGGGGGTGGGGGGAGAGGGAGGTGTGGGGGTGGGGGAGAGGGAGAGGGAGGGAGAAATTGTGAAAAGACCGGCAGGAGGACTGCGACTTGCTATAAGGACACTAGCGACTCTTAAATCCAGCCGCTCCTCTATCGTTACGCAGGAGATTTGAAGAAACCAACAACAAAACCGGAGCTGTGATTGAAGCCCGATAGAGAGAAGTGCCTGACAGCGCCGGTATTTTGATATCTTTTTAAATTATTCTCAGGTAAAGTGGGGGCTTTACAGAAAAAAAACCTGGCATGCATGCGGTGTGTCTGAAGGCTATTTTTATATCGCTGTAAGAAACTAATTCGTGCCCAATGTTTTTTTGGAAAATGTTTGCAGACTGCTGTGCCATCATCAAAGTTAACTCTCTCTCTCTCTCTCTCTCTTCTGTCACGCTCGCTGCGTTCCCTTTCTCCTCCAGCGACAGAGACACTTGGGGACCGAGGGACCTACCATGATAAGGGCTGTGGATATTGTGCTTACTGTGCTGCTCGCCGCGTCCCTGTCGTGCAGGAGCGCGTTCGGCGGCTACGGGATGAGTCTGTTCGCGGCTCAGACTTCTTCCCCGGACCCCTGCTACGACGAGCACGGCAACCCACGGCGCTGCATCCCGGACTTTGTCAACTCCGCCTTCGGCAAGGAAGTAAAGGTATCCAGCACCTGCGGCAAGCCGCCCAATCGCTACTGCGTGGTGACATCGGCGGAGAAAGGGGATGAGAGGACCAGGAACTGCCACACCTGCGATGCCTCGGACCCCAAGTACCACCCACCAGCGTACCTGACGGACCTGAACAACCCGCACAACCTCACCTGCTGGCAGTCCGAGAACTTCATCCAGTACCCGCAGAATGTAACCCTAACTCTTTCCCTCGGTAAGAAGTTTGAGGTCACTTATGTGAGCCTGCAGTTTTTCTCGCCTCGACCTGAATCCATGGTTATATACAAGTCCATGGACTATGGTAAAACATGGGTACCCTTTC
Source organism: Etheostoma perlongum (assembly GCA_026937815.1). Classification (NCBI taxonomy): domain Eukaryota; kingdom Metazoa; phylum Chordata; class Actinopteri; order Perciformes; family Percidae; genus Etheostoma; species Etheostoma perlongum. The sequence continues at coordinate 20,401,134 of CM049372.1, read as the reverse complement.
AGTTTTACTCGGCCCAGTGCAGGAAGATGTACAATAAGCCAAACAGGGCCGTTATCACGAAGCAGAACGAGCAAGAGGCCGTGTGCACGGACTCCCACACCGACATGTACCCTCTGACCGGCGGGCTCATCGCCTTCAGCACGCTGGACGGCAGACCGTCAGCGCACGACTTTGACAACTCCCCGGTGCTGCAGGACTGGGTAACAGCCACTGACATAAAAGTCATCTTCAGCCGGTTGCACACTTTCGGCGACGAAAACGAGGACGACTCGGAGCAGGCCCGTGACTCGTACTTCTACGCCGTGTCAGACCTACAGGTCGGAGGGAGATGCAAATGCAACGGGCACGCATCTCGGTGCGTAAAAGACCGGGATGGGAGTCTGGTGTGTGAGTGCAAGCACAACACCGCGGGGCCGGAGTGCGACAGGTGCAAACCTTTCCACTACGACAGGCCATGGCAGAGAGCTACAGCCAGGGAGGCCAACGAGTGCGTCGGTAAGTCCATCCACCGTCCTCCATCCCGGAGCTGTCTCTGATGCTGAACACAGCTGCTCTGCATATAGGATAGGTTACTGTACTATTTTTTTTTTAAATTTGTGGTCGCTGGACTGACTTGTGGGATTTTAAGATAACTGTCGGTTGTGGAAATATTTAAAGAAAAAAAAGAAAAGAAAAAGAGATTGGTAAATTTGTTAATGCAAAATTATACGTTTGATGGTATTTTAAATGTAAAATACACAATAATAATAATATTAACGACAATAATACTTTAGTTATATTTTATGACTAGGCCTAATATACGACTAATTTTACAGCTTCCGTTCAATAACCCCAAACTTGACATTCCCTTCAAACAAAACCACAGCAAAGTTACTTTTTCTCTAATAGCCTATTGTGACGCTCGTTTACGAGCATTGAATTGTGTTTAAGTCGAATGCAATTTGCAAATCCATCCAGCTTACTGCAGGCCATAATGGAGGCTTTTAAACCACCGAGCCTAATCGTCCGTAGGAACATTTTTCACAGCTCGACCTTACCGCTGCAGTAAAGCGATCATTTATCTGAACAATCCTGCAGCAAACACACACAATCACATCATTATTTCCCCCATCAAAATCAAGCTGGAAGGATGTATCAAAATGTAAGGTGTGGTTGTGAATAAAAATCAATAATTATTTATTATTAATCTATAAATTATATTATAATTATATGACACTCTTAGATATTATAATTAAATTGTTTTGCCGATTGATCATTTGAAAACGGCAAATTGGCTCTAGTTTTATTGCATTAAATGTGTTTTAAATGGGCTTTAATAAAAATACCAAGTCTAAACTGAATATTTGAATAATTATCATTAACATTATTCATTGAAAAACAACCTGAGGAAATGTAAATATAACCTCTAAAAGTATTTTCTATCTGTAAAAGAAAGACATTGGAACAACAACAATAAACGAAAAAATGTTGTATAAAAAAATGTTGCTCTTTTTGTCTGAGAGCCAACATGTTTCAGCAGCTGCTGATTGATCAAAGTCACGGTTTTAGTAGTGTTATTACAACCTGGCACAGACGCATGAACCTGTGGATTGCAGAAAGACAAATCTGGCCAGGTTTCTGTCAATTTAAATTCTGTACTTGAGATGCAGAGAAAAGAAGAAAAGAAGATAGGTGATAGGAAGAATGTTTGTACAGATTAATGATATCACTGAATGATGTTGCTGTAAATGCTTTGAATAGTATTGTGGCAATATGGCCTTAGCTTTAATTTAATGTAATTTATTTGGACAGAAAATGTTTGAATTGCAAAGTTTGCAGAGTAACAAAGACTTGCAGTCATTGGTGATGAGGTGAACAATGAGGAGAATGATGAGAATAAGCTCGAGAAACAGAAGGAGAGGCAGAAAGATGTTGACGATAGAGACTAACTAAAACCTCAGTCTGATTCCCTTTACATTTCCCATTCTGCTTCAGGTTTGCAGGGAAAACGCTATATATTGTCATTGGTCAGTCACTTTGACTAATAGCAGCTCTTTAAAAGGCTGTTTTTGCTGGCATTTCTAAAGCTCTGACACATTCTCACAGTCAAATGGGACGGTGTTGCTAAATCAACAGTGGAAATATCTAAATTCTTTACATGTTGTGACTCTGGAGATGCTCATAATGTGAAGAAGAAGAAGAAGAAGAAGAAGACAATGAAATCAATGTTTTAGGTGTGTGTTACTCCTTAAATTTTGGTTACTGTCAAGTAGCCAATGCCAGTCTGCATGCTTTTCTTATTGTTGGCCAACTGACCCTACCGATCGATTTTCTCTTCACTTTAAGAATCTTATCAAGCTTACTAAGTCCAGTCGCACAAACAACGGTAAATTGTTATTTGGCCAACATTAGAAGCACACAGTAATAAAGACTGCTGTGATAAACATCCCAGCATTCAGATAACACTCAAATATCTTAGTAACCAGCAATGTTACATTTAAATACATCAAATATAATGTTAGAGGGAGATTTGGAATGTATAGCTTTTAAATATTTACATGATCTTCAGTGATATTAGGCACACCTCCTAAACTCTTACAAATTAATTGTTTCCTTTAGTCAATATCTTTGACACTTTATTCTTCACCAACATGCGTATAATATGTTTCATACTGAAACCAAAAAAAGTCTGCTACTTATGTAATCCAAGATGTCGTCAGCAAGATGTTTAGTTTTCGACTTTGTGTAGTCTATGGCAACGTGTGTGTATGTGTGTGTATGTGCGCACGTGCCTGCGTATGTGTCTGTCTAAGCAAAAGCAAACGTGGAATCTTAAGAGAACAAGCAATCACACCTCTGCCTGGGCAGTGAACAATGGAAGCAGGTGTGTTAGATAGATGTGTGTATTCAGTGGGACAACTTTAGTGATCACACAGACGCCCGAGAGTTTTTCGTTGCACTCTCCTAAATGACAGCACCGTGAGTGTCTCTGGACTCTGTGTGTTTCTGTGTGCAGTCTGGCACTGTCTTCACTGATATTTTCTTTCCATTAAAAAAGGACCACAACAACACACACAGGGGTGTCTCTGGGTTTTTCTCAAAGTGCACTTTGCTGATTACTTTCCCCATGATCTTAAAGGACGCTCCTGAGTGTGCACCTTGATCCACTTAAGTTATTGGCTCTCCACAGCTAAGGAAACACTTTTAATGCATTGGGTTCAATAAACAGCACTACAGGCACAACAGAGACTTGCTTCAATCTCAGTTTAGAGATGTTAAACTGGGTTTGCAGCAGTGGTAAAAAAAAAAAATAATTTCAATTTAACTTAGAGAAAATGATGGATACACCATGGTCAGAATGCACTGATGAGCCTCATAGAAAACCCCACTCAATTCACAAAGTAAGGAAAGGTGATGGCTGCAGTCAGAGAATAAATTCCTTCAATGCAAATGAACTGTAAATGTAATTTTCATCCCTAAATTACCCCATTTCAGGTCTGTGCAGTTTACTTGACACTTGGGGAAAATAAATAAATAAATAAAAGAGGAGAAAGTGTATTGAATAATACAGACAGATTAGAAAGACAGCTTAAAGGCATGCAGAACGAGAGGACTGCTGCACAGAGAGAAGGAGGGAAAGGAGGAGGGGCTGGAGATGGAGCAGGACGACAATAATGGAAATGAAAGAGACAGACATAAGCAAGAAAGGGGGAGTATGATGAGGAAAATGTGTGAGGGAGAGGAACATGGAAATAAAGGGGCAATAGAGTGACATTTCCGTGGCCTGTGGGCCAGCAGAGTATTTTGACAATTGTCTTTTTTTCCAGGCACCTCTTATTGAGCCAATGGGAATGTAAAGGCTGTTGGGACAGGAAGAAACCTTTTCTTCCACGAAATTCACAGTTCTCTTGGTGCATTTATAATGTAACATATAAGTGACTTGGAAGTGATTATCTCAAGTCGTTTACCCTCTAGCCTCACTGCTACTCCTTTTTGCACACCAAGAGTCTCCCGCTCCTAAAGCCGAGTATCAGCTGGATAATTTGAACAGAGCCGCTGCTCGTTCTGCATCACTATATGTCATACTATAAACTGCAATAATCACACTCAAATGTTCCCAGGGGCTGTTCAGAGGCATCTGACTGACAGGAGCAAACATGTGGTGCAGAAAAGTTGTCATGGTTGATTTGATAGCCATTAAAATAATTGAGTTTTAAAGCAACAACTTCTTGTATAGATACAATTTTTAAAGTTTGCCTTGTGATATGTGAGTGTGTTTCCAACTTGAAACCATCAGGGGTTAAAAAAAACAACCTCTGAGTGCTCGATTAGATGTGAATATTAATTCAAACAAAATCTTTAAGTAAACACTTAAACACTTAAGTAAACACTTAAAAACAGCTGTGCACATACTGATATTTAGTGTCATATTTTTCTCATTTTCTTGGATGATTGCCCGTACCCTAATGAAGTCTAAGATAATTCCAGAACAGCTACAGTGGAGTTTGATAACGACGGTATTCGCAACAATACATTTCAGGATTTTGGGCACTTTCTCGGATAGAATCAAAAAGAAGGTTTCTTGCTTACCATTGCGCACCAACTTTTATCTCTTATACAAGATGTTTGCAGCATAGAAAATGCAAAAATGGCAATGCCTTAAATAGACAAGAATTGAATGTAGACAATGTAATCATAGAGATGCCCTAACGTATAAATGATCAAAAGCTATAGGAAACAAATTTTTAAAGGTGATAAAAATGATCAAATATCACAGACTGATCTGTAAGTGTAACAATATAAGTAGGTGTTTTTTCCCGTCAAGATCATTGTTGCTTCGGTGAGGCGTTTAAAGTCATCCTCCACTCATCAGATAATGATCAAATTAATCAATTGTAATCAAGTCTTCAAGCAGAGGGGGGAATCAACTGCACTATCCTACAAGTCAGACATGTATCATTCCACCTTTGCCTGCACATAGAAGTGATTCCTTTCACTGAAATGTCATCAAGTCAGCTGGAGAAAAAATACGTTCTGCACGCCTTTCCTCAGATGTCACTTTTCTGTCATGTTCATTTGGTACCTTTCAGACATGACCAACGGTCTGGTTAATGTTTGAGCAGCTCACCGTGCACCTTTATAAACCGGCATCCTTCATCTTCAAAGGTGCCGGCGGGATGTGTTGTCAGTCCCGCTCACAGCAAACAAAGCTGGGAATAGACTGACAGGGTAGCTTTGCACTTTGTCTTTCAATTCCTCACCTTCACTTCTTCAGTCAGCACTCACCTCTTCTTACCGACATGCACAAACCTGTAGGCACGCACACACACACACACACACACACACACACACACACACGCACACACACACACACACACACGCACACACGCACGCACGCACGCACGCACGCACGCACGCACGCACGCAAGCATGCACACACACACACAGTTTTCTTCAGGTCTTAAGCCGCCAGTTCAAACAGGGGGGAATGACCGCTCTCTCACTTCAAGAATCTCTTTTGCCTGAGCTCTTATCTGTGTTTATGACTCTTTTTGTAAACCGTTGCAAAAATAAGTCGCTCATGGTCCAGACGAGTGGCTCACCCTTCTGTTTTAGATTTTGACACATGTTATAGCTTTCAGACAGACAGAAACAGGGCCACTGAGCAAGGACATACTATAAGCAAGGATTACACTAAGTTACACTAAGATACACACACACATGCAGTAATAAATGCAGTAATAAAGACAAACATTCTGCAGCATGTTTTGGGCTCACAGGGGACTCTATAACTCTGTATGTATTGTGTTGGAATATCCATTTGCTGCCAATGGTCCTGTTGAGGATATATACTGTGATTGTATATGTTTTTAACCAATGTGTCTGTGTGTGTGTTTATGAGGTTTGAAGTGAGAGGCTGCTAATTGCTAATTTTGCTGAGAATCTATGCCAGGTATTTACAATAAGAACTGGTTGCATTTGAAATTGAAAGAACTGAAAGTTCAAAAGACAGCTGTTGAGAGCTGTCACAGTGCTGGAGCCTGAATGTGTGAATCGTAAAAACACTGATAATAAAAAAATTGGTTAGATGTATTGATAAACAGTCAAGAATAGGATGTGATGTGGTCTCTTTTTGTTGTCGAGTGAGGTCAGGTGGTTTATTCGAAATATAACAATGTTTGCGTTTGTTTTTTACCTTGTGAACAGAAAATAGATTTAATGGATGGTGGCAAGAGGTAAATTCTCTTCAAGGCACTTGAACCATCCCTTTTGGAACCATTTTGGTGTATCAGTGTGAGAATTCTGACGTCTGTCTCCATTTTCAAGTATTTTTATTTAAAGTCCTCATATTATGTTTATTTTTCTCTTTTTCCCTTTTCCTTTATTGTTTTATATATCAATGTGTGCATGTTTTAGGTTTACAAAGGGAAGCAGCCCAAAGTCCACCCCAAAGGAACTTACCATCTCCAACCAGAAATGGGGACTCAAATCTGAGACTCGAGTCACACTTAAGTCGCACAAACAGCTGACTTCAGACTTGACTTGCGACTCGACCCAAAAGACTTCAGACTTGACTCTGGCTTGAGCTTCAAGACTTGTCAACAACTTGTTTTAATGCAATTATTGCTTTTTAAATCTAAATGAATTCATGTATTTCTATTGTCTATTATTGGCGCATATAACGAGCTACATGTCCCCTGCCCTTTGCCATAATGTGCAGCGTAAACGCATGAAGTATGCCTTAAGTGCGTGCACTCACATATAAAAAAACTACATCAGTGACGGCGACACCAAGTTCTCCCGGAGTTGTGCCTTTTGTCACTTTTTGCTTTCAATAACTTTGTAAACAGTGGCAGGAGGCTGGACGCATGGGTCCATCTGCCCAGGAACAAACGCTGTGTCGGATGGGCAAACTTATGTGATGTGTAATTGATCCCATGGATGATTTGTAGACTATTAAAGCGCCCATATTATTCTCATTATCAGGTTCATAATTGTATTTTTAGGTTGTACCAGAATAGGTTTACATGGTTTCATTTAAAAAAAAAAAAAACATATTTTTGTTGTACTGCACATTGCTGCAAACCCTGTTTTCACCCTGTGTATTTAGGTCTCTGTTTTAGCTACAGAGTGAGACATCTCACTTCTTTACTAATTTTGTTGGGAGTTGCACATGCACAGTAGCTAGGTAATGATAACATCAGCTAGCTACTGTTTTTCTGACTCTGGTCAGTACAAGGCAGGATTTGCTGGGAGACCTCTTCTAAACGAGGGCACACTTGTGGAATACAAGACATGGAAGTAGTTCTTTTGTAGATTATGGTGAACTAGTATGTGTTATAGCAGTGTTTTGTCATTGAGAACACTCAACACTCAACACTCAACAGCATGGATAGTTTTTTTTCCACGTTTGTATGCGTGTGGAAGCACCAGAGACACAAAATAATTTTTCATAATATGGGAACTTTAAGTGAACAAGGTGCACGCGGTCCACCAAACACTGGGCCGTCTTGACTGTCTTAATTCTGCAGATATTTCTGTTACTGTAGTCCTATTTACTATTTTATTATTTCATCCATGCAAGGCGCAGCGATCCGTGCGCACTGTCCCCTACCATGGAGACTCTGGCCTCACTAAACTCTCCTCTGAGTCAGATCTCCCTCGCGCTGGACTTAATTTCATTGAGCCTACTAACGCTTAAAAATTAAATGGCATTACATCAGTGAGTTCAAACTGCTTATTGTGCGTAATGGGGACTGACACTGAGATGCATGTTGTTCTGTAACTGGTGTGGCGCTGCCACCATTCTTTTGATTTCCACTTCAACATTAGACAATTTTTTGAGTAAAAGAGACATTACGTTTAGCATACGGTATATCGTCACAGGTAATAAGTTAACTATCGCAAAGTGTTGTGCTAATGCTGGGAACAGGCAAATCTTATCTTTATAGTTGTATATATATGATGTGACAGACTTAGATTAATATTTCACCAGGGCTAAGGGTTAGAGGGATGTGTTAAGTAGACCCCATAAAGTTACCCTACAACTGATTTTGATACTGTACGGTATGGGTGGAAGCTACAGGAAATGCTTTGAATTCATAAGATTTAACAATATAGTGTTAGGGACAGATCAGTTGGCCAGAGACTTTACACTTGACTTGGACTCCTTGCAGAAGACTTGAGACTTTACTCAAACTGGCCCCTCAAAGACTTGAGACTTCAATTCACTTTGTAACACACGCTATAATGCTCACCTAGCTGCTAGTGTGGCACGCCCTCCTACTCTGCTTCTGACTGGCTAGCAGTGCTTTCCCAACGAAGATAGAACAAAATGTGAGATGCCTCACTCGGTAGCTAAAACACAGAGCTCAACACTGCTGCAGCAATGTGAAGTACAACAACAATATGTTATTTTTTTGAAAATTCAACTACATAAACCTATTCTGGTACAACCTCTAAATATAATTATGAACCTGAAAATGAGCATAATATGAGCGCTTTAACAATAGTAACAATTAAAACCATTACAATCAATCGACTTAAAAAAGAAAATGGCTACTTTGAGTACTTCTGTAACCATAGACCGTATAATCCCAGTGGAGAGATAATTCATAGTCATAATAATTTAGGCTCAAATGGAGGCAACAGATGACAAATAATGCAGATACTGTTGAGTATGTTGAAGCAGTGGAAGATCTTTGAAGCTATTAATGTCAGTATTTGCCAGCAACCATTTGGAGCTGGAATTTTGGAGCTAGTTGTTGCTTGTCATGAGGCCTGTTTGAGAAACAGTTCAATTTTGATTGAAATTCCATTTTGCACAGATAATTAATTCTGGCAGGCCTTTGAAGACTGGAAATGATTTTATACAGATAAGACAGCACACAAAATGGTAATTAGAATGTGTTTTGTTGTTCTGAGAGAGAAACACAAGGAATGCTGCCTCCATTCATAAAACTAAAAACTAAATCCAAAACACATCTGTAACTGTGTTTTACTGGATCTATTTGCATATTGTCTCATATTAGTCCCAAGTGGAAAAATCCATTTTACTGCCTTTGACAAAGCTCAGTTTGCACT